>JAMPIV010019767.1:0-42450 GCA_024509875.1 Oreohelix idahoensis | reverse complement strand
TATCGCTGATGCTCTTTGGCTTGTATTTTCTCGTCTGGGATTCCCCGGAGAAATACTGTCGGATCACGGCACTCAGTTAATTTCGGACGTTATGTCTCAGGTAACGGAGGATCATCCTGAAGATTGGGACAGGGTTTTACCTGCAGTCCTCTTTGCCTATAGAGAGGTTCCCAACGAGCATACATGGTTTTCTCCTTTCGAACTTGTCTTTGGCGCGCAACCGCGCGGGCCAATGTCCTTGTTACACGATTTGATAACTTCCGATGATATTGACGATGATACACAATCGTCATATGAATATGTTATAGCTCTTAGAGAAAAGATTATCGAATCGTGCAGGTTAGCAACTTCATCTTCCGAATTTGCGAAAGAAAAAGCTAGGCGATTTGCTAATAAGAAAAGACGCCTACGTCAACTTTGTCCTGGAGACAAAGCATATGTCTTACTGCCCTCAAGAGAGAATAGACTTCTCATTTCTTGGAAGGGTCCATACACTATAGTCTCGAAAATTTCTGATGTCGACTATATTGTCGATGTGGATGGAAGGCATAAAACCTTCCATATAAATATGTTAACAGAGTTTATTGAACGTCCAGACTATTTACAGCCTATTTTCCAGGCGACGGACGACTCTCCAGTCCAACATGGTCACATCTCATCCCTGTCTGTTATACAGGATGAGGAAACTATTTTTTCTGACGTGAACTTACCTCTTCCTACGATTCCACTTACTTCAACGGAATCGTGGAGAGACGTTACAGTCTCTTCTAACTTGTCTTTTGAGGAACAACGTCAAGTATCCTCTACGTTACAATCATATCAGGATGTCCTTACCGACATTCCTGGACACACAGATGTCATAGAACATGACATCATACTTACTGATCGTAATCCGATCAGAGTAAGACCATACCCAATACCTATTCATTTTCAAGCACAAGTCGAGAAAGAATTGGATGAAATGATTCAACTACAAATAATTGAACCATCCACTTCAGCTTATTCTTCGTCGATAGTTATTGTTCGAAAGAAAGACAATAACATACGTCTTTGCGTTGATTACACTGACAAACAACATTTTTCTTTCTTATATAAGAATAAGTGTTCTTAGGTCAGTTTCTTGCGCTGATTTCAAATCTGAAATCCGTTTATCTCTATCACGTCGGGTTCTTAAGATATTTGGGAATAAATATATTTTTGGGAAACCGTTATTTGCTCCGTTTCATTTTTACTATATAACTTATTAAAAATTAATAAAATGCAAAATAATTCTACTTTTTATACTGCTAAAAGATGCATGACATATGTTACGCTATTTTTCAAATAGTTACTGTATTTTGAAATAATTCTGAGCGAAATATGGCTTCTAGAAGTTGTAGAAATTCGGCTGATCTGTTCTGTTACGTGTGCGGATATTTTACCGATCGTGTTCACCAGAAAAACTTTACACCATTACTAAAGAAAGCATATGAACGTTATTTCGATTCGAAAGTTGATGATGCAAATAAATCTTGGAAGCCAAATGCAGTTTGTTCGACTTGTGCAAATACATTGGCAGGTTGGTTACGAAAATCGCCGAAGCATAAGTCGATGCCTTTTGGAGTGCCAGTAATATGGCGTGAACCGACAAATCACGCTACTGATTGTTACTTCTGCTTGACAAATATCCATGGTTTCACTTTTAAAACTAGAAAGTCTGTGGTTTATCCAAATATTGAATTGGTTTCGAAACCAGTGCCTCATGATCCAATCACATGTCCAATCCCATTTCCACCAGAACAATATCCGTTGGACGTGAATGAACCATCAGAAAGTGATAGTTTATCTGCTTTAGAAACTAATTCTGACTCGGATTATATACCGGTGAATGATGGTGTTCACTTAATTAACCATTCAGAACTGTCAGATCTAATACGTGATCTGGTAACAAAGGACAAGCGGAATTACTCGGTTCGCGACTCAAAGAATGGAATCTTTTAGCGCCCAATACTCAGATATCTAAATTTCGTCGTAGACACAGAGAACTTGTTCAATACTTTGAGATGGATGATGGCATTTGCTATTGCAAAGATGTAAACGGTCTAATGGTGCACCTCGGTCATGAGCACATAGTCAACGAATGGCGACTTTTCATCGACTCTTCCAAGACTAGTCTAAAAGCCGTGTTATTGCATAACGGAAATTTATTTTCATCAATTCCAGTCGCCTACTCTGTTCATATGAAAGAAACTTATGACAATATGGCTATACTTTGGGCAAAAATAAAGTACAATGACTACCAATGGCGGATTTGTGGAGACCTAAAGGTCATTGCAATGCTCACGGGCATGCAGACTGGGTATACTAAATTTTGTTGCTTCCTATGTGAATGGGACAGCCGCAACAGACAGGAACATTATGCAAGAAAGGTGTGGCCTATCAGGGATCGTATGCAGCTCGGGCATAAAAATGTAATACATGAGCCATTAGTTAACAAAGACAGCATCATTTTACCACCGTTACATATAAAGTTGGGGCTCATGAAGAATTTCGTAAAAGCGTTAGATAAAACGAGCAAAGCTTTCACTTATCTTCGAGAAAAGTTTCCGCAAGTTAGCGATGCAAAGATAAAGGAAGGTATCTTTGTAGGACCTCAGATTAGGAAAGTTATTGCAGACAAACAATTCGAGAACTTGTTACATGGTAGTGAACTTCCCGCATGGATGGCATTCAAATCGATCATCGATAACTTTCTGGGAAATCACAAATCTGTCGACTATGTGCATATTGTTAAGCAGTGCATAGATGCATACAGAATTATGGGCTGTAACATGTCCCTCAAAATCCATTTGCTCGATTCGCATCTTGACTTTTTCCCTGACAACCTTGGCGAAGTCAGCGATGAACGTGGAGAACGATTCCATCAAGATATCGCCGTAATGGAGTCACGCTATCAAGGACGGTGTAGTGTGACCATGCTTGCCGATTATTGTTGGATGCTTCATCGCGATGTACCACATGTCATTCACCGACGAAAGTCGACTGCAAAGAAGTTCAAGCCTACATAACTGTTACACTTCTTGTATGAATGATGTTGTAATACTGTATGCGTTGTTAAAAAACTTGAATTGCGTATTTCTAGAGATCCCGACCTGATAGAGAAAAACGGTTTGCAGATTTAAAAACAGCGCATTAAAATTGACCAGAAAAACATAGAAATGTTAGAGAAAGAAAAAATAAATTTTTTTTTGTTAGTCAGTGTTATCGCAAATTAAATCAAGTTACGAAGTTCGATGCTGAACCTATGCCGTTATTAGATGATCTACTTATTAGACTTTCTAAAGCTAAATTCTTTACTAAACTAGACTTGTCGAAAGGTTATTGGCAAGTCCCACTGACGGAACACGCCAAACCTCTCACTGCTTTTTCGACACCTAGGGGTCTGTTTCAATGGAATTTTATGCCTTTCGGGCTTATGAACGCCCCAGCGACTTTCGTGCGCATGATGCGACGAATTCTATCAGATCGTGCAGATGTCATTGCATATTTAGACGACATCTGTCTTTTCAGCGATACTTGGGAAGAACACTATGTGGGTCTAAAGGAATTGCTATCTACTCTACGTGAGCATAGATTGACTGCTAAACCCTCTAAAGCTTTTGTTGGGTTTAGTGAAATTTCCTTCCTAGGTCATCGAGTTGGTCATGGTCTGTTGAAGACAGAGGACCAAAACATTTCAAAGATATTAAATATCTCGGTTCCGAAGACAAAAAAGCAAGTGCGTAGTCTCTTGGGATTGATACAATTCTATGGAAGATTCATTGAGAATCTGTCCTCCATTATGGCACCACTTTCAACGTTATTGAAAAAAGGTTCTCCTAATATGGTGCGTTGGTCCCAAGAATGCCAATCTTCATTGGATCAGGTTAAGAATTTGTTCTCATCTCATCCTATCTTAAGACTACCGACGATTGATAAGACTTTTGTCCTTCGTAGTGATGCCTCTTCCACTGGCATTGGAGCGGCACTAATGCGGAATATTCAGGAACTCTGCATCCTGTAATGTATATTTCTAGGAAGCTGAATGCGGCAGAAAGGAATTACTCGGTTTTGGACCGTGAATTGTTGGCTATGGTTTGGTCCATTCTTAAGCTACAAAGGTTCCTTCTGGGCGCGCATTTCTTTATGGAAACCGACCAAAAAGCTCTTACGGCTATGCAAAGTAAGGATTTGAAGAGCTCGAGATCTACTCGTTATGCTATTGCTCTTCAGCCTTTCCATTTCACGGTGCGAGCTATCCGTGGTTCGGATAATGTGATGGCGGACATATTGTCTAGATGCCCACATGATTCCAGTTAAATCTTGTGTCCTAGTTTTTCCTGATATATTTTCAGACTTAGGTCTGTCTTTAATATCATAATATGTTGTAATACAAATGTATTTGGATGATGTTTAGATAATTTAACAAATTTCATTTTGTCCATCCATCAGTGATATGTTGCTAAAATAGCATTGACATTTGTATATTGCTATGGTTATATTATTTAGTAATGTTTGATATATGATTGGTATTGCCAGCAACTTAGGTTTCTTGAATGGTATCCCTTAGTTTGTTTGGCTTAAAGGAAATATTTTCTCCTATGTTGGGAGATGATTTGTACCCTCTTCTATTGTACCTGATATTAGGTTCATTGTTTGCATGAGCACAGAAGTGATACTGGTGCTATCTTGCTCATGAACATATTAAAAAAAAAAAAATTGCATTTTTTTTTTTTACAGGGGGGTGGTAGTAATGTTGCTGTCATTTTCGACGGAGTCATCTGTCAAGTTATTTGCTTATGTTCGTATCATAAGTATAATTGTGTCTTTACCTGCGATGTCAGGTTGATTAGGGGTTGTCTTCCCTTGTTTATTCATTCATTGTGTTTGACCTTTAGGGTCAGAGGTTGACAGTTCGGCGTAGGCCTAGGGGAAGGTTTTTTAAGCGGGAGTGAGATATACTTCCGGGAAGCCGGGAGGTCCTGTTTTTCTGAAGGGACCAAGAGTCCATTGTTTTTCGGGGAGAATCTTCGAAGTAACTGCTATGGCAGTTTTCCCCAGTGAATCTCTGTGCGTCGGGATGACGACAGAATTCCTTGTGATGTTCTGAGGATTCATTTGCCAGGTAATACCGACCTTTATGCATTATTACGCTTTTCGGTGGCAGAACATGTAAAGGATTACCTAGGGTGAACAGCAGCTCACTGATCCGCCATTTCAGAACTTATATATTTGTGCTCGAGGTAGCCATCCAAGACTGTTAGTCTTATATTGTCCAGAAATCCAGTGACGAAGATATATTGTGGGAGCCGCAGATTGGCGGAACTTCTATCTACAATAAGTATTACTGCAGGGTTGATGATAACCTATTTAACAGAAGTACACGGCCGACGTCAGAACGAGGCCTGTGCTTTCGGCTATTATACTACAGCCTGATATGTGCAATTGGCGGGGAGTGCCAAGTTGCACCTGTGTGTCAAAGTAACTAAGGCATCTGACGCGTTTAGTCAGAGACGCCAAGGGCGACGCTACGAACTGTCATTATTGAAGAACTTTGCTATTGACCATGCACGTCTATTCCGATGTTTACCTTTTTTGAATGCCAAATGTATACCTATGGATGTCAGGTCAGCATGACCTTGTTACACTGACTGTTCCTGTTGATACTATGTGTGTTCCCGTCAATAAATGTCTTGAAACATGCCTGCAGTGTCAAAGCATCCTTGATTACTG
Organism: Oreohelix idahoensis; assembly: GCA_024509875.1. Taxonomy (NCBI): domain Eukaryota; kingdom Metazoa; phylum Mollusca; class Gastropoda; order Stylommatophora; family Oreohelicidae; genus Oreohelix; species Oreohelix idahoensis. Next base: position 36,699 of record JAMPIV010019767.1, on the reverse strand, counting down.
CATGTGAGAGTATGGGTTGCAGGATCTACATCTATACGAGCCTAAACACATTCGCGCCTTCATTCGCACCCACACTCAATTCATCATACGCTCGCACTACACATCTAACAACATGTATACTGTCTTGGGCCAGTGATCACCTCAACAAGAAAAAAAAGACAGTTACATATGCACATTTACTGACAGAAAGCATGGAGAAAACACAGAAGAAACCTTTCCGCAAAAACTGGAATTTTCAAAATTACATACCTCCAATCAATGGCAGAAGAGATAGCAGGCCCAGCATCAAAGCTAAGAAGTGCTTGGGTTGTTGCCATATGCGACTTCGTTCACCTGCTTTATGTTGGGCAGGACTGCAGCAAATGTTCTGCTCTCATGGGACTGGTGCCACAGATGCAGAAGTCTGTTGTACCAATCCCGTACTTATGCTATAGATGGTACCTCAATCTGCCGTGTCCAGTGCGTAGCCGGATAATTATGATCTGGTCTCACCTGGATAGCTAAGGATAAGCATAAATGAAAAATATGGCCTGGATGTTCTCATACTCATTTGGACTTGAATGTGGCTTTTCTAGTGTTTTTACCATTTCATAGGTTGTCCCTGTATGATTGTGCTGTAAAACGACGTTATTGCAGTATTTGCAATATTTCAGGACTAAGCCTGAGGACGGACGAAGAGAAGGGAAGAGCATTTTTCAACCGATATGTGGAGCAAATGGAAAAAGGTGACAAAAGTGCACGCTTGATAATAAAGGACAGAGTTCTGAAAAATGCCCTTAGGGGCCAGATATACTTCGATCTCATTTCTGAAGAGGACGTGGTGTACATATTGAAAACTAGCAGTAATACTGCTCCGGATCCTGATGGTGTACAATACCATCCAGGGCCGTAGATACGGGGGGGGGGGTGTGTTACCCCCCCCCCCCCCTTAAATAGGAAATTATACTGTACCGGTACCAAAATAGTGCATACAATTTTTTTAAATTACCCCCCCCCCCCCTTATTAAGTCCTATCTACGGGCCTGATACCAATACCATCACATTAAACAGCTCGGCGACACAGCCATTATAAATATGGTGCGCGATTTCAATACCAGCATACAGAAAGCTGAGTGCCGGAAGACTGGCTACACAGTTACCTTCGGCCACAGGTTTAGACCTGACAAAGACCCATACTGCTCAGCAGCTATCGAATTATCACACTACACAATGTCTATGGTAAATTACTTGAAAATGCACACATCATTCCTGATACCCTGGGTAGCTATAGGCCTATAAAAACAACATTCGGTAAAGCTGGAACGTTTGCCTACGATGTGTACGAGGGATTCCAGGGTAAAAGATAAACGTTGGCTGTAACAATTGACTTAGAGGATGCTTAAAACAGTATGGACTTTGCAACCCTAATAATGGCATGTGGTGTAAACCTTTAGATAACAAGGTGGATAGTAGCTGCTTTAATGGAGAGATCAGTTGCATTTCGCTTGGGAACTTAGACATCAGAACCAAAGCGCATTTGCCCGGGACTACCCCAGGGTTCTCCACTATCACCAGTGATGTTTAATATCTACTGAGCAAAAGTAGCAACCTTTCAATCAACAGGACTGGGACAAACATTAACTTTCGCAGATGACGTACTCATGTACAGAACTGGCTCAGACAGACAAGAAATGGTTTAAGGTATACAAGAGACACTACAGGCAGTTTCTAAATGGTGTGAGGAAAGCTGATCAAAGGTCAACCCAACAATGCCTGTAGTGTCAAAGAGAAAGCAGACCTTTCAGACATCACTGTCAAGAGGCAGAACAATGAAAGGCAAGACAGGCTGAAGTATCTGGGAGTAAAGTTTGATCGTGGGCTATCGCTCAAGTATCATGTCGAACTGATCATACAGAAGTGCAAGCGAGAACTGGCAGCCATAAAAACAATGGCTGCTGTGCGCTTCGAAAAGAGGCTAATGTTTCTCCTGTATCGTCAGCTCGTGATTTCAGTAATCGACTAGGAATACTCACTGTGTCACAATGTGAACGACTGGAACGCATTCAAAATGAAGGAATGTGACTAGTTTTGGGCTGTACGTGTGATACCCCCATTTGTGACAATTTGATACATGCTCGGTGTTATGGCTGGTTTTGCTCTGGCAATTGTTTAACCTTTTTACTGTCTTTACACAAATCTGTTCTTAATAAAACAGTGTTCATTCTTTCTGGCCATGTCTTGAGTTTGTTCTTATATTATTGTGACTTGGTTTCTGTCGAGCAATCGTGCTTAACTAAAGGTTGCGAATGCGGTGTTAAGACTGTCCAAACTTCAATAATGGTAGATATTCGACAAGTTATAGGTGGTTCGAGTCCACCTAAAATACGTTTTATTTGACAGTATTCAATCCACGAGACATGGTATGAATTAAGTTCAAGCATATACATAAACAGCGTCTCCTGTCCTTATTCCATTAATCGTCACAACGTCTGGATATTTACTCGGGATTCCGTATGTCGGTAATCCGGTACTAAATAACCAAAGTTTATCGATCTTTACAATCTGGATACTAATAATTATAATAATATACTCCCTGCGACTACTCTGATACTGAAGAATTAGTCATCCATAAAAATGAGACGTTATATGTATCCATGTCAATTCGGCAGACTCTAGTGCCATATAATCTTGAAAACCTCTACACCATTACTATTATACACGGGAGCGTTGAAATCCGCGTCTCGCTAGGACCGAATATAAATTACAAAGGGTACACTTATAGTGTCGTCACGTGTTAGCATAACAACACAACACGTCATCATAAAACTAAGCAATTCTATCCGTTCGCGTTCCATTACCGTGAAGCGCGAACCCTAATATTTTTTAATAGCATTTTAAAACATTCAATGCATAAACTTAAAAAGAGCGCACTATAAAAGAGGCTAACATCATAACACCTACCGTAACATTCCCCTGACCGACGGGGTAAAAAAAATCTATTCTATAGATTTTTTTTCAAAAACATTAAAAAAAATTATCGACATACGACTCACGATGCTTTTGTTAAATATTGTCGGAGGTTTTAGTCAAATATAGTACCTGTCATAAAATACATTATAATATAATAAGTCAACTAAAGAAATGTCAACTGTCAGCTAACCTACTAAATAATTATATATGTAACAAAACTTATGTTATAACTAATCAATGTGTGTTGTGTTAATCAACATTATGATCTAAAACTAATTAACTATTAACTAAATGTAATGTGAGAAGAACGTTATAGAATAAAATTTAATTAAATAAATGAAAGTATCGTGTCATTGTTACTAACATTCAAGAAAAAAAAATGACGAATGTATGAAGAGATAGTGATAAGAAATTAGTATATTAGAATAGAATATGTGTGTGTAAGAGAAATCCCATAACTAAATCTAACTAACTTAATCTATCAATTCATAAAGAAGAAATGCATATTATTATATATCATCATTAACTTAAGTAAGTAATCAATAGTTACTTTATTACAGTAGCTACATTAATTAATTGTGTGATACTGTATTTGTTGAAATTCTTTTCTCTTTCTTTAATCACGATAAGTTATTAAAATAGTTAGTGTCAATTTCGATCAATAAGCCGTGCGAAGTCCATCCACGTATGTAATGTTCGTTTACCAATACTTCATGCAGCTATAGATGATCTTGAGTTCAAATGACAATTCTTGAAAGTATGTATAAGTATGTTCGATCCTATTTTCAATCGTAATTTTGATAGAAGAATGTTTGAAATTTCACTCGTATCTTGAAAGAAGAATGTTGAAATCTCACTTGTATCTTGATAGAAGCATGTTTGAATTTCACTCGAGCCATCTATGCGAACGAATGTGATGTTGTCATGCGACTATTTGAAAAGTACCATTGTTTCAGAAAGTTTCAATAGTGATTTGCTTTCATTCATTTGAGTCATGATCAATCACGTAAGCCCTGTAAATCCGAAATTCAATAATGAAATGTTCCACTGTCTGTGAATGACTCAATGTCTTTGCATAGTGTAAGTTGTAAGTTTGACATAACTTGTATAATGCTGAATAACGTCTAGTATCAACAGAGTTTCAGTTCTTTGAGTTCTTAATTTTCTTCATTTAACGATGACGGATGTCGAGATAGAGAATCTGCCACGACATTCTCGTGTCCTGGAATGGCTTCTATTGTAAATTGAAAAGGTTGGAGTAGTATTGAAAATCTAGCCAACTTGGCATTCTTGTGATTTGCTCTTCTAAGTGAAGCGACCGCCCGCTGACCGGTTTGTATAATAAACGGGGCGCCAAGTAAAAATTTTTCCAACTTCTGGATTGCCCAGATAACGGCGAGGAGTTCCTTTTCTATCACCGAATATTTCATTTCAGCATCGGTGAGCTTTCTCGATATGAAAAGAGTTGGGTGAAGTACGCCGTTATGTTCTTGTAATAGGATACCTCCCAATCCGTAATTACTTGCATCTGTTCGAAGAATGAAATTTTTTTAACATCTAGCAACCTTAAAATAGGTGGCCTGGAGAAGATTGTCAAAATGTTATTAAATGTTCTGTCACGGCCTGTTGTCCATGTAATTTTATTTGCTTTGTCTTTTCGCAATAGTGAAGACAAGACAGCAGTGATGGACGACAAATTGGGTATAAATCTGCTATAATACTGGACAAGACCCAGTATACTTCTAACTTGTTTCTTATTTTGTGGGACTGCTAATTTTAAAATTTTCGATACATTGTGGGGAATGGTTTTGATACATCCAGCCCCTATAATATGTCCAAGAAAAGTTATTTCGTGGAAAGCTATTTGCATCTTACTTGGTCTAGCAGTTAAGTTGTTAGATCTTAAAATGTCTAATATTGAAGTTAATCCTAACACATGTTCATCAAATGAAGGACTAAATAGACAAATATCATCAATATATGTGATAATGTCAGATCTGCTAGCTAAAATTTTTCGCATCCTACGAAAGAACGTAGCAGGTGCGTTCTCTAGCCCAAAAGGCATGACATTCCACTGGTAAAGACCTTGTGGAGTCGAGAATGCTGTATAATATTTGGCTTGTTCCGTTGAGGGAATCTGCCAATATCCCTTGGTTAAATCAATTTTTGTGAAATATGTTGCTGTAGATAGACGAGTCAGTAAATCATCAATAAGAGGGTGAGGTTCATTGTCTGCGATAGTTTGTGCATTAAGTTTTCTGTAATCGAACCGCTGGGCTACTGTTTGCTGTCCAGTTAGCAGGATCTTCTAACTCCGGGCTACTGTTTGCTGTCCAGTTAGGAGGATCGTCGACCTCTGTTCTACTGTTTGCTGTCCAATTAGCAGGATCTTCGACCTCTGGGCTACTGTTTGCTGTCCAGTTAGCAGGATCTTCGACCTCTGGGCTGCTGTTTGCTGTCCAGTTAGCAGGATCTTCCACCTCTGGGCTACTGTTTGCTGTCCAGTTAGCAGGATCTTCCACCTCTGGGCTGTTTGCTGTTCAGTTAGCAGGATCTTCGACCTCTGGGTTACTGTTTGCTGTCCAGTTAGCAGAATCTTCGACCTCTGGGCTACTGTTTGCTGTTCAGTTAGCAGGATCTTCCACCTCTGGGCTGTTTGCTGTCCAGTTAGCAGGATCTTTGACCTCTGGACTATTGTTTGCTGTCCAGTTAGCAGGATCTTCGACCTCTGGGCTACTGTTTGCTGTCCAGTTAACAGGATCTTCGACCTCTGGTCTACTGTTTGCTGTCCAGTTAGCAGGATCTTCCACTTCTGGGCTACTGTTTTCTGTCCAGTTAGCAGGATCTTCCACTTCTGGGCTACTGTTTGCTGTCCAGTTAGCAGGATCTTTGACCTCTGGGCTACTGTTTGCTGTCCAGTTAGCAGGATCTTCGACCTCTGGTCTACTGTTTGCTGTCCAGTTAGCAGGATCTTCGACCTCTGGGCTACTGTTTGCTGTCCAGTTAGCAGGATCTTCGACCTCTGGGCTACTGTTTGCTGTCCAGTTAGCAGGATCTTCAACCTCTGGGCTACTGTTTGCTGTCCAGTTAGCAGGACCTTCCACCTCTTGGCTGTTTGCTGTCCAATTAGCACGATCTTCCAACTCTGGGCTGTTTGCTGTCCAGTTAGCAGAATCTTAGACCGCTGGGCTACTGTTTGCTGTCCAGTTAACAATTTCTTCCACTTCTGGGGTACTGTTTGCTGTCCAGTTAGCAGGATCGTCGACCTCTTCTCTACTGTTTGCTGTCCAGTTAGCAGAATTTTCGACCTCTGGGCTACTGTTTGCTGTCCAGTTAGCAGGACCTTCGAGCTTTGGGCTACTGTTTGCTGTCCAGTTAGCAGGATCTTCCACTTCTGGGCTACTGTTTGCTGTCCAGTTAGCAGGATCTTTGACCTCTGGGCTACTGTTTTCTGTCCAGTTAGCAGGATCTTCGACCTCTGGTCTACTGTTTGCTGTCCAGTTAGCAGGATCTTCGACCTCTGGTCTACTGTTTGCTGTCCAGTTAACAGGATCTTCGACCTCTTCTCTACTGTTTGCTGTCCAGTTAGCAGGATCTTTGACCTCTGGGCTACTGTTTGCTGTCCAGTTAGCAGGATCTTCGACCTCTGGGCTACTGTTTGCTGTCCAGTTAGCAGGATCTTCCACCTCTGGGCTACTGTTTGCTGTCCAGTTAGCAGAATCTTCGACCTTTGGGCTACTGTTTGCTGTCCAGTTAGCAGGATCTTCGACCTCTGGGCTACTGTTTGCTGTCCAGTTAGCAGGATCTTCGACCTCTGGGCTACTGTTTGCTGTTCAGTTAGCAGGATCTTCCACCTCTGGGCTACTGTTTGCTGTCCAGTTAGCAGGATCTTCTACTTCTGGGCTACGTTTTGCTGTCCAGTTAGCCGGACCTTTGACCTATGGGCTACTGTTTACTGTCCAGTTAGCAGAATCTTCGACCTCTGGTCTACTGTGTTTAGTCCAGTCAGCAGAATCTTCGACCTCTGGGCTACTGTTTGCTGTCCAGTTAGCAGAATCTTCGACCTCTGTGCCACTGTTTGCTGTCCAGTTAGCAAGATCTTCCACTTCTGGGCTACTGTTTGCTGTCCAGTTAACAGAATCGTCGACCTCTAGTCAACTGTTTGCTTTCCAGTTAACAGGATCTTCGACCTCTGGGCTACGGTTTGCTGTCCAGTTAGCAGGGTCTTCCACTTCTGGGCTACTGTTTGCTGTCCAGTTAGCAGGATCTTCCACCTCTGGGCTACTGTTTGCTGTCCAGTTAGCAGGATCTTCGACCTCTGGTCTACTGTTTGCTGTCCAGTTAGCAGAATTTTCGACCTCTGGGCTACTGTTTGCTGTCCAGGTAGCAGGATATTTGACCTCTGGGCTACTGTTTGCTGTCCAGTTAGCAGGATCTTCGACTTCAGGGCTACTGTTTGCTGTCCAGTTAGCTGGATCTTCTGCTTCTGGGCTACTGTTTGCTGTCCAGTTAGCAGGATATTTGACCTCTGAGCTACTGTTTGCTGTCCAGTTAGCAGGATCTTCGACCTCTGGGCTACTGTTTGCTGTCCAGTTAGCAGGATCTTCGACCGCTGGGCTACTGTTAGCTGTCCAGTTAGCAGGATCTTCGACCTCGGGGTTACTGTTTTTTCCAGTTAGCAGAATCTTCGACCTCTGGGCTACTGATTGCTGTTCAGTTAGCAGGATCTTCCACCTCTATGCTGTTTACTGTCCAGTTAGCAGGATCTTTGACCTCTGGACTATTGTTTGCTGTCCAGTTAGCAGGATCTTCGACCTCTGGGCTACTGTTTGCTGTCCAGTTAGCAGGATCTTTGACCGCTGGGCTACTGTTTGCTGTCCAGTTCGCAGGAGCTTCGATCTCTGGGGTACTGTTTGCTGTCCAGTTAGCAGGATCTTCGACCGCTGCGCTACTGTTTGCTGTCCAGTTAGCAGGATCTTCTACCTCTGGGCTACGATCTGCTGTTCAGTTAGCAGGATCTTCGACCTCTGGGCTACTGTTTGCTGTCCAGTTAGCAGGATCTTCGACCTCTTGTCTACTGTTTGCTGTCCAGTTAGCAGGATCTCCAACCACATGGCTACTGTTTGTTTCCAGTTAGCAGGATCTTTGACCTCTGGGCTACTGTTTGCTGTCCAGTTAGCAGGATCTTCGACCTCTGGGCTACTGTTTGCTGTCCAGTTAAAAGGATCTTCGACCTCTGGTCTACTGTTTGCTGTCCAGTTAGCAGGATCTTCGACCGCTGGGCTACTGTTTGCTGTCCAGTTAGCAGGATCTTCAACCTCTGGGCTACAGTTTGCCGTCCAGTTAGCAGGATCTTCCACCTCTGCGTTGTTTGCTGTCCAGTTAGCAGAAACTTCCACTTCTGGGCTAATTTTTGCTGTCCAGTTAGCAGTACCTTTGACCACTGGGCTACTGTTTGCTGTCCAGTTAGCAGGATCTCCGACCTCTGGTCTACTGTTTGCTGTCCAGTTAACAGGATCTTCGACCTCTGGGTTACTGTTTGCTGTCCAGTTAGCAGGATCTTTCACCTCTGGGCTACTGTTTGCTGTCCAGTTAGCAGGATCTTCGACCTCTGTGCTACTGTTTGCTGTCCAGTTAGCAGGATTTTCGACCTCTGGGCTACTGTTTGCTGTCCAGTTAGCAGGATCTTCGACATCTGGGCTACTGTTTGCTGTCCAGTTAGCAGGATCTTCGACCTCTGGGCTACTGTTTGCTGTCCAGTTAGCAGGATCTTTGACCTATGGGCTACTGTTTGCTATCCAGTTAGCAGGATCTTCGACCTCTGGGCTACTGTTTGCTGTCCAGTTAGCAGAATCTTTGACCTCTGGGCTACTGTTTGCTGTCCAGTTAGCAGGATCTTAAACCTCTGGGCTGCTGTTTCCTGTCCAGTTAGCAGGATCTTCCACTTCAGGGCTACTGTTTGCTGTCCAGTTAGCTGGATTTTCCGCTTCTGGGCTACTGTTTGCTGTCCAGTTAGCAGGATCTTAGAACTCTGGTCTACTGTTTGCTGTCCAGTTAGCAGGATCTTCGACCTCTGGTCTACTGTTTGCTGTTCAGTTAGCAGGATCTTCGACTGCTGGGCTACTGTTTGCTGTCCAGTTAGCAGGATCTTTGACCTCTGGGCTACTGTTTGCTGTCCAGTTAGCAGGATCTTCGACCTCTGGGCTACTGTTTGCTGTCCAGTTAGCAGGATCATTGACCTCTGGGCTACTGTTTGCTGTCTAGTTAGCAGGATTTTCGACATCTGGTCTACTGTTTGTTGTCCAGTTAACAGGATATTTGACCTGTGCTCTACTGTTTGCTGTCCAGTTAGCAGGATCTTCCACCTCTGGGCTGTTTGCTGTTCAGTTAACAGGATCTTCGATCTAGGGGCTACTGTTTGCTGTCCAGTTAGCAGGATCTTCGATCTCTGATCCACAGTTTGCTGTCACGTTAGCAGGATCTTCCACCTCTGGGCTACTGATTGCTGTCCAATTCGCAGGATCTTCAACATCTGGGCTACAGTTTGCTGTCCAGTTAGCAGGATCTTTGACCTCTGGGCTACTGTTTGCTGTCCAGTTAGCAGGATCTTCGACCTCGTAGCTACTGTTTGCTGTCCAGTTAGCAGGATCTTCGACCTCCGGCTACTGTTTGCTGTCCAGTTAGCAGGATCTTCCTGGCTGTTTGCTGTCCAGTTAGCAGGATCTTCGACCTCTGGGCTACTGTTTGCTGTCCAGTTAGCAGGATCTTCGACCTCTGGGCTACTGTTTGCTGTTCTGTCAGTTAGTAGCATCTTAGACCTCCCGGCTACAGTTTGCTGTCCAGTTAGCAGGATCTTATACCTTTGGGCTACTGTTTGCTGTCCAGTTAGCAGGATCTTCGACCTCTGGGCTACTGTTTGCTGTCCAGTTAGCAGGATCTTCGACCTCTCGGCTACTGTTTGCTGTCCAGTTAGCAGGATTTTTGACCTCTGGGCTACTGTTTGCTGTCCAGTTAGCAGGATCTTCCACCTCTGGGCTACTGTTTGCTGTCCAGTTAGCAGGATCTTAAACCTCGTGGCTACTGTTTGCTGCCCAGTTAGCAGGATCTTCGACCTCTGGGCTAAGGTTTGCTGTCCAGTTAGCTGAATCTTCGACATCTGGGCCACTCTTTGCTGTCCAGTTAGCAGGATCTTCGATTTCTGGGCCACTGTTTGCTGTCCAGTTAGCAGGATCTTCGACCTCTGTGCTACTGTTTGCTGTCCAGTTAGCAGGATCTTCGACCTCTGGGCTACTGTTTGCTGTCCAGTTAGCAGGATCTTTGACCTCTGGGCTACTGTTTGCTGTCCAGTTAGCAGGATCTTCGACTTCTGGGCTACTGTTTGCTGTCCAGTTAGCAGGATCTTCGACCTCTGGTCTACTGTTTGCTGTCCAGTTAGCAGGATCTTCCACCTCTGGGCTACTGTTTGCTGTCCAGTTAGCAGGATCTTCGACCTCTGGGCTACTACTGTTTGCTGTCCAGTTAGCAGGATCTTCGACCTCTGGGCTACTGTTTGCTGTCCAGTTAGCAGGATCTTCGACCTCTGGGCTACTGTTTGCTGTACAGTAAGCAGGATCTTTGACCTATAGGCTACTGTTTGCTGTCCAGTTAACAGGACCTTTGACCTCTGGGCTACTGTTTGATGTCCAGTTAGCAGGATCTTCGACTTATGGTCTACCTTTGCTGTCCAGTTAACAGGACTTCTGACCTCTGGGCTATGGTTTGCTGTCCAGTTACCAGGACTTCTGACCTCTGGACTCATTTTTGCTGTCCAGTTAGCAGGACCTTTGACCTCTGGGCTACTGTTTGCTGTACAGTTAGCAGGACCTTTGACCTATAGGCTACTGTTTGCTATCCAGTTAGAAGGATTTTCGACCTCTGGTCTACTGTTTGCTGGCCATTTAACAGGATCTTCGACCTCTGGGCTACTGTTTGCTGTCCAGTTAGCAGGATCTTCCACCTCTGGGCTACTGTTTGCTGTCCAGTTAGCAGGATCTTCAACCACTGGGCAACTGTTTACTGTCCAGTTTGCAGGATATTCGACATATGGGATACTGTTTGCTGACCAGTTAGCAGGATCTTCGACCTCTGGGCCACTGTTTGCTGTCCAGTTAGCAGGATCTTCGACATCTGGGTTATTAGTTGCTGTCCAGTTAGCAGGATCTTCCACCTCTGGTCTACTGCTTGCTGTCCAGTTAGAAGAATCTTCGACATCTGGGCTACTGTTTGCTGTCCAGTTAGAAGGATCTTCGACCTTTGAGCTACTGTTTGCTGTCCAGTTAGCAGGATCTTTGACCTCTGGGCTACTGTTTGCTGTCCAGTTAGCATGATCTTCCACTTCTGGGCTACGTTTTGCTGTCCAGTTAGCAGGATCTTCCACCTCTGGGCTACTGTTTGCTGTCCAGTTAGCAGGATCTTTGACCTCTGGGCTAATGTTTGCTGTCCAGTTAGCAGGATCTTCGACCTCTGGTCTACTGTTTGCTGTCCAGTTATCAGGATCTTCGACCTCTGGTCTACTGTTTGCTGTCCAGTTAGCAGGACCTTTGACCTCTAGGCTACGGTGTGCTGTCCAGTTAGCAGGATCTTCCACTTCTGGGCTACTGTTTGCTGTCCAGTTAGCAGGACCTTTGACCATTGGGCTACTGTTTGCTGTCCAGTTAGCAGGATCTTCGACCTCTGGTCTACTGTTTGCTGTCCAGTTAGCAGGATCTTCGACCTCTGGGCTACTGTTTGCTGTCCAGTTAGCAGGATCTTCCACCTCTGGGCTACTGTTTGCTGTCCAGTTAGCAGGATCTTCGACCTCTGGACTACTGTTTGCTGTCCAGTTAGCAGGATCTTCGACCTCTGGGCTACTGTTTGCTGTCCAGTTAGCAGGATCTTCCACTTCTGGGCTACTGTTTGCTGTCCAGTTAGCAGGATCTTCCACTTCTGGGCTACTGTTTGCTGTCCAGTTAGCAGGATCTTTGACCTCTGGGCTACTGTTTGCTGTCCAGTTAGCAGGATCTTCGACCTATGGTCTACTGTTTGCTGTCCAGTTAGCAGGATCTTTGACCTCTGGGCTACTGTTTGCTGTTCATTTAGCAGAATCTTCGACAGCTGGGCTATTGTTTTCTGTCCAGTTAGCAGGATCGTCGACCTCTGGTCTACTGTGTGCTGTCCAGCTAACAGGATCTTCGACCTCTGGTCTACTGCTTGCTGTCCAGTTAACAGATTCTTCGACCTCTCCTCTACTGTTTGCTGTCCAGTTAGCAGCATTTTCGACCTCTGGGCCACTGTTTGCTGTCCAGTTAGCACGACTTTTGACCTCTGGGCTACTGTTTGCTGTCCAGTTAGCAGAATCTTCGACCTCTTCTCTACTGTTTGCTGTCCAGTTAGCAGTATTTTCGACATGTGGGCCATTGTTTGCTGTCCAGTTAGCAGGATCTTCTACCTCTGGGCTATTTGCTGTCCAGTTAGCAGGATCATTGACTTCTGCCCTATTGTTTGCTGTCCAGTTAGCAGGATCTTCCACTTCTATGCTACTGTTTGCTGTCCAGTTAACAAGATCTATGACCTCTGTTCTACTGTTTGCTGTCCAGTTAGCAGGACCTTTGACCTCTGGGCTACTGTTTGTTGTCCAGTTAGCAGAATTTTCGACCTCTGGATTACTGTTTGCTGTCCAGTTAGCAGAATCTTCCACATCTGGGCTACTTTTTGCTGTCCAGTTAGCAGGATCTTCCACCTCTGGTCTACTGTTTGCTGTCCAGTTAGCAGGATCTTCGACCTCTGGGCTACTGTTTGCTGTCCAGTTAGCAGGATCTTCTACCTCTGGGCTACTGTTTGCTGTCCAGTTAGCAGGATCTTCGACCTCTGGGTTGCTGTTTGCTGTCCAGTTAGCAGGATCTTTGACCTCTGGGCTACTGTTTGCTGTCCAGTTAGCAGGATCTTCGACCTCTGGGCTACTGTTTGCTGTCCAGTTAGCAGGATCTTCGACCTCTGGGCTATGGTTTGCTGTCCAGTTAGCAGGATCTTCGACCTCTGGGCTACTGCTTGCTGTCCAGTTAGCAGGATCTTCGAGCTCTGGGCTACTGTTTGATGTCCAGTTAACAGGATCGTCGACCTCTGAGATACTGTTTGCTGTCCAGTTAGCAGGATCTTCGAGCTCTGGGCTACTGTTTGCTGTCTAGTTAGCAGGATCTTCGACATCTGAGATACTGTTTGCTGTCCAGTTAGCTGGATCTTCGACCTCTGGGCTACTGTTTGCTTTTCATTTAGCAAGTTCTTCGACCACGTGTCTACTGTTTGCTGTCCAGTTAGCAGGATCTTCGACATCTGAGATACTGTTTGCTGTCCAGTTAGCAGGATCTTTGACCTCTGGGCTACTGATTGCTGTCCAGTTAGCAGGATCTTCGACCGCTGGGCTACCATTTGCTGTCCAGTTAGCAGGATCTTCCACCTCTGGGCTACTGTTTGCTGTCCAGTTAGCAGGATCTTCGACCTCTGGTCTACTGTTTGCTGTCCAGTTAACAGGATCTTCGACCTCTGGGCTACTGTTTGCTGTCCAGTTAGCAGGATCTTCGACCTCTGGGCTACTGTTTGCTGTCCAGTTAGCAGGATCTTCGACCTCTGGTCTACAGTTTGCTTTCCAGTTAGCAGGATCTTCTACCTCTGAGCTGTTTGCTGTCCAGTTAGCAGGATCTTCGACCTCTGTGCTACTGTTTGCTGTCCAGTTAGCAGGATCTTCCACTTCTGGGCTACTGTTTGCTGTCCAGTTAGCAGGATCTTCCACCTCTGGGCTACTGTTTGCTGTCCAGTTAGCAGGATCTTTGACCTCTGGGCTACTGTTTGCTGTCCAGTTAGCAGGATCTTCGACCTCTTGTCTACTGTTTGCTGTCCAGTTAGCAGGATCTTCCACCTCTGGGTTACTGTTTGCTGTCCAGTTAGCAGGATTTTTGACCTCTGGTCTACTGTTTGCTATCCAGTTAGTAGAATGTTCGACCTCTGGGTTACTGTTTGCTGTTCAGTTAGCAGGATTTTCGACCGCTAGGCTACTGTTTGCTGTCCAGTTAACAAGATCTATGACCTCTGTTCTACTGTTTGCTGTCCAGTTAGCAGGATCTTCGTTTACTTCTCTACTGTTTTCTGTCCAATTAGCAGAATTTTCGACCTCTGGGCTACTGTTTTCTGTCCAGTTAGCAGGATCTTCCACCTCTGGGCTGTTTGCTGTCCAGTTAGCAGGATCTTTGACCTCTGGGCTATTGTTTGCTGTCCAGTTAGCAGGATCTTCGACCTCTGGGCTACTGTTTGCTGTCCAGTTAGCAGGATCTTCCACCTCTGGGCTACTGTTTGCTGTCCAGTTAGCAGGATCTTTGACCTCTGGGCTACTGTTTGCTGTCCAGTTAGCAGGATCTTCCACCTCTGGGCTACTGTTTGCTGTCCAGTTAGCAGGATCTTCCACCTCTGGGCTTCTGTTTGCTGTCCAGTTAGCAGGACCTTTGACTTCTGGGCTACTGTTTGCTGTCCAGTTAGCAGGATCTTCGACTTCTGGGCTACTGTTTGCTGTCCAGTTAGCAGGATCTTTGACCTCTGGGCTACTGTTTGCTGTCCAGTTAGCAGGGTCTTCCACTTCTGGGCTACCGTTTGTTGACCAGTTAGCAGGATCTTCGACTTCTGGGCAATTTTTTGCTGTCCAGTTAGCAGGATCTTCGACCGCTGGGCTACTGTTTGCTGTCCAGTTAGCAGGAGCTTCGACCTCTGGGCTACTGTTTGCTGTCCAGTTAGCAGGATCTTCGACCTTTGGGCTACTGTTTGCTGTCCAGTTAGCAGGATCTTCCACTTCTGGGCTACTGTTTGCTGTCCAGTTAGCAGGATCTTTGACCTCTGGGCTACTGTTTGCTGTCCAGTTAGCAGGATCTTCGACCTCTGGTCTACTGTTTGCTGTCCAGTTAACAGGATTTTCGACCTCTGGGCTACTGTTTGCTGTCCAGTTAGCAGGATCTTCCATCTCTGGGCAACCGTTTGCTGTCCAGTTAGAAGGATCTTACACTTCTGGTCTACGGTTTGCTGTCAAGTTAGCAGGATCTTCGACCTATGGTCTTCTGTTTGCTGTCCAGTTAAGAGGATCTTCGACCTCTGGTCTACTGTTCACTGTCCAGTTACCAGGATCTTCGACTTCTGGGCTGCTGTTTGCTGTCCAGTTAGCAGAATCTTCGACTGCTGGGCTACTGTTTGCTGTCCAGTTAGCAGGATCTTCAACCCCTGGGCTACTGTTTGCTGTCCAGTTAGCAGCAGGATCTTCGACCTCTGGGCTACTGTGAGCTGTCCAGTTAGCAGAATTTTAGACCTCTGGGTTACTGTTTGCTGTCCAGCTAGCAGGATATTCGACATCTGGGCTTCTGTTTGTTGTCCAGTTAGCAGGATCTTCGACATCTGCGCTACTGTTTGCTGTCCAGTTTTCAGGATCTTTGACCTCTGGGCTACTGTTTGCTGTCCAGTTAGCAGGATCTTTAAGATCTGGGCTACTGTGTGCTGTTCATTCAGCAGGATCTTCGACCACTAGGCTACTGTTTGCTGTCCAGTTAGCAGGATCTTCGACTTCTGGGCTACTGTTTTCTGTCTAGTTAGCAGGATCTTCCACCTCGGGGCTACTGTTTGCTGTCCAGTTAGCAGGATCTTCGACCTCTGGGCTACTGTTTGCTGTCCAGTTAGCAGGATCTTCGACCTCTGGGCTACTGTTTGCTGTCCAGTTAGCAGGATCTTCGACATCTGGGCTACTGTTTGCTGTCCAGTTAGCAGGATCTTCGACCTCTGGGCTACTGTTTGCTGTCCAGTTAGCAGGATCTTCGACATCTGGGCTACTGTTTGCTGTCCAGTTAGCAGGATCTTTGACCTCTGGGCTACTGTTTGCTGTCCAGTTAGCAGGATCTTCGACCTCTGGACTACTGTTTGCTGTCCAGTTAGCAGGATCTTCGACCTCTGGGCTACTGTTTGCTGTCCAGTTAGCAGGATCTTTGAGCTCTGGGCTACTGTTTGCTGTTCATTTAGCAGGATCTTCGACCACTGGGCTATTGTTCGCTGTCCAGTTAGCAGGATCTTCCACCTCTGGGCTACTGTTTTCTTTCCAGTTAGCAGGATCTTCCATTTCTGGGCTACTGTTTGCTGTCCAGTTAGCAGAATCTTCGACTTCTGGTCTACTGTTTGCTGTCCAGTTAACAGGATCTTCGACCTCTGGTCTACTGTTTGCTGTCCAGTTAGCAGGATCTTCGACCTCTGGGCTACTGTTTGCTGTCCAGTTTGCAGGATCTTCGACCTCTGGGCTACTGTTTGCTGTCCAGTTAGCAGGATATTCGACCTCTGGGCTATTGTTTGCTGTCAAGTTAGCAGGATCTTCGACCCCTGGTCTACTGTTTGCTGTCCAGTTAGCAGTATCTTCGACCTCTGGGCTACTTTGTGCTGTCCAATTAGCAGGATCTTCGACCTCTGGGCTACTGTGTGCTGTCCAGTTAGCAGGATCTTCCACCTCTGGGCTACTGTTTGCTGTCCAGTTAGCAGGATCTTCCACCTCTGGGCTACTGTTTGCTGTCCAGTTAGCAGGATCTTCGACCTCTGGGCTACTGTTTGCTGTCCAGTTAGCAGGATCTTCGACCTCTGGGCTACTCTTTGCTGTCCAGTTAGCAGGATCTTCGATCTCCGGGCTACTGTTTGCTGTCCAGTTTGCAGGATCTTTCACCTCTGGGCTACTGTTTGCTGTCCAGTTAGCAGGATCTTCGACCTCTGGGCTACTGTTTGCTGTCCAGTAAGCAGGATCTTCGACCTCTGGGCTACTGTTTGCTGTCCAGTTAGCAGGATCTTCGACCCGGGCTACTGTTTGCATGTCGTTGGCAGGATCTTCGACCTCCGGGCTACTGTTTGCTGTCCAGTTAGCAGGATCTTCGACCTCTGGGCTACTGTTTGCTGTCCAGTTAGCAGGATCTTCGACTTCTGGGCTACTGTTTGCTGTCCAGTTAGCAGGATCTTCGACCTCTGGGCTACTGTTTGATGTCCAGTTAGCAGGATCTTCGACCTCTGGGCTACTGTTTGCTGTCCAGTTAGCAGGATCATTGACCTCTGGGCTACTTTTTGCTGTCCAGTATGCAGGATCTTCCACTTCTGGGCTACTGATTGCTGTCCATTTTTCAGAACTTTTGATCTCGGGGCTACTGTTTGCTGTCCACTTTGCAGGATCTTCGACCTCTGTTCTACTGTTTCTTGTCCAGTTAGCAGGATCTTCCAATTCTGGGCTACTGTTTGCTGTTCAGTTAGCAGGATCTTTGACCTCTGGGCTACTTGTTGCTGTCCAGTTAGCAGGATCTTCGACCTATGGTCTACTGTTTGCTGTCTAGTTAACAGAATCCTCGACATCTGGTCTACTGTTTGCTGTCCAGTTAACAGGATCTTCGACCTCTGGTCTACTGTTTGCTGTCCAGTTAGCAGGATCTTCTACCTCTGGGCTACTGTTTGCTGTCCAGTTAGCAGGATCTTTGACCTCTGGGCTACTGTTTGCTGTCCAGTTAGCAGGATCTTCGACCTCTGGTCTACTGTTTGCTGTCCAGTTAGCAGGATCTTTTACCGCTGGGCTGTTTGCTCTCCAGTTAGAAGGATCTTCGACTTCTGGTTTACAGTGTGCTTTCCAATTAGCGGGATCTTTCACCTCTGGTCTACTGTTTGCTGTCCAGTTTGCAGGATCTTCTACCTCTGGGCTACTGTTTGCTGTCCAGTTAGCAGGATCTTCGACCTCTGGGCTACTGTTTGCTGTCCAGTTAGCAGGATCTTTGACCTCTGGGCTGCTGTTTGCTGTCCAGTTAGCAGGATCTTCGCCTGCTGGGCTACGGTTTGCTGACCAGTTAGCAGGATCTTCGACCTCTGGGCTACTGTTTGCTCACCAGTTAGCAGGATCTTAGACATCTGGGCTACTGTTTGCTGTCCAGTTAACCGGATCTTCGACCTCTGGCTGGTTTTTGCTGTCCAGTTAGCAGGATCTTCGTCCTCATGGCTACTGTTTGCTGTGCAGTTAGCAGGATCATTAACCTCTAGGCTACTGTTTGCTGTCCAGTTAGCAGGATCTTTCACCTCTGGGCTACCGTTTACTGTCTAGTTAGCAGTATCTTCGACCTCTGGTCTACTGTTTGCTGTCCAGTTAGCAGGACCTTTGACTTCTGGGCTACTGTTTGCTGTTCAGTTAGAAGGACCTTTGACCTCACGGCTACTGTTTACTGTCCAGCTAGCAGGAGCTTCGACCTCTGGTCTACGGTTTGCTGCCCAGTTAACAGGATCTTCGACCTCTGGTCTACTGTTTGCTGTCCAGTTAGCAGGATTTTCGACCTCTGGACTACTGTTTGCTGTCCAGTTAGCAGGATCTTCGACCTCTGGTCTACTGTTTGCTGTCCAGTTAGCAGGATCTTCGACCTCTGGGTTACTGTTTGCTGTCCAGTTAGCAGAATCTTCGACCTCGTGGCTAATGTTTTCTGTCCAGTTAGCAGGATCTTTGTCCTTTGAGCTACTGTTACCTGTCCAGTTAACAGCATCTTCGACCTCTGGTCTACTGTTTGCTGTCCACTTTGTAGGATCTTCCACCTTTGGGCTACTGTTTGCTGCTGTCCAGTTAGCAGGATCTTCGAACTCTGGGCTACGGTTTGCTGTCCAGTTAGTAGGATCTTCGACCTTTGGGCTACTGTTTGCTGTCCAGTTAGCAGGATCTTCGACCTCTGGGCTACTGTTTGCTGTCCAGTTAGCAGGATCTTCCACTTCTGGGCTACTGTTTGCTGTCCAGTTAGCAGGATCTTCGACCTCTGGGCTACTGTTTGCTGTCCAGTTAGCAGGATCTTCGACCTCTGGTCTACTGTTTGCTGTCCAGTTACCAGGATCTTTGACCTCTGGGCTACTGTTTGCTGTCCAGTTAGCAGGATCTTCCACTTCTGGGCTACTGTTTTCTGTCCAGTTAGCAGGATCTTCCACTTCTGGGCTACTGTTTGCTGTCCAGTTAGCAGGATCGTCGACCTCTTCTCTACTGTTTGCTGTCCAGTTAGCAGGACCTTCGAGCTTTGGGCTACTGTTTGCTGTCCAGTTAGCAGGATCTTCCACTTCTGGGCTACTGTTTGCTGTCCAGTTAGCAGGATCTTTGACCTCTGGGTTACTGTTTGCTGTCCAGTTAGCAGGATCTTCGACCTCTGGGCTACTGTTTGCTGTCCAGTTAGCAGGATCTTCGACCTCTGGGCTACTGTTTGCTGTCCAGTTAACAGGATCTTCGACCTCTGGGCTACTGTTTGCTGTCCAGTTAGCAGGATCTTTGACCTCTGGGCTACTGTTTGCTGTCCAGTTAGCAGGATCTTCGACCTCTGGGCTACTGTTTGCTGTCCAGTTAGCAGGATCTTCCACTTCTGGGCTACTGTTTGCTGTCCAGTTAGCAGGATCTTCCACTTCTGGGCTACTGTTTGCTGTCCAGTTAGCAGGATCTTCGACCTCTGGGCTACTGTTTGCTGTCCAGTTAGCAGGATCTTAGACCTATGTTCTACTGTTTGCTGTCCAGTTAACAGGTACTTCGACCTCTGGTCTACTGTTTGCTGTCCAGTTACCATGACCTTTGACATCTGGGCTACTGTTTGCTGTCCAGTTAGCAGAATCTTCGACCTCTGGTCTACTGTTTGCTGTCCAGTTAGCAGGATCTGTGACCTCTGGGCTACTGTTTGCTGTCCAGTTAGCATGATCTTCGACCTCTGGTCTACTGTTTGCTGTCCAGTTAGCAGGATCTTCGACCTCTGGTCTACTGTTTGCTGTCCAGTTATTAGAATCTTCCACCTCTTTGCTACTGTTTGCTGTCCAGTTAGCAGGATCTTCCACCTCTGGGCTACTGTTTGCTGTCCAGTTAGCAGGATCTTCGACATCTGGGCTACTGTTTGCTGTCCAGTTAGCAGGATCTTCGACCTCTGGGCTTCTGTTTGCTGTCCAGTTAGCAGGATCTTCGACCTCTGGGCTACTGTTTGCTGTCCAGTTAGCAGGATCTTCGACCTCTGGGCTACTGTTTGCTGTCCAGTTAGCAGGATCTTCCACCTCTTGGCTGCTGTTTGCTGTCCAGTTAGCAGGATCTTCGACCTCTGGGCTGCTGGTTGCGGTCCAGTTAGCAGGATCTTTCGACCGCTGGGCTACTGTTTGCTGTCCAGTTAGCAGGAACTTTGACCTCTGGGCCACTGTTTGCTCTCTACTGTTTGCTGTCCAATTAGCAGGAACTTCGACCTCTGGGCTACTGTTTGCTGTTCAGTTAGCAGGATCTTCGACCTTTGGGCTACTGTTTGCTGTCCAGTTAGCAGGATCTTTGACCTCTGGGTTGCTGTTTGCTGTCCAGTTAGCAGGATCTTCGACCTCTGGGCTACTGTTTGCTGTCCAGTTAGCAGGATCTTTGACCGCTGGGCTACTGTTTGCTGTCCAGTTCGCAGGAGCTTCGATCTCTGGGGTACTGTTTGCTGTCCAGTTAGCAGGATCTTCGACCGCTGCGCTACTGTTTGCTGTCCAGTTAGCAGGATCTTAGACCTCCGGTCTACTGTTTGCTGTCCAGTTAGCAGGATCTTCGACCTCTGGGCTACTGTTTGCTGTCCAGTTAGCAGGATCTTTGACCTCTGGTCTACTGTTTGCTGTCCAGTTAGTAGAATCTTCGACCTCTGGTCTACTGTTTGCTGTCCAGTTTTCAAGATCTTTGACCTCTGGGCTACTGTTTGCTGTCCAGTTAGCAGGATCTTCGACCTCTGTGCTACTTTTTTGCTGTCCAGTTAGCAGGATCTTCTACTTCTGGGCTACTGTTTGCTGTCCAGTTAGCAGGATCTTCGACCGCTGCGCTACTGTTTGCTGTCCAGTTAGCAGGATCTTCTACCTCTGGGGTACTGTTTGCTGTCCAGTTAGCAGGATCTTCGACCTCTGGGCTACAGTTCGCTTTCCAGTTAGAAAAATTTTCGACCTCTGCGCCACTGTTTTTTCCAGTTAGCAGGATCTTCGACCTCTTGGCTTCCGTTTGCTGTCCAGTTAGCAGGATCTTCGACCTCTGGGCTACTGTTTGCTGTCCAGTTAGCAGGACCTTCCACCTCTGGGCTACTGTTTGCTGTCCAGTTAGCAGAATCTTCCACCTCTGGGCTACTGTTTGCTGTCCAGTTAGCAGGATCTTCCACCTCTGGGCTGTTTGCTGTCCAGTTAGCAGAATCTTTGACCTCTGGGCTACTGTTTGCTGTCCAGTTAGCAGGATCTTCGACCTCTGGGCTACTGTTTGCTGTCCAGTTAGCAGGATCTTCGACCGCTGGGCTACTGTTTGCTGTCCAGTTAGCAGGATCTTCGACCTCTGGGCTACTGTTTGCTGTCCAGTTAGCAGGATCTTCGACCTCTGGGCTACTGTTTGCTGTCCAGTTAGCAGGATCTTCGACCTCTGGGCTACTGTTTGCTGTCCAGTTAGCAGGATCTTTGACCTCTGGGCTACTATTTGCTGTCCAGTTAGCAGGACCTTCAACCTCTGGGCTGTTTGCTGTCCAGTTAGCTGGATCTTTGACCTCTGTACTATTGTTTGCTTTCCAGTTCGCAAGATCTTTGACCTTTGGGCTACTGTTTGCTGTTCAGTTAGCTGGATCTTCGACCACTGGGCTACTGTTTGCTGTCCAGTTAGCAGGATCTTCCACTTCTGGGCTACTGTTTGCTGTCCAGTTAGCAGGATCTTCTACTTCTGGGCTACTGTTTGCTGTCCAGTTAGCAGGATTTTCGACATCTGGGCTATTGGTTGCTGTCCAGTTAGCAGAATCTTCTACCTCTGCTCTTCAGTTTGCTGTCCAGTTAACAGGATTTTTGACCTCTGGGCTACTGTTTGCTGTCCAGTTACCAGGATCTTCGACCTCTGGGCTACTGTTTTCTGTCCAGTTAGCAGGATCTTCCACTTCTGGGATACAGTTTGCTGTCCAGTTAGCAGGATCTTTGACCTCTGGTCTACTGTTTGCTGTCCAGTTAATAGGATCTTCGACCTCTGGTCTACTGTTTGCTGTCCAGCTAACAGGATCTTCGACCTCTGGACTATTGTTTGCTGTTCAGTTAGCAGTATCTTCGACTTCTGGGCTACTGTTTGCTGTCCAGTATACAGGATCTTCGACCTCCGGGATACTGTTTGCTGTCCAGTTAGCAGGATCATCTACCTCTGGGTTACTGTTTGCTGTCCAGTTAGAAGGATCTTCGACCTCTGATCTACTGTTTGCTGTCCAGTTAGCAGGATCTTTGACCTCTGGGCTACTGTTTGCTGTCCAGTTAGAAGGATCTTCGACCTCTGGGCTACTGTTTGCTGTCCAGTTAGCAGGATCTTCCAACTCTGGGCTACAGTTTGCTGTCCAGTTAGCAGGATCTTCGACCGCTGGGCTACTGTTTGCTGTCCAGTTAGCAGGATCTGCCACTTCTGGGCTACTGTTTGCTGTATAGTTATCAAGATCTTCGACCTCTGGTCTACTGTTTGCCGTCCAGTTATCAAGATCTTCGACCTCTGTTTGCTGTCCAGTTAACAGGATCTTCGTCCACTTCTCTACTGTGTGCTGTCCAGTTAGCAGGATCTTAAACCTCTAGGCTACTGTTTGCTGTCCAGTTAACAGGATCTTCGACATCTGGGCTAATGTTTGCTGTCCAGTTAGCAGGATCTTTCACCTCTGGGCTACTGTTTGCTGTCCAGTTAGCAGAATCTTCGACCTCTGGGCTACTGTTTGCTGTCCAGTTAGCAGGATCTTCCACTTCTGGGCTACTGTTTGCTGTCCAGTTAGCAGGATCTTCGACCTCTGGTCTACTGTTTGCTGTCCAGTTAGCAGGATCTTCGACCTCTGGGCTACTGTTTGCTGTCCAGTTAGCAGCATCTTCCACTTCTGGGTTACTGTTTTCTGTCCAGTTAGCAGGATCTTTCACTTCTGGGCTACTGTTTTCTGTCCAGTTAGCAGGATCTTCCACTTCTGGGCTACTGTTTGCTGTCCAGTTAGCAGGATCTTCGACCTCTGGTCTACTGTTTGCTGTCCAGTTAACAGGATCTTCGACCTCTGCTCTACTGTTTGCTGTCCAGTTAGCAGGATCTTCGACCTCTGGGCTACTGTTTGCTGTCCAGTTAGCAGGATCTTCGACATCTGGTCTACTATTTGCTGTCCAGTTAGCAGGATCTTCCACCTCTGGGCTGTTTGCTGTTCAGTTACCAGCATCTTCGACCTCTGGACTATTGTTTGCTGTCCAGTTAGCAGGATCTTCGACCTCTGGGCTTTTGTTTGCTGTTCATTTAGCAGGATCTTCGACCGCTGCGCTGCTGTTTGCTGTCCAGTTAACCGGATCTTCGACCTCTTCTCTACTGTTTGCTGTCCAGTTAGCAGAATCTTCGACCTCTGGGCTACTGTTTGCTGTCCAGTTAGCAGGATCTTCCACCTCTGGGCTACTGTTTGCTGTCCAGTTAGCAGGATCTTCGACTTCTGGGCTACTGTTTGCTGTCCAGTTAGCAGGATCTTTGACCTCTGGGCTACTGTTTGCTGTCCAGTTAGCAGGATCTTCGACCTCTGGTCTACTGTTTGCTGTCCAGTTAGCAGGATCTTCGACTTCTGGGCTACTGTTTGCTGTCCAGTTAGCAGGATCTTCGACCTCTGGGCTACTGTTTGCTGTCCAGTTAGCAGGATCTTTGACCTCTGGGCTACTGTTTGCTGTCCAGTTAGCAGGATCTTCCACTTCTGGGCTACTGTGTGCTGTCCAGTTAGCAGGATCTTTGACCTCTGGGCTACTGTTTGCTGTCCAGTTAGCAGGATCTTCGACCTCTGGTCTAATGTTTGCTGTCCAGTTACCAGGAACTTCGACCGCTGGGCTACTGTTTGCTGTCCAGTTAGCAGGATCTTCCCCTTCTCTTGCTGTTCGCTGTCCAGTTAGCAGGATCTTCCACTTCTGGGCTACTGTTTTCTTTCCAGTTAGCAGGATCTTCCACTTCTGGGCTACTGTTTGCTGTCCAGTTAGCAGGATCTCCGCCCTATGGTCTACTGTTTGCTGTCCAGTTAGCAGGATCTTTGACCTCTGGGCTACTGTTTGCTGTCCAGTTAGCAGGATCTTCCACTTCTGGGCTACTGTTTGCTGTCCAGTTAGCAGGATCTTCGACCTCTGGTCTACTGTTTGCTGTCCAGTTAGCAGGATCTTCGACCTCTGGGCTACTGTTTGCTGTGCAATTAGTAGGATCTTCGACCTCTGGTCGACTGTTTCCTGTCCAGTTAACAGGATCTTCTACTTCTGGGCTACTGTTTGCTGTCCAGTTAGCAGGATCTTCGACCGCTGTGCTACTGTTTGCTGTCCAGTTAGCAGGATCTTCGACCTCTGGGCTACTGTTTGCTGTTCAGTTAGCAGGATCTTCGACCGTTGGGCTACTGTTTGCTGTCCAGTTAGCAGGATCTTCCACTTCAGGGCTACTTTTTGCTGTCCAGTTAGCTGGATCTTTGACCTCTGTTCTACAGTTTGCTGTCCAGTTACCAGGACTTCTGACTTCTGGGCTACTGTTTGCTGTCCAGTTTGCAGGATCTTCCACCACTGGGCTACTGTTTGCTGTCCAGTTATCAGGATCTTCGACCTCTGGGCTACTGTTTGCTGTCCAGTTAGCAGGATCTTTGACCTCTGTTCTACTGTTTGCTGTCCAGTTAGCAGGATCTTCTACCTCTGGGCTACTGTTTGCTGTCCAGTTAGCAGGATCCTCGACCTCTGAGCTACTGTTTGCTGTCCAGTTAGCAGAATTTTCGACCTCTGGGCTACTGTTTGCTGTCCAGTTAGCAGATTTTTTTACCTCTGGGCTACTGTTTGCTGTCCAGGTAGCATGATCTTCGACCTCTGGGCTACTGTTTGCTGTCCAGTTAGCAGGATCTTCCACCACTGTACTATTGTTTGCTGTCCAGTTAGCAGGATCTTCGACCTTTGGGCTACTGTTTGCTGTTCAGTTAGCTGGATCTTAGACCGCTGGGCTACTGTTTGCTGTCCAGTTCGCAGGATCTTCCACTTCTGGGCTACTGTTTTCTGTCCAGGTAGCAGGATCTTTGACTTCTGGGCTACTTTATGCTGTCCAGTTAGCAGGATCTTCGACCTCTGGGCTACTGTTTGCTGTCCAGTTAGCAGGATCTTCGACCTCTGGGCTACTGTTTTTGCTGTCCAGTTAGCAGGATCTTCGACCTCTGGGCTACTGTTTTGCTGTCCAGTTAGCAGGATCTTCGACCTCTGGGCTACTGTTTGCTGTCCAGTTAGCAGGATCTTCGACCTCTGGGCTACTGTTTGCTGTCCAGTTAGCAGGATCTTCGACCTCTGGGCTACTGTTTTGCTGTCCAGTTAGCAGGATCTTCGACCTCTGGGCTACTGTTTGCTGTCCAGTTAGCAGGATCTTCGAATTATGGGATACTATTTGCTGTCCAGTTAGTATGATCTTCCACCTCTGGGCTACTGTTTGCTGTCCAGTTAGCAGGATCTTCGACTTCTGGGCCACTGTATGCTGTCCAGTTTGCAGAATTTTTTACATATGGGATACTGTTTGCTGACCAGTTAGCAGGATCTTCCACCTCTGGGTTACTGTTTGCTGTCCAGTTAGCAGGATCTTCGACCTCTGGGCTACTGTTTGCTGTTCAGTTAGCAGGATCTTCGACCTCTGGGCTACTGTTTGCTGTCCAGTTAGCAGGATCTTTCGACCTCTGGGCTACTGTTTGCTGTCCAGTTAGCAGGATCTTCGACCTTCTGGGCTACTGTTTGCTGTCCAGTTAGCAGGATCTTCGACCTCTGGGCTACTGTTTGCTGTCCAGTTAGCAGGATCTTCGACCTCTGGGCTACTGTTTGCTGTCCAGTTAGCAGGATCTTCGACCTCTGGGCTACTGTTTGCTGTCCAGTTAGCAGGATCTTCGACCTCTGGGCTACTGTTTGCTGTCCAGTTAGCAGGATCTTCCACCTGTGGTGTACTGTTTTCTGTCCAGTTGACAGGATCTTCGACCTCTGGGCTACTGTTTGCTGTCCAGTTAGCAGGATCTTCCACCTCTGGACTATTGTTTGCTGTCCAGTTAGCAGGATCTTCGACCTCTATGCTACTGTTTGCTGTCCATTTAGCAGGATGTTCTACACCTGGACTATTGTTTGCTGTACAGTTAGCACGATCTTCGACCTCTGTGCTACTGTTTGCTGTCCAGTTAGCAGGATCTTCTACCTCTGGGCTACTGTTTGCTGTCCAGTTAGCAGGATCTTTGACCTCTGGGCTACTGTTTGCTGTCCAGTTACCAGGATCTTCGACCTCTGGGCTACTGTTTGCTGTCCAGTTAGCAGGATCTTCCACCTCTGGGCTACAGTTTTCTGTCCAGTTAGAAGGATCTTCGACCTCTTGGCTGCTGTTTGCTGTCCAGTTAGCAGGATCTTCGACCTCTGGGCTACTGTTTGCTGTCCACTTAGCAGGATCTTCGACCTCTGGGCTACAGTATGCTGTCCAGTTAGAAGGATCTTCGACCTCTTGGCTGTTATTAGCTGTCCAGTTAGCAGGATCTTCAACCTCTGGGCTACTGTTTGCTATTCAGTTAGCAAGATCTTTGACCTCTGGGCTACTGTTTGCTGTCCAGTTAGCAGGATCTTCGACCTCTGGGCTACTGTTTGCTGTCCAGTTAGCAGGATCTTTGACCTCAGGGCTGCTGTTTGCTGTTCAGTTAGCAGAATCTTCGAAAGCTGGGCTACTGTTTGCTGTCCAGTTAGCAAGATCTTACACCTTGGGCTACTGTTTGCTGTCCAATTAGCAGGAGCTTCGACCCCTGGACTACTGTTTGCTGTCCAGTTAGCAGGATCTTTGAACTCTGGGGGACTGTTTGCTGTCCAGTAAGTAGGGTCTTCGACCTCTGTTCTACTGTTTGCTATCCAATTAGCAGAATCTTCGACCTCTGGACTACTGTTTGCTGTCTAGTTAGCAGGATCTTCGACCTCTGGGCTGCTTTTTGCTGTCCAGTTAGCAGGATCTTTAACCTCTGGGCTGTTTCCTGTCCAGTTAGTAGGATCTTTGACCTCTGGTCTACAGTTTGCTGTCCAGTTAGCAGGATCTTCGACCTCTGGTCTACTGTTTGCTGTCCAGTTAGCAGGATCTTCCACCTCTGGGCTACTGTTTGCTGTCCACTTAACAGGATCTTCGACCTCTGGTCTACTGTTTGCTGTCCAGTTACCAGGACCTTTGACCTCTGGGCTACTGTTTGCTGTCCAGTTAGCAGAATCTTCGACCTCTGGGCTACTGTTTGCTGTCCTGTTAACAGGATCTTCGACCTCTGGTCTACTGTTTGCTATCCAGCTAGCAGGATGTTCGACCTCTGTGCTACTGTTTGCTGTAAAGTTAGCAGGATCTTCGACCTCTGGGCTACTGTTTGCTGTCCAATTAGCAGGATTTACGACCTCTGGGCAACTGTTTGCTGTCCAGTTAGCAGGATCTTCCACCTCTGGGCTACTGTTTGCTGTCCAGTTAGCAGGATCTTCGACCTCTGGGCTACTGTTTGCTGTCCAGTTAGCAGGATCTTTGACCTCTGGGCTACTGTTTGCTGTCCAGTTAGCAGGATCTTCGACCTCTGGTCTACTGTTTGCTGTCCAGTTAACAGGATCTTCGACCTCTGGGCTACTGTTTGCTGTCCAGTTAGCAGGATTTTCCACCTCTGGGCAACAGTTGTCTCTCCATTTAGCAGGATCTTCGACCTCAAGGCTACTGTTTGCTGTCCAGTTAGCAGGATCTTCGACCTCTGGGCTACTGTTTGCTGTCCAGTTAGCAGGATCTTCGACCTTTGAACTACTGTTTGCTCTCCAGTTAACAGGATTTACGACCTCTGGGCTACTGTTTGCTGTCCAGTTAGCAGGATCTTCGACCTCTGGGCTACTGTTTGCTGTCCAGTTAGCAGGATCTTCGACCTCTGGTCTACTGTTTGCTGTCCAGTTAGCAGGATCTTCGACCTCTGGGCTACTGTTTACTGTCCAGTTAGCAGGATCTTCGACTTCTGGGCTACTGTTCGCTGTCCAGTATGCAGGATCTTAGACTTCCGGGACACTGTTTGCTGTCAAATTAGCAGGATCTTCGACCTCTGGGCTACTGTTTGCTGTCCAGTTAGATCTTCGACCTCTTCTCTACTGTTTGCTGTCCAGTTAGCAGAATCTTCCACCTCTAAGCTGCTGTTTGCTGTCCAGTTAGCAGGATCTTCGACCTATGGTCTACTGTTTGCTGACCAGTTAACAGGATCTTCGACCTGGTCTACTGTTTGCTGTCCAGTTATTAGGACCTTTGACCTCTGGGCTACTGTTTGCTGTCCAGTTAGCAGGATCTTCGACCTCTGGGCAACTGTTTGCTGTCCAGTTAGCAGGATATTCAACATCTGGGCTACTGTTTTCTTTCCACTTTGCAGGATTTTGGACCTCTGGGCTACTGTTTGCTGTCCAGTTTGCAGGATATTCGACCTCGAGACTACTGTTTGCTGTCCAGTTAGCAGGATCTTCCACCACTGTACTACTGTTTGCTGTCCAGTTAGCAGGATCTTCGACCTCTGGGCACCCGTTTGCTGTCCAGTTAGCAGGATCTTCGAATTCTGGACTACTGTTTGCTGTCCAGTTAGCAGGATCTTCTACCTCTGGGCTACTGTTTGCTGTCCAGTTAGCAGGATCTTCAACCTCTGGGCTACTGTTTGCTGTCCAGTTAGCAGGATCTTCTACTTCTGGGCTACTGTTTGCTGTCCAGTTAGCAGGATCTTCCACTTCTGGTCTACTGTTTGCTGTCCAGTTAGCAGGATCTTCGACCTCTGGGCTACTGTTTGCTGTCCAGTTAGCAGGATCTTCCACTTCTGGTCTACTGTTTGCTGTCCAGTTAGCAGGATCTTCCACCTCTGGGCTGTTTGCTGTCCAGTTAGCAGGATCTTTGACCTCTGGGCTATTGTTTGCTGTCCAGTTAGCAGGATCTTCGACCTCTGGGCTACTGTTTGCTGTTCAGTTAGCAGGATCTTCGACCTCTGGGCTACTGTTTGCTGTCCAGTTAGCAGGATCTTCCACTTCTGGGCTACTGTTTGCTGTCCAGTTAGCAGGATCTTCGACCTCTGGTCTACTGTTTGCTGTCCAGTTAGCAGGATCTTCGACCTCTGGGCTACTGTTTGCTGTCCAGTTAGCAGAATCTTCGACCTCTGGGCTACTGTTTGCTGTCCAGTTAGCAGGATCTTCGACCTCTGTGCTACTGTTTGCTGTCCAGTTAGCAGGATCTTCGACCTCTGGGCTACAGTTTGCTGTCCAGTTAGCAGGATCTTCTTCTTCTGGGCTACTGTTTGCTGTCCAGTTAGCTGGATCTTCCGCCGTTTGGCTACTGTTTCCTGTCCAGTTAGCAGGATCTTCCACCTCTGGGCTACTGTTTACTGTCCAGTGAGCAGGATCTTCGACCTCTGGGCTACTGTTTGCTGTCCAGTTAGCAGGATCTTCGACCTCTGGTCTACTGTTTGCTGTCCAGTTAACAGGATCTTCGACCTCTGGTCTACTGTTTGCTGTCCAGTTAACAGGATCTTTGACCTCTGGGCTACTGTTTGCTGTCCAGTTAGCAGGATCTTCGACCTCTGGGCTACTGTTTGCTGTCCAGTTAGCAGGATATTCGACCTCTGGGCTACTGTTTGCTGTCCAGTTAGCAGGATCTTCGACCTCTGGATTACTATTTGCTGTCCAGTTAGCAGGATCTTCGAGCTCTGGTCTACTGTTTGCTGTCCAGTTAGCAGGATATGTGACGTCTGGGCTACTGTTTGCTGTCCAGTTAGCAGGATCTTCCACCTCTGGGCTACTGTTTGCTGTCCAGTTAGCAGGATCTTCGACCTCTGGTCTACTGTTTGCTGTCCAGTTAACAGGATCTTCGACCTCTGGTCTACTGTTTGCTGTCCAGTTAGCAGGATCTTTGACCTCTGGGCTACTGTTTGCTGTCCAGTTAGCAGGATCTTCCACTTCTGGGCTACTGTTTGCTGTTTAGTTTGCAAGATCTTCCAGCTCTGGGCTGTTTGCTGTCCAGTTAGCAGGATCGTTAACCTCTGGGCTATTGTTTGCAGTCAAGTTAGCAGGATCTTCGACCTCTGGGCTACTGTTTGCTGTCCAGTTAGCAGGATCTTCCACTTCTGGTCTACTGTTTGCTGTCCAGTTAGCAGGATCTTTGACCTCTGGGCTACTGTTTGCTGTCCAGTTAGCAGGATCTTCCACTTCTGGGCTACTGTTTGCTGTCCAGTTAGCAGGATCTTTGACCTCTGGGCTACTGTTTGCTGTCCAGTTAGCAGGATCTTCGACCTCTGGTCTACTGTTTGCTGTCCAGTTAGCAGGATCTTCGACCTCTGGGCTACTGTTTGCTGTCCAGTTAGCAGGATCTTTGACCTCTGGGCTACTGTTTGCTGTCCAGTTAGCAGGATCTTCGACCTCTGGGCTACTGTTTGCTGTCCAGTTAGCAGGATCTTCGACCTCTGGGCTACTGTTTGCTGTCCAGTTAGCAGGATCTTCGACCACTGGTCTACTGTTTGCTGTCCAGTTAGCAGGATCTTCGACTGCTGGGCTACTGTTTGCTGTCCAGTTAGCAGGATCTTCGACCTCTGGGCTACTGTTTGCTGTTCAGTTAGCAGGATCTTCGACCGCTGGGCTACTGTTTGCTGTCCAGTTAGCAGGATCTTCCACTTCTGGGCTACTGTTTTCTGTCCAGTTAGCAGGATCTTCCACTTCTGGGCTACTGTTTGCTGTCCAGTTAGCAGGATCTTTGACCTCTGGGCTACTGTATGCTTTCCAGTTAGCAGGATCTTCGACCTCTGGTCTACTGTTTGCTGTCCAGTTAACAGGATCTTCGACCGCTGGTCTACTGTTTGCTGTCAACTTAGCAGGACCTTTGACCTCTGGGCTACTGTTTGATGTCCAAGTTAGCAGGAGCTTCGACCTCTGATCTACTGTTTGCTGTCCAGTTAACAGGTTCTTCGACCTCTGGTCTTCTGTTTGCTGTCCAGTTACCTGGACCTTTGACTTCTGGGCTACTGTTTGCGGTCCAGTTAGCAGGATCTTCCACTTCTGGGCTACTTTTTGCTGTCCAGTTAGCAGGACCTTTTACGTCTGGGCTACTGTTTGCTGTCCAGTTAGCAGAATTTTCGACCTCTGGGCTACTGTTTGCTGTCCAGGTAGCATGGTCTTCGACCTATTGGCTACTGTTGGCTGTACCGTTAGCAGGATCTTTCACTTCTGGTCTACAGTTTGCTGTTAAGTTAGCAGGATCTTCGACCTCTGGGCTATTGTTTGCTGTTTAATTAACAGGATCTTCGACCTCTGGTCTACTGTTTGCTGTCCAGTTAGCAGGAACTTCTACTTCTAGGCTACTGTTTGCTGTCCAGTTAGCTGGACTTTTGACCGCTGGGCTACTGTTTGCTATCCAGTTAGCAGGATCTTCGACCTCTGGTCTACAGTTTGCCGTCCAGTTAACAGGATCTTCGACCACTTCTCTACTGTTTGTTGTCCAGTTAGCAGAATTTTCGACCTCTGGGCTACTGTTTGCAGTCCAAGTAGCAGGATATTCGACATCTGTGCTACTGTTATCTGTCCAGTTAGCCGGATCTTGTACTTCTGGGCTATTGTTTGCTGTCCAGTTAGCAGTATCTTCGACCGCTGGGCTACTGTTTGCTGTCCAGTTAGCAGGATTTTCTACCTCTGGTCTACAGTTTGCTGTCCAGTTAACAGGATATTCGACCTCTGGTCAACTGTTTGCTGTCCAGTTAACAGGATCTGTACGGGCTACAGTGATAATGTCTAGCTTGAAATAACCTGAATACTTCTTGTGTTAGCTTTCCCCTACACTGAGAACCATTGTCAGTCAATATTTGATGTGGGAAACCTAATCGGGTGAATACTGTTAACAGTGCCTCTGCCACATGTTTCGAATCTATCGATGACATTGATACTGCCTCTCCCCACATAGAGCAAGTATCGACCAATGTTAAAATATATGCATTTCTCTTCTTGGTCCTACTGAGGGGTCCAACAATATCCACGGCAACACGTTCGAAGGGCGTTCCCATGATGGGCATTTCTCCCAGTGTTGCTGGTGCAGTCCTATGTTTAGGAGCTACTCTTTGGCATTCTGGACAGGATCTCACATACCTCTTTATGTCCTCTGTGATCCCTGGCCAAAAGTAGTGACAGGCTCTCCGTTGTCCAGTGGCCCCTATTCCCATATGTCCACTGAAGGGTATAGCATGTCCTAGCTTCATAACCTGCTCCCTGTATGATTTTGGCACTACAAGCTGTCCATGTCCTTTAGGTCCTGTTCCAGCTTTTCTATATAATAGGCCATTTTTCATATATAAGTCTCCTTTCTCTGGAGGGTTATGGCTTTTAGGTAATTTGCCAAAACAAGGCTTCAATGTACTGTCAGCAGTTTGAGCCTTTCTCATCTCTTCTGGATCAGTATTGATGATAGTGTCCTCCTCTTTCTTAGAGCTTGCCCTGGTCTGGACTGTTGCCATCACTATGGGTCTTATAGGTTCTCCTAGAAAGACATATCTACATCTCAGTATTAATGGGTAGATAGGGTTGTCCATCACTGCTGCTTTGATCTCTCCTTCCACATAGCGAGATCTTATGTTGATTCGGGCTATGGGCAGTGTCATGGTTCCTGCTCCCTTGACTGGTCCTCTGATTTCCACTGTTTCTGTGGTTATCTGTTCCGGACTCACCAGAGAAAAGCACACTACTGAGTCAAAGTCCAAGCCTGTATCATATAAGCACAG
The DNA here is from genome assembly GCA_024509875.1 of Oreohelix idahoensis. Classification (NCBI taxonomy): domain Eukaryota; kingdom Metazoa; phylum Mollusca; class Gastropoda; order Stylommatophora; family Oreohelicidae; genus Oreohelix; species Oreohelix idahoensis. The sequence goes on along the minus strand of JAMPIV010019767.1, from coordinate 3,949 downwards.
TACTTGGGTGCCATTCAAGGTCACTTCCTCACAGACAGGGGGATGATGGAGGTCCTTCTGACTATCTGCCAGGTCCTTCCTTCCCTTGTTCTCTGTTGTAAGGCATGCAGCGTGATGAGGAGGGTTTTTCCGTCTGCATTCCGCAGTATTGTGGTTACTCATTTGGCAAGATTTACACCACTTTCCTTCCTTTCTTGGAGGTTTCTTTTCTGATCCTAGAGGGATTTTGTCTTTATAATCAGTTCTGTGTTTGTTCTTGTTGGAATTGTCCCTGTGTTCATAGTCGGTAAAGTTTTGTGAAGGTTTGAAGTTCTCACCCTGCTTCTTCTTATTTCCTGATACTTCTGACTGAGCTGCTTGATATCTTTCAGCCATGGTTAAAATATCTTCCAATCTCTCAGCTCCTTGCTCCATAAGAAATTTTCTCATTTCCTGAGGCATGGATTCTCTCAGTTGTTCCATCATGACCATTTCTTTTATATCTTGACATTTTCCTAAGCTAATCCATTTTGTCAGATAAGTTTCCAATCTGGCAGAAAACTGGTGATAGTTTTCTCCTGGAAGTAGCTTAGCAGTTCGGAATCTCTTTCTATAAGATTCAGAATTCTTTTCGTACCTGACCAGTAAAGCTTGTTTTAAGATTTCATAATCTTCCTGGTCTTCTTTTGAGAGTTTTAAATAAACATCGTATGAAACTTCTCTCAACCCCTGAGATAGCTTAAGGCTCCATTTTTCCTTTTCCAATCCATAGGTAGTGGCCAGTCTCTCATATCTATCCAGGTATGACTCAATGGCGTCCTCCTTCTCAATAAATGGATCCAGGTGGAAACTCATGGCTCCATTTGCCGTGCTATGGTTGGAGCTACTCTCAGAGTGAGGTGAGCTAGCACCATGATTGCTAGCTGCTCCCTGGAGTTCAAGTTCCTTTAAACTTAACTCATGAGCTCTTTGTAACCTTCTTTCTTCAGCTTCAGACATTAGTCTCTTTTCTTCTCTCTCTGCTTCCATTCTTTTGGCTTCTCTCTCTGCTTGTAGTTTCCTAGCTTCAGCCTCAACTTCAAATCTTTTGGCTTCTCTTTCAGCTTCAGCTTCCATTCTTTTAGTCTCTCTATCTAAATATTTATCCACTTCAGTTGTGATATGTCGAATTAGAGCATTTCCTGTCATACCCAAGTCTTTTCCTTCCTGCATAATCGCAGCTCTAAACTTCACCAATTCAGCCATGATGCTTACTTACCAGAGGGTATATAATTTTATCTTCACTAACCAACTAACTTAATTAAAATCAATTAATTACTTTGAACAAGACAAATCCTTAAAACCTTGTGAGCGTTTCCTATTTCCTTCGTACTCAATGGTACTACTATTACGAAAAAAGATTTCTAAGTTTTTAGAATTTTTTTCAAAACAATTTATTTTTCCAAACTATTTGTGGCTCAAGATAGAAGAATACATAGATAGTAGCTCAGGATAAAAAATAATATCCCGCGAAAGAGCCCCCAGTGTAGCGAAAGGTTTTCCTATTATGATGATAGTGGTAGAGCAGAAGTAGAATCTCTCTCCAGAAAGTATGAAGTTCCAGTGCCCGAGAAGTACACTGGTATCACAAGTGAGTTACAGCTGTGAATACTCTGAGCTGGACAATAGATTTAGTCTTCAGAAGTATAAGATGCTACTTTCGCTATTGTAACCCTATGTGATAATATAATTAAATTTGAAAAGGTAACTCAAAATTTAACAGTTAAAAATTTAACAAGTCAAATGAGTACAATTATCCAATTTATTATGTACATCTATATATTCTTGTAATGATAAATGGGTGTTGGAAGATGGTAAAATGTATGATTATTTACAGTTACAAATTAAAATAACTAATAGAAAAAGTCTTGGATTTATCTTCCACTGAATTTACAACAAAGTATTGTCACATTATCTCTTGCCATCTAGTGTCATCATTAGACCGTCGTTTTAGAAACGGCTCACAGGATTTGTTGGATGGATACATATAAACTCATCTTTAGCCACGTCTGCTCGAGGTTCCTCCGACACACTGGAGTACGGAAGACTTTCCTTCAGCCCGCCCTATAACTACGGGGGACTAAGGTGTTGAAGTTTCGTTGACCTCTAGGCTTCAGTGAGCTGGATCAACTTCTTCAAGTCTTTAGTTTCTCGATCAGGAATGATCATAAACATTGATCATAAAAACCTGGAACAAAAGGTAATAGGTGGCCATTGTTCCAACAATCTCACCGCCAACTACTGTTCATGATGCGACCATGTCTTCAGTGTTTTTATATAAATGAATGAATCATGGTAGTATGTTACAGAGATAGCATGATAAGATAATGTATACTGTGCAGAATTAACAAAATACATGAATAAATCATATGTTATGATACATGGGTACGATATAACCTTTGCCTTCCACTTATGGATGTCAAGTCACTTATGTACTTGCTGGTATGTCGTAAGCTTCCAGGCAAGAACTAGCCATGATATATGTGGTTAACCAATTAATGGTTATGCTTCCCGACAATGCCGGTGAAGGTTATCTCTGGTTAGCGTCATTCCCTTTTTTATTATATCTGCTACAATCAATCAGAAATAAAATTTGAAATAAAATGATATTAGTAATACCTATATTTTTAATAAACTTACATACCCTCTTAGGATTAATAAGCTCATGGTGAGATTATTTTGGTTGAAGTTAATCTGCCCTGCATGCAGCGTGAAAAAATAACTTTTCTTGCAGATACTGTCTTCCAGTTTCTCACTTTGGCTTCTGGATTTGGTGTGTGTGATTTTCAACGCGTCCTCTGTCCTTATATTTCAGTCTCTCGCGCGTACGAGAAAGCAGCTCCCAAATTCCCCAAAAGATTTTAGTTTCATTTCCTGATTTGAGGCGATTTGAAGCAATCTGTGTTTTTCCTGTACTTGTTTTTCTCATCTGTTCACTACACACTTATATTCTTCCGTCCTTCCTATGTATCATTCCCTTTTCCCCATATGAGGCTTTCTTTCCATATAAGTTTTATACAAATCCGTTGAGGCTTGTTAGTGTAATAAATTTTTAAAGATTATTAGCTAACTTTTAGCCGATGTGATGAAGGTGAAAAATATTAATTATATATTTATATTTGAATAATATCCTTTTGGATATAATTCCTAGTCTATCTCCTTTGTTGAGTTACATTTATTTAATATTATCCCAACCGGGCGTTCTCCGGTAATTAATAATTTAATATCCAGTAAATGCAAACTTTGAAAGTCCGCCATTCATTCCTATTAGCTATTTTCTCATTCTTCAGTAATACTGTATGGCTTCAACCGTAAGTCAAATTTCCCGTCTACTACAAACTTCAAAGAAAGACCGCCGCGCTGACCTTGCGCTGGTGTGTGTGTGTGGGAGTCGCGCTACACATTTTTTTCCACAACAAAGCAAGAGGAACCAAATTTCGCTACATGGGCTACTGTTCGCTATCCAGTTAGCAGAATCTTCGACCTCTGGGCTATTTTGTGCTGTCCAATTAGCACGACCTTCGACCGCTGGGCTACTGTTTCCTGTCCAGTTAGCAAGATCTTCTACTTCTGCGATATTTTTTGCTGTAAAATTAGCAGGATCTTTGACCTCTGAGCTACTGTTTGCTGTCCAGTTAGCAGAATCCTCGATCCCTGGTCTACTGTTTGCTGTCCAGTTAGTAGGATCTTCGACCTCTGGGCTACTGTTTGCTGTCCAGTTAGCAGGATCTTTGACCGCTGGGCTACTGTTTGCTGTCCAGTTGGCAGGAGCTTCGATCTCTGGGCTACTGTTTGCTGTCCAGTTAGGAGGATCTTCAACCTCTGGGCTACTGTTTGCTGTCCAGTTAGCAGGATCTTCTAACTCCGAGCTACTGTTTGCTGTCCAGTTAGGAGGATCGTCGAAATCTGCTGTACTGTTTGCTGTCCAATT
>JAMPIV010019766.1:0-23005 GCA_024509875.1 Oreohelix idahoensis | reverse complement strand
TGCCCCATTTTCACACCACATTTCCTTTGTCGCCACTCAAAAACAACACTTAGCGTCTATTCCGCCATCCACCCGGACTACGCGTAATGCTCAAGGTGGACTAATCAAACTTCAATATGAAGTAATTTATCTTCAGTTGAAAAGTGCTGGGCAAAATCTGTTTAATAGAATGTAGTAAAAGACTTTTGTTTAAACAGTGAATTATGTAACCAATCAAACTTCCATATCTCCAACATTGCAGTAATAAGCAATTGACAATAACGTCTAGCGAAAACGTTTTATCAAAGCGCCAAGATGGAAAAGATTAAAGATAAAATTATTTATAACAAAGTGAGTTTACGAGCGATAATAGATGAAAGGACAAAGACGGGGAAACAGAAATGAGAACTATGATGAGAAATGCAACAGACGACGAAATAATAGGACCACCTTTTCATATTGCCTTTGATGCTAGGAAACTATACAGAGCGATACAACAGGAGGCAATCTGATCATCAGAAGTGGTACCCCGTCGATCAAGTATTTCGGCCGTCTAATCTCCTTTGTACTCTAAGGTCAGGAATCCCAAGTGTCACCCTCCTGTTGTCTATTGCAGAGAATTGAACCCACTCCACCTTGGTTGCAGCTTTCAAATTCACTCCTTTTTTCTCCCAGCTGGAAGCAATTGTGAAAGTAGCCCCTATGTTGACAACAAATTACTGTCCCGAGTTCCATAGCCCGTTGTAGTTGTTCTACAGCCAGCATGATGCCTTTTCCGCAGTTTCGCTGAGCCTCTTAAGCGCCCTTGTTCTTGATTGTCCCCTCAACCCGAACAGTTTCATTAGATCATACATTGAAGCTGCCATGAGACCTCTTGCACTCCCCCCTCTCCGCCCCCCCCCCCCCCCCCCCCCCCCCCCCCCCCAACAGCCATGACCCTTGCGGTGAACCCATCGTGTCTCAAGTCTGTGGCCAGATCAAAATACTTGACCACTTTGAACGAGTGTTGCTCGTCCAATCTGGATTCAAAAGGCAAGGCCAGCTCAATCATTACATTCTGGTGCGATGATGGGGAATGCAGCACTATATCTGTCCGTCTACGGGATCTTCAGATACTCTCTGGTTATGCCCCTTGCCCAGGTAGGTCTACTGCCATCTCTCAGTTATTTGCACTGTCAAGAAGAGATGGTAAACTTCTGCTTGATTTACTTGGTTTGGGATGTGCTGACTTTCCTGCTCTCAGAAAGTATGTATTTGCTGTGCTCGGTCTGACTTTTCTGTTCGCCTTCACCCTTGCCAAGTCTACTGTAGTAGCCAGCTCATTTAGTACTTTGTTGTGGCGCCATGCGTATCGCCATTGCTCTAATGACATCTTGCAAGCTGAAAGTACTTGTTCAAGTATCTGCCTCTCACGGCACAGGGGGCATTGACTTTCCCCATCTCACAAAGTTTACGGATGATGGCAGAGGTCATACATTGATCTAATAAAGAAGCTGATCTAACAAAGAAGCTGAGTCTAAGTGGTGCCATATGCCATATATCACTCCATGTCAAGGACCTTTTACCTAAATACAAACTGTCAACCTAGTCACTATATACTGTTTACTTAGTCTGTTTATACTGTCTACCTAGACTGTTTATACTAGTTGCCTAGTCTGTTTATACTTTCTACCTAGTCTGTTTATACTGTTTACCTAGTCTGTTTATTCTGTCTACCTAGTCTGTTAATACAGTTTGTGTAATATTTTTGTCTCTTCTGTGTGTGTTTCTGAAGAAGCAAGGCAAAAATAATAATAATAATAATAATAATAAGCTAAATGTGAAAATAGAAATGAAGTTTGGCTAATCCAGAAGTACAGAGAGCTTAAAGGGCAGTACGGAATAGACACAATATCTGTGTACAAGAAAATAAATGAGTTAACAGGCAGAAGAAAATCGACAGAAGGAAAATTAGTAATGTGTCAAGAGAACATAATAGAAAGATGGACATTATACACGAAGGAGTGTCGCGGGTTGCATCCCCTTGCTCTGTAGTTGCTCTGTAGTAGTGGCCCAACAGTTGCCAAACAACTAGAGTACCTAATGTGGGTCTTCAAAAGTATCTACCTTCGCCAAAGATTACTCTTGGCAGAGTTGTAGGTAGAAGGATAATGATGCTTCTACCTCGACGGATATCCACAAGATATTTCAGAAGTCACGAACAATGCTGAATGAGTCTGAGCATGTTAACTTTTTTTTATCTCACCTGCAACCTTTTGGGAAGATGTATATTGTATGATTTAGCTCGTTCAAGCCCCCAGCTGATTTAATTCAGCAAAATTCCTCTTATTAGCTGTTGTTCGTCCATCACGGGTGATGAAGACCACTCTGTTCATCCAATTATTAGGAATATGTTAGATTACTCTATGGGTACGAAGGTGACTGATGAGCCCGATGCGGGCCTGTAAAAAGATCTCGGACAGTGTGGGCAGGGAAAGTTTGCTTCATGTGAAGGTTTTATTTCACGGTCTTTTCTAGCTTGTCTCCACTGTTCCGCTGCTGCTCTTTTGGATGATTCGCATGCTGCTGCACCTTTACGAAGAGATGTGCACCAAGCAGTTCGGTCTTGCTGCGCAGCAGCTTCCCATATGTCTGGGCTTATGTCAAAGGTTTTCAATGACGTCTTTAACGTGTCTTTGAAGCGCTTCTTTTGGCCACCATGGGAGCGTTTACCCTTCTGCATCTCACCATAAAAGAGGATCTTTGGCAGTCGATGGTCTGGCATGCGGACTACATGACCTGCCCAGCGAATCTGTGACTGCATCAGAATAGTATGGATGCTAAGGATACCAGCTCTGTCAAGAACGGCGGTATCCGGAATCTTGTTTTGCCATTTGATGTTCATTACCTTCCTGAGACTGACTGTATGGAAGTGGTTGAGATTCTTTACGTGGTGCCTGTATACAGTCCATGTTTCGCATGCATAAAGCAGCACTGGAAGCACCGCAGCTCTGTACACTTTTAGCTTTGTCTGTAGACTAATGCCACTTCGATGCCAAACGTTGGTGTATAGTCTGCCAAATGTGCTGCTGGCTTTGGAGATCCTGGTGTTTACCTCATCATCAATGACGATGTTCTGGGAAAGTGTGCTACCAAGGTATGTGAATCTGTTCACAAAATTCAGTTTCTCACCATTTACCTTGATGATTGGCTCAGTATAAACTGTGCCAGGAGCTGGTTGGTACATGATTTCTGTTTTCTCCGTGTTGATGGTAAGCCCAACGTTGGCACAGGCTTCGGAGAATCTATCCACGCTGTGCTGCAGATCAGCCTCTGAGCCAGCACTAAGGGCACAATCGTCAGCAAACAGAAGATCTCTGATGGTGTGTGATTTGACCTTGGTTTTTGCTTGAAGCCTCCTAAGGTTAAACAATTTTCCATCAATACGATATCTGATGTCGATTCCTGTGTCCCCGTCTCTGAAAGCATCAGTCAGCATAGCAGAAAACATGATACTGAACAGAGTCGGAGCAAGTACACACCCTTGTTTAACTCCGTTTGAGACGGGGAAAGGCTCCGACAGCTCACCGTTTTCCTGAACTCTAGCCTGCATTCCATCATGCAGTTGCTGCACTACTGAGATAAATTTCTTTGGGCAGCCGTATTTTGCCATGATCTTCCATAGACCCTCTCTACTGACCGTGTCAAACGCTTTTGTCAAGTCGATGAAAGCTGTGTACAGGTCACAGTGCTGTTCTTGGCATTTTTCTTGTAGCTGTCTTGCAGCGAACACCATATCGGTAGTTCCACGTTCTTTCCAGAATCCACACTGACTTTCAGGTAAAAGACCTTTGTCAAGATGAGCCGTAAGGCGATTCAGAAGGATTCTGGCGAATATCTTCCCAGCGATTGATAGTAGTGAGATGCCTCGATGATTGTTACAGTCTTGGCGATTACCTTTACATTTATATAGATGTATAATTGACGCATCTTTGAGATCGTGTAGGATGGTTTCACTCTGCCACATTTGCTGGAAGATCGTGTGAAGTTTCTCTATCAGAACTGTACCGCCATCTTTATAAACCTCAACAGGAATTGAATCGGAGCCGGGGGCCTTTCCACTAGATAGCTGACGAATCGCTTTTTGAGTTTCCTCCAGAGTTGGTATATCATCTAGTGCTTCATTTATAGGAATTTGGGACAGGCGGATGATGGCTTCGTCGTTAATAGATGATGGCTGGTTCAGAATATTATTAAAGTGTTCGACCCAGCGTTGGAGAATTTTTTCCTTGTCTGTAATTAGTGTTTTTCCATCTGCATTAAGGAGGGGAAATGATCCTGATGATGTTGGATTATAGACCGCTTTGAGTGCATGGTAAAAATTCTTCAAGTCATGGCTGTCAGCAAAGCCTTGGAGCTCATCTGCTTTATTACTCAGCCATGAATCCCGCATCTGGCGTAGTTTATGTTGGACGATTCTACGCATGTTGTTGAAAGCGTCTTTCTTTGATGTAGATTTTGGATCATTTAAATATGCTCTATGGAGATGGTGTTTCTCAGCCAACATCTTCTTTATATCATCTGAGTTCTCATCAAACTAGTCATTTTGTTTCTTGATGGCGGGACCCAGGACCTCTGTAGCAGTGTTGTAGATCTGCTCACTTAGGGCTGCCCAATTTGTTTCCACACTTTGGCCGTCTAACGAGATAGATTTGAGACGGTCTTCTAGGGTGTCAGTAAAGGACTGTTTGATTTTTGTTTTCTTTAGTTTGGTGACATCCAGCCTTTTATGAGTTTTCTTCCCCTGAGGGCGCCTGGCTGGTTGGATACGAATTTTAAGTTTAGACACAATGAGGCGATGATCAGTCCAGCATTCAGCACCACACATAGAATTGGTCACCAGGACATCTTGCCTGTCCTTTTTCCTAACAATTACATAGTCAATTAAGTGCCAATGCTTTGAGTGAGGGTGCATCCAGGAGGTCCTGTTGCGGGTAGGAAGTCGAAAAATGGTGTTGGTGACAAGGAGGTCATGTTCTGCGCAAGTTTCGAGAAGAAGTCCATTGCTGTTACAGCGACCCACGCCGTACTTTCCAATAGTGCCATTCCAGGAGATGTTATCTGAGCCTACTCTTGCATTAAAGTCACCAAGAATTATGAGCTTATCTGCTTTAGGAACTGATGCAATGACTGCATGTAGTTCTTCATAAAACTTATCCTTGACGTCATCCTGGTTTGTCATAGTTGGTGCATACGCGCTAATGATGGTGGCATGTTTTCTTCCATAAAGCAGGGGGATCTTGACTGTCATGAGTCGGTCATTTATTCCCTTTGGGGACCCCGCTAACTTGCCAACAAGTGCTGTTTTGATTGCAAATCCAACCCCTGCTTCTCGTCTTTCTTCAGTTCCTCTTCCGCTCCAATAGAATGTATAACCTGCACCCTTTTTGCAAAGTTGGCCCTCGCCTGCAAGTCGAGTTTCACTCAGTGCTGCTATGTCAATGTTGTATCTGGCCAGTTCTCTCCCAATCAGGGCAGTTCGCCTCTCAGGTCTGTTTGCGTTAAAGTCTTTGTCAAGGAGAGTGCGCACATTCCATGCGCCTAGAATGAGGGGGAAAAATCTGTCCTTTCTTTTTCTTATGTGTCGCCCGCTGAAGTAGGGTACCCACCAACCGCGGTAAGCTGGTTAGGTAATGGTGGAGCAGGCAATGTTTAGGGCACCTTTTCTAGCCCCTTCCTCATGCCACGGAGGTGAGCAGTGCTTTCCTAAAGAGGGCTGCTCAGACACTCAGGGGCTGCCAAATCCCACTGCTGCTCCGATCAGTGGCAGACGACCATATGGCCTGAGCCGCCTGTGAGTAGGTCTGCGACTACGACTGCCAGCGTACGTACGCCTGCCGCTTCGCCGCTCGCCCATCGCCACATGACTTGTTGTGAGTGGATGGATGAATGGATGAAAGAGTGACTTGCGCAGTGATTTGGATTAAAGTGAGGAAGAATTGCGCAATTCGTCGACATCACTCTCTCGCCTGGGTCCATCTGAATCCAGTGGCAAGACAATTCAAGACGACTGGAGATAAAGTCAGGTGCAGTGGATGACCAGGGCTTTCTACGTGCCTCGCCGTGCTCCTTACGCTCCACAGCGCGTTGCTGGTAATCGCCGTCATGCCCGTTGAACCAATGTCATGCCCTTTTCAGGGCAGCTCGGCCACCTTTGGTCCAAACCTGGCATCCAGCTCTCACCTGTGGCTCCTCGTAGCTGTCAGCATGCGACAGCGGCCAGCCCCCGGGCAACGGCTTTGACAGGCCGGCCAAACTAGGTGAGGGTAGCCGACTGGTTATAAACCTTCGATGAGTTAGGGTCTGCCTACCCATGCATGCGAAATGGATAATTATAAGTTGGACTTATTGGGTGTCGATAGACTGCGCGGAAAAAAAAGAAACCATCTCTTATTAATGACACAGCTATATCATATATATGAGAGGCTATATATAGATATAAGCTCTCATTGTACAATGTTATGCATATATATATATATATATGGGAGCCGCGCTGGTGTAATGGCTTCGGCGTTGTACTGGCGACCAGGTGTTCATGGTTCGAACCCGGGCGCCAGCGTTTGAAGAAATGTTTACGGCCGGAAATTTGACTGAATAGCCTGAACGGCTCCTGTGATAAACCCTCTGTGGATGGGAAGGAGCGAAGCTCCTGACCGGGTTGGAAGGAAAGTCCTCACGTTCCCCAGCCTCGCAATGATATGTCATTGGGCCGAAGGGCTGAAAGCCCAAGTGCCGCTGGTTAAGTTAAAAAAAAAAAAAGTTAAAAAAAAAAACAGCCTACTGCTATGGAAACACCTGTTAAAGGTAAATTAGGGAATTCAATACCAACAGAAAAAGAACAAATGAAGAGATGGGCTGATTTTAATAATGAAACATCCACAACCACCTTGCCAATAACTTGCGATGAATTCACGCTGGACGAGATCACACGAGCGTTTAAAAGATTAAAAAATTTTAAAGCTGCTGGAGTTGACGAAATTTCAGGGGAAATGATTAAAGCATTATATATATATATATATATGTATATATATATATATATATATATATATATATATAGAGAAGAACAAAGCGGGTTTCAGGCCGAAACGATATATATATATATATATATATATATATATATATATATCATTGTTCAATGTCTGTCTGTCTGTTATCTAAAAACTAAGGAACCGCTGAACAAATTTTGATGCGGTTTTTTTCAGCTTGTTGGCCATTTCTCTGAGAAAGTTTTAAGCTATATACCACCATTGTACGACATCAGAAGGCCGAGCAGTGAATTATTCTTCATTCCGTTATTTCTTATCTCAAGGGACAAGGGACGTAAAAATATACCTTTTCTTGGGTTAACGCCCTTAGCAAACATAATGTATAAGTCATAAATTGATTCCCTTTACGTTAAATTTACAAGAAGTGTGTTGCTTTCTGTTATGCAAGTTTTCTCAATCAGGATTCCTAACCAGGAAAGTTCGAACACTACTCAGCTATGTAGAGTTCTTACTTAAATTTACAAGTGCGAAAGAATACATATACACAGCGGCTCACTTGGGTTTCCTGAGGGGATAAGCGGGAAAAAAGGGAAGTCCCAAAAAGAAAACACTCAGAAGAAGAACAATAATAAGAGTAAGGAAGAACGTTGGGGCCTAAAATAATGTGCAGAGCTAAGAGAGTGGCGTCACAAACGAACAACTGGAGAGCACTGGTTTCTGCCTTATGCTGCTTTCTGTTATGCCCAAGTGCCGCTGGTTAAGTTAAAAAAAAAAACAAAACAATATATATATATATTATATAAATATATATATATATATATATATATATATATATAATATATATATATATATATATTATATACATTTTCTAAACCAGGATCCCTGACAAGGAAAGTTTGAATAATCTAACAATTTCGTCTACACAGAAGCCTTCATTTAACTTATTTGTCTAGAAAAAAATATTTGTGCTAGAAGATTTATGTATGTTTGGACATCATAATAATTGGTTAGTGATTAATGTGGATATGGAGAAAAGGCAACTAGCTTTAGTTTTTTTTTTTTCAAATACTATTCTGCTGGGTAATATTAGGTACCTGCCTACAGAATAATTTTCAGAATTCATTATTAAGTTTATTTACTACTTAATAAGATTATTTATTACCTCGGGAATAGTTTCAGGAACATCAGTATGTCTCTCTTTGCAGATTTGTTGTTGCAAGTAGGAAACGGAGAATTGCCTATATGTCACCGTAGAGTTTGTATGAACAGTGATTTAGTTTTGATAGGACATAAGTGTAAGAGAAAATGGTTTAAGAAATGTAAATGATTTATTAAATGGACTATTTGTCCTATAATTAAAAGAAGACTTGCAATTGCTTCACATAAACTAATACAGATGAAAAACCTATGGCAAGGCACAAGCAAAGAAACAAAGTTACAACTGATCAGAGCATGTATATTCCCAGTGGCAACATACGGCTGCGAGACTTGGACACTCAATAAAACAGTTGCAAAAAAGATTACATCATTCGTAATGAAATGCTACAGAAGGATGTTGAGAATACCCTGGACAGAAAAAAAGACCAACAGAGAAGTACTGCACTCACTAAACGTACAGGAACATTGGCTCCTAAATACCATCGCAATAAGGAAGCTGAAATTTTTCGGTCATATAAAAAGACATAATAGCCTGGAAAAAACAGTGATGGAAGGCATGGTCCCTGGAAAAAGGGGAAGGGGTCGACCTAGACGACGATGGACCCAGGACATCACAGAGAGTCTGAACTTGTCTTTGGCTGATGCAGGTCGACTTGCCCAGAATCGTGATGCGTTCAGAGCAGCTGTAATGGAGACAACGTTCTGGAAAGAATACGTCACATGATGATGATTTGTCCTATAGATGGGAGACAAAAGCCAGCATATGTGTGCTTGGTTGGTAAGGGAGAGAACTCTTTTTGATGTAAATATTTTTTGTAAGTACATAGTTCTGGTTTACAAAATTTGCATAACGATCGTTTTTGATAAGCTTGAAGTAAGAGAACATAGCATTTGAGCATAAACCACTAAGGGAGATAACCATAATATTAGCGCCCTTTAGAGTTAAGCGAACGGAGAGCAGAATAAACGCACGAGAAATGTGAGCGTAGTGTAAACATTTATAGAATGAAGATCACTGAGTTGTTTATGAAGGTATTAACCGTGAGTTTTGCAAGATAGGTGAGTGAACTGAAGAATGGACCAATCGCATTGACTGGAAAACAGGAATACGGATCATGGGAATGAATTGAAGGACAAAAGAAGTCAGTCCCACCAGAAAACTCGTCAAGGCAGGTCGCGCATTTCTGGGCTCTCAAGAACAGTGAAACCTGCGGTTTTCAGAAGGCTCTACAGATGTAGCTAGATTTAGAATTGTAGTGGTAGGAATTCTGGAGAATAGTTTAGATTGTGATATTTAACAAGTGTGTTAAACAGACAGGAATAGAATAGGGGTACCTAGTAAAATATGTGATAGGTGCTGGACTTCTATTTAAAACGGTAAGATGACATTTTTTTTTCTGAACATTCTATAGTATTTCAGGCAACCATTTTTTAGAGGTTGACGACTCCCACATGTAAAAGGGATGTCCACCAGGAGAAGAACAAAACAGTTCAACAGAGGTATACATACAATATTGGTTTACAGGAGATGCGCTCTCTCACACAGGTTGCTTGACAAATAAACAGCTGATGTTAAGATAGACGAGGTATCGTCTCAGGCATGATTTGTCCACAGAGATATGTACAATATTGGTTTACAGGAGATACGCTCTCTCACACAGGTTGCTTGACAAATAAACAGCTGAAGTTAAAATAGACGAGGTATCGTCTCAGGCATGATATGTTCCACAGAGCAGAGATATGTACAATATTGGTTTACAGGAGATACGCTCCCAATTATCTGCTGATTGCCAGAAAACCCATTGTGTAAATAAACGAGATGTCATCACTGGCATGACTAGATAAGAAGAGACTACAGCAGCGGTACTTTGATGAAAGCTGATATTATTCATATATTTGTGAACTATGTTTAGCTATCGATATCATGTTCAAAGTTAGGTTTGACAAGTCTAGGAAATTAGAAAGAGATGATCTCGATATATGGAAATGAAAATGGAGTTGTTGAACCCTGCTCAATTGAATATTGAATCATTAGCATTGTAAATAAACATTTGGTTGGTATTGAAACTTACCCACGTACGTTGAGTGGGATTATTACAAAAGTGTGAAAGAGTAGGAATATTAGCACATATTTATTAATCAGAACTACAGGCAAGACCACTAATACGAGGTAGTCGCTAGTCACCAACTAGGAGAGAAGAACGAATCCTGGGAAGATAAGAGAACTATATATTTCATCCAAGAATTATAACCTCTGGCGGGAAGGAAGGCCAGTAAGAGAGATAGTTTCACTTGGAAGATAGAATGAAGTAGACTGAAAAGTTGAGGAGGTATTAACTAGGCCTGCCACAGTCACCTAGTAGTTAGTCAATATATAGAAGAGCACCACCACTGTCACATGTACATGGAGGGAAAATCAGTTTGAATAATACTCAGCTATGTACAGTTGTTCCCGATAACCAAGCATTAATCACTTCTGTTTATCCAGACATAATAAATTTAGGAAATACATCTCCATCATGGTTTAAGGAACGCGCTATTTTGGCACCTAAAAATGAAACTAAAATAAATAATCTTATATTAAATCAGTTTGACTCCCGTACATACAAGCCCGGTGATACCACCTTGGACGAACAAGACTTCGCACATTACCCAGTCGAGTTTTTAAACTCTTTAATTCGTTCAGGGTTACCGTGTCACGAACCACGTTTGAAAATTGGTGTACCAATCATTTTACTCCGCAACCTTAGCCCGCCCAAACTGTGTAATGGCACTAGACTCCAAATAAGATCTTTGAAGAACTACATTGTAGAGGCCACCATCCTGACAGGTTGTGGTAGCTGGAAGAATGTCTGCATACCAAGAATCCTGATGATTTCCTCCGATCTACCGTTCAATTTTAAGAGACTCCAATTCGCTATAAAAGCCTGTTTTTCAATGACCATTAATAAAGCACAAAGTCAAACGCTTCACGTGGCCGGCGTCGACTTGAGCGTTGAGTGCTTCTCACATGGCCAATTATATGTGGCATTTTCCGGAGTTAGCACACCGGAACACTTATACATGTTGTCGCCAAGTGACTGTACTTCCAATGTCGTCTACAAAGAAGCCCTTACTTAAATTTTTGGCGTTAGAAGCACATCTCAATGCAAAAGTATAATTAAAACAAAAAAAGTTAAGCCTTCCTAAAACGATTCGCACTTAACCCGACTTGCACCTGTTCCGACATGGACCCAGGCTATGCCGGGTATGACCCGATTTTGATACGGTTTTATCCAGCTTATTGGACATTTCTCTGGGAAGGTGTTAAGCTATATATCATTGTTGCTGTCATTTTTGACGGAGTCATCTGTCAAGTTATTTGCTTATGTTTTTATCATAAGAATAATTGTGTCTTTACCTGCGATGTCAGGTTGATTAGGGGTTGTCTTCCCTTGTTTATTCATTCATTGTGTTTGACCTTTAGGGTCAAAGGTAGACAGTTCGGGCGTATGCCCATGGGCAGGTTTTTTTAAGCGGGAGTGGAGTTAGACTTCCGGCAAGCCGGGAAGTGTCCTGGTTTCTGAAGGGACGAGAGTCCATTGTGTTTTTCGGGGAGAATCTTCGAAGTGACTGCACTGGCAGTTTTCCCCAGTGAATCTCTGTGCGTTGGAATGACAGCAGAGTTCCTTGTTAAGTTCTGTGGATTCGGTTACAGGTAATACCGACTTTTTCCATTACTATGCTTTCGGTGGCAGAACATGTTAGAAGATTGCCTAGTCTGTGAACTGCAGCTCACCGGTCCTCCATTTCAGAACGTATATGTCGTGCTCAAGGTAGCCATTCAAGACTATTAGTCTTCATACCATCCAGAAATCCAGTGACAAAGATATATTGTGGAAGCCGCAGATTGGCGGCAGATTTATGTCTACAATAAGCATTACTGCAGGGTTGATGGTAACCTGCTTATCAGAAGTACACAGCCGACGTCAGAACGAGGCCTGTGTTTTCGGCTATTATACTACAGCCTGATAATGTGCAATTGGCGGGGAATGCCAAGTTGCACCTATGTGTCAAAGTGATTAAGGTATCTGACGCGTTTAGTCAGTGATCCCAGGGCGACGCCACGAACTGTCCTTATTGAAGAACATTGTATTGACCATGCACGAATATTCAAATGTTTACCAGCTTGCTGAATGCCTAATGTATACCTACCGATTTCCGGTCAGCATGACCTTGTTTACAATGACTGTTCCTGTTGATACCATGTGTGTTCTCGTCAATAAATGTTTTGAAACGTGCCTGCAGTGTCCAAGCATCCTTGACTACTGCATGTGAGTGTATGGGTTGCAGGGTCTATATACATACGAGCCTAAACACATTCGCGCCTTCATTCGCACCCACACTCAGTTCATCATCCGCTCGCACTACACACCTAACAACATGTATACTGTCTTGGGCCAGTGATCACCTCAACAAGAGAAAAAGTACAGTTACAATCATCATGGTACGATTTTGGGAGGCTTTGCAGTGAATTTTTCTATACTCCATTCATTTTTATCTCAAGGGATGTTCGTAAAAACTATACCGTTCCTTGGATAAACGAATTTAGCTTACAAACTGTATAAGTCATAGCAAGGTTCCAAGTCATACGTGTGTCTTTCGCTCTGTAATAATTAACTCGACTATGAATTTGTCAAAAATCAACATATACAAATGTAATGATCAATTACTTATAACACTTGTAAATAAATGTACGATGATGATTTTTAAAAATAGGTTTCTTCACATACATTTTTTAGGCTTGATGAATATAGGCAAATAAAGTTCGGTCGTGTTTTTCCTGTTAAAATTGGGACTTGCCAAAATGCTGAAGTGCCGATGTTGCTTTTCCGTAGATTCGTCTCTGTGGGGAGGGGCACTTTTCCAGATCAATTCAAGAAATAACCTCTCCGGGTCAAGGCAAGAATCTTCAAGTATCGATCTCAAGCTTCGAACCACAATCTAGCAGTACAGCAAATGGTCTCTCCGGGCCGTACCACAAATAGTCGTGTCGACTCGTACTGGTGCCACAAACTTTAGAGGAAATAAAATAACATATTCCGCTGCTAAATATTTGTTTTCCTGATTTTAATCAGGCTGCTTTCCCACTGTCCGTCAGCCGTTTGTTTTCTCAGATTTTTAACTCTCCCTGAGCGTAAATCATCTAATTCAGTGGATGTGATGAACAATCGCCATTCTTTTAGTTCATTTATTGGAAAAATAGCTACTGGACAGCGGCAAGTGGCTTGTGCCTGAAGGAACATATTAAGTTTACATACATTCACACAATGAATGTAATCATCACTCACTCCCTGCTCTATTCAGAGTCTGGGGTTACCTCTGCTTTTGGTTCTTACGTGAGAACTAGCATGAAACAATCACCAGCGCTTGCGGTATGGTTCTTGAACGCATCCTTTTCATATGATGAGGTTGCCAGCCAATTATGAATCTTTAACACCACTAGCAAGTAAAAACATGTCAAATTTACAGCATAAAATTTCTGTTTACAACTTACCCCAACACTGGGATGTCCTAAACGTCTGGCTCAGTAGAATAGTCTTGGCAACTTAATACAGATGCATCAAACATACGTCTGGGGTATTATATCAATTTTAGAATACCTCGGTTACTTCTGAGTAGTCCTGTAGAATTCGGGATTCCGTATTAATGTTGGCGAGTTTGCTACTGATGTACAGAGATGCTCTTAGTATGTTTTGTCCGGTCCTATAAATTCAGATTCCTGGCTCTATTATTTCCTGGTTTTGTCTGGTCTGTCTACTTTGATGATTTCTGGAATGCAGGGCCATATGTCAAAATTTTTCTACGTTATATCATAGGTTCCCGGCCCACACTTCCACCTGGCGTTTTCTACAAACTCCCAATCATAGCGATATTTATTCGCACCTCAAATGCCAGCCAATTCATTCAAAGTGCATATAGTGATAGAGCAGTGCTTATGGGATTTCCTGTGTGACTAACGCGTTTGAGAATTCAAACAGTCATCCTCCGAATATGAAGTTGTGATATCCGTAAAATGTTGTCAAAGTTTACTCATATCACACTTCTTGCTCACTCTATAAAATGTCTTCCAAGACTGCGTTCATCTATAATCACCTAACCCAAGTAATTCGGAAGTCTGATTACTTAGTTTATCAGACTCTGCCGATCTCTTGTATCACTTGACTTGTCGCAATCCGACTGCCTGTCTAGACAAATCGTGGTCTATACAGTTAAACCCGTATTACAAGTCCATACTACTTTCGGATCGGTATACAATCTTGAACAAACACTTTATGTTCGCATTTACTTGGAGTCATTGTGGTATTATCACGTGTAGTGATTCAATTAATTTCTCATGGATGGGCGATGATCTGGCTCTGCCATGCATCAAAGCGTGAAACGTGAACAATGACAGTAGGTCAAAACTGTAACAATTCTGAGAAGAGGATAGGCACGAAATTATGTGCGTTAAAAATGCCGAAGTAATAGATAATAACGGCGACGAGAGGAAATTACGAAAAAGCAAACGAGCCGCATTGTTACACAGAGGTGTATGATGATGAATGACCAGATTTAAACAGCTGTGAAGAACCACCAACACTTTTGGCAGACGTTGAGGATACCAAGCAACGCATTAATCAGAGCAATGCGCCTGGGCTAGATAATAACACTAGAGCAAATTGAGGCTTTGTGAGAATCTGCAGTAGACGTGAAAACAAAACTATTGAATAACATCTACAACATTGATCACATACCTGATGAGCTACTATGGCTACGGATTTGCCTCCCCTGCTTTGCAGTAGGGGTTCAACAGTGGCAAAAACTCAAGAGTTCAAATATGGGCTTTCAAATGTGTCTACCTTCGCACAAGATTACTCTTGGCAGAGTTGTAGATAGAAGGATAATGATGCTTCTATCTCAAAGTGTTCATAAGATATTTCCGAAGTCATGAAAAATGCTGCAGTGACATGGCAATTGTTAACATATATCGGTCCGCCGCCTTTCATGAAGAATTAAGCAATTATTAATGTCAGGTCGTGTCGTGAAACATTCTAAATCCACATATCTAAATTAAAAAGTAAATGTAAAGCCTATCGAATTAATTCAATAAAAGGAAAGAAGAATGGTAAAAGAACAGTGCTGTCACAATGACTGTACTCGAGATCCCCCTTTTTCTACTTCGTCTGCATAGTGTAACGCTTTCACGTTTACTAGTAAAGCCTACAGCAGCATACACGCGTTTCTAAAAATAAAACGTGTACTGTATTTCTTAGAAAACCTTGAGATAGACACACTGCGTAATGACCTAGATTAATACTAGCATTAATGTCATTATATACACTGCGTACCCTAAAAGACAGACGGACTTAGAGAGAGAGAGAGAGAGAGAGAGAGAGAGAGAGAGAGAGGGCTGAACGGAGGAACGCAGCAATACTACCACAGTCTCGCGATTAATAGTAACGCCAATCCCACGCGTAAGGCATGAAGCACTAACTTTTTTTCAAATAGACAGTGACAAAAAACACTACCAATACGAGGTTAGGTTTTAAAAAAACATGGTTAATGCTTATTAGGAAACATGACCCAATACTGTTTTACGTCTGAAATCTTGACATTAGCCTGACAGTACAGAAGACACCCCATCGTATCGAAGTGAACGGGTGGTAGAAGAAAATACATATTTTGAACGCAGCCACTTAGCTCCATTAAATTTATATATTTGGGTTCCTTAGGACTTGCTGACAAAGAATATGTTAAGTGTTACGCAAATAGTCTAGGAATTAACAAATTATAGCCAAAAAAAAAATAGTGAGGTTGTCTGACAGCACCAGATCATAATTGCTCAGTGGCATGTTTTAAAACCACTATTTTACGGGAAATAGGCCAACAAGTTAAATTTGATTTGATTGGCTAGAAGAATATGTAAGCGTAAACATGATTAGTCGATTGCAAATACTATTTTTGGTTGTTACGGGAAACGGTAGGAAGGGTACTTTTTTCAAATACTTTTGTAAACATGGTCTTATTGGCTAGACCATTTAATATAGTCAATTAGGAGCGTCTGTTCAGTGCCACATTTTTAAAATAAACTTACTGAGAAGCAAGTGCGTTGAGATCCAGCTCATATTTTTCTAATGAAAGCCTGGGACAGAGGCAGATTGGAATTGTGCCATAACTCATCACCAGTCAACGTATTTGTTTAATATTTCCATGAATTGTGGTAAGCTAGAAATATTTTATATCTTTTAGATGAAAATTGAATGTGAATTGATAATTTATGTCTGTATGTGTGTGGTTCAGTAGCAAACATGAGGCCAAGCCTAGATATTGCTCCACCATGAACAAAACTTGTCGGAGAGGAGTTTAACTGCCTGGGCCTATATGGAATTGCCAAATAGTACTATGACACCTATCTTATTGTATAGAAGGAATTACAGCTGAAATTGCAAAGGCGTTGTAATCATTAAGGAGAGGAATACTGGTGAATGTTGTTACATGAGAAGCTAGCAGTTGGCCTACCGCGCTGAACTCGGTGTTTGTTATGTATTGTGCTTCAGTGTGGAAATAGATTATAAATTAGTTCTGAAGTAGGAGGTACAACCTTCTTGTTTCAGGGACCGTGGTACTAACGTATTGAAGCAGCACCTGGTCTGAGTTTTGCTGAATCCAGAGGCTGGTAGCATACTCCTTGGTCCAGATATCAACCAGGGTTGTTTCTCAAGGAAACGGTGAAGCAAGCGAGCAGTGGAGACTGTTTCCTGCCGCCCACACAGAAGTTAAGAGTTCGTGGCCAGAGCAGCTCAATCTTGTGTAAAACCCTTCTAAAAGTGACTTTGCCTTAAATTAAAAGGGACATTTATTTGTTTCAAATAAAAAGAAACTGTGAACCTTTCCAATATTAGTTCCACCAGAAACAAACATTTGAAGTCATGATGACAAACAACAACTTAGCTTGAAAAGCCAGTATTACCTCATAGTACTACAGCACAACGTACACACATATTGCAATAATAATATATGTCAATACAAAGATCCTATCTATAAATTGTGTACATACAACTTGTGATTACATTTGATTGTGATTCCTGGTTCACTTTGTAGTTGAATCAGGATATCTATTATTGAAGAAATTAATACATATATTTTAAAAAGTTACA
Organism: Oreohelix idahoensis; assembly: GCA_024509875.1. Lineage (NCBI taxonomy): Eukaryota > Metazoa > Mollusca > Gastropoda > Stylommatophora > Oreohelicidae > Oreohelix > Oreohelix idahoensis. The sequence goes on along the minus strand of JAMPIV010019766.1, from coordinate 5,664 downwards.
GTTGACTTATTAAGATAGTCTTATAGAGTGTTCTATGTATGTGAGTGTCACAGTGTTGTAAAGTATTGTGGATTAAATTAAATTGTTTATCTGTCAGTTGGTTGTTGTGAACATACACTTCATCATTATCATAACCATAGACATTCAACGTAGTCATCACAATATTCCAGAATAGGTCTGACTGAGGTCTAAATGTGGTAGCAAGTAAGGTCATCTGTAATACACCACACTTATTAGATACAGATACCTTCACAGCTGATCTCAGTCTGTACACTAAGTCCCCTATAAATATTTATAACATCCCACTTTACCACATATATTGGGGTCTCGCTCCCGGGATATTGAACATTCCCCTAGCATATATATTGGGAGTAATTCACTTCTGGAAATAATAAAAATTAAAAGGTATTCTTGGGGGGAAAAATAAGGTTGAGCTCTCAGTGCCTGTGGTTGTCCTTAGATAATTATTTATAGACAAAATTGTTTGGTTAAATATTGTATACATTTGCCTGTTAGAAAATGGCGGACCTGGCAAAATTTCGATCTGCTGCTATGCAGGCTGCTAAAGAGTTAGGAATGGACGGGCAAGTTATGATTGCTTATGTCACTACTGAATGTGACCAATATATTGAACGTGAAGAAAGAAAATTTGAAGCAGAAAGAAAATTAGAATCGGAAAGATTAGAAAAAGAGGCTGAAAGAAAGTTAGAGGCTGAAAAAGAAATTAAGAGGTTGCAGATTGAGGCTGAGGCTAAGAAATTGGAAGCAGAGGAAAGAAGGCAGGCTGCAGAAAGGGAAGACAAGCGATTGGCTGCTGAAAGGGAAGCAGAAAAGGAGGAGAAGAGATTACAAAGGGAACATGAGTTACGACTAAGGGAGTTTGAGTTTCAAAGCCATGCTCCTGAAAATGGTGCCAGTCCCTTTACCTCTGATGCCACCGCTAGTCAGGGAGCCTCAACCTCAGCTATGAATTTTCATTTAGATCATTTTGTTGAGAAAGAAGATGATATCGAGAGCTATCTAAATAGATATGAACTGTTAGCTACCACGTATGGGTTAGAGAGAGAAAGGTGGAGCTTAAAGTTATCACAAGGGCTTCGTGGGGCAGCTTATGAAGTTTTTGCCAAAATGAGCAGAGATGATCAAGAAAATTATGACATGCTAAAGCAGGCTCTTTTGTTAAGATATGAAAAGAATGGAGAATTTTATAGGAAAAAATTTAGGAATGCTAAACTACTGTCAGGTGAAACCTATCACCAGTTCTCTGCACGGTTAGAGACATACATGGAGAAATGGACTTCTCTGGGGAAAACCCAAGATCTTAAGGAAATGATCCTTATAGAACAACTAAGAGAGTCCATGGCTCCAGACCTGAGAAAGTTTCTCATGGAACAAGGTGCAGAGAGACTGGGTGAGTTACTGATTGTCGCTGAAAGGTATCAAGCAGCTCAGGCAGAGGTATCAAGTAATAAAAAGAAACAGGTAGATAATTTTAGGGCACCACAGAACTTTAATAAATTTGATCATAGAGATCAGAACAAAGGTAAGCACCAGTTTGATAGGCCATGGTATGACAATAAAAATAAAACCCCACAATTCGATGAAAGGTAATTTGATGAAAGAAAATCTTTCAACCAAGGAAGGAGGTGGTGTAAAAATTGTAAGATGAACAATCATGACACTGTCCATTGTAGAAGGAAACCTCCTCATTGTGCTGCTATAACATCTGGAAAGAAGGGAAAAAAGGTCAAACCTGAGGAACTACAGGAACCGTACCACCCCCCAGTGTGTGAAGATGTCATCTGTAATGGAGTCACCATAAGGTGCTTATATGATACAGGTCTAGATTATGATTCCGTTGTGAGTTCTCACCTGGTGCAGGCAGATCAATACACCACAGAAACAGTGGAGATTCAAACTGCAACCAAGGATGTAGCGACCATGACACTTCCCGTCGCCCGGATAAAGGTGAAAACGCGATATGTGGAAGGAATCATAAAAGCAGCAGTGATAAATGAGCCAATCTACCCTCTGATATTGGGGTGTAGATATGTCTTCTTGGGGAATCCCAAGAGACCTGTGATATTGGCAACGGTGCAGACCAGATCACAGTCCAAAAAGGAGGAGGAAAATCCAATAAATACTCATCCAGATGAGATGAGGAAGGCACAGGCGGAGGACAAAACACTCAAGCCGTGTTTCAAGAAGTTGCCCAAATCTCATACACCTCCAGGCAAGGGAGAATTTTATATGAAGAACAAGCTGATTTATAGGAAGGCTGGATCTGAATCCAATGGTCACGGACAGCTGGTCCTTCTCACTTCATATAGGACTAAAGTGTTGGAACTAGGGCATGCGATTCCCTTCAGTGGTCATATGGGGATCAGCGCAACAGGACAGCGTATAGCTTGTCACTATTTCTGGCCAGGGATAACTGAAGATATCAAACGATATGTAAAATCCTGTCCAGAGTGCCAACGAGTAGCACCTAAGCGTTGGACTGCACCAGCAACTCTAGGGGAAATGCCCATAATGGGAACACCCTTTGAGAGAGTTGCCGTGGACCTTGTGGGACCTCTCACTCGAACCAAGAGGAGGAACAGCTACATTCTGACTCTGGTGGACACTTGTTCTATGTGGAGAGAGGCGGTAGCCCTGTCATCGATTGACTCTAAACATGTGGCAGAGGCATTACTCACAATTTTCACAAGGTTAGGCTTTCCCAATCAAATCTTGACTGATAATGGCTCTCAGTTCAAGGGGAAACTAACAGAAGAAGTTTTCAGGATCTTCCAGGCCAAACACTTCCATTGTAGTGTGTACCATCCCCAAGGGAACGGCCAAGTGGAAAGATTTAATGGCACGTTGATGTCGATCCTGAGAAAGTTGGCACACGAAAAACCAGATACATGGGACCAGTACCTTCACGCCGCCCTCTTTGCTTATCGGGAGGTACCCCATAGTTCAACCGGTATGGCCCCGGCAACATTATTATTTGGAAGGCCAATAACAGGTCCAATCGAAGCTCTGTTAAGAACGTGGACTGATGAAAAGGCAGAGGAAAATATTACATCCTCATACCAATATGTGAATGAGCTGACCACTCGTTTAAAAACTGGCTGGAAACTTGCCAATGAAAATTTGAAACAAGCCAGGAAAAAACATGCTGCCTATTACAACAGGAAAGCTAAACACAGAGATTTGGCTGTGGGAGAGAAGGTACTGCTTCTTCTACCCGGTAGTCAGAATAAGTTACAAATTGGATGGCAAGGTCCATATACAGTTGTAGAGAAGGTGTCTAGAACAAATTATAAGATAGATAAGAAGGGGAAAGAAAAAATCTATCATGTGAATCTTTTGAAGAAATATTTGGAAAGAGAAAATCAGGAAGAGACACACTTGTTGACCTTATCCATTGCAATGGAGATGAAAAAGGAACCAATTTCATCATTTGAATATCCATTACACCCATGTGAGACAGCTGCGCAGGTGAAAATCAGTACACACTTAACGAAAGATCAGAAGAAAAGAGTGCAACAGGTTTTAGATGATCATACAGAGGTGCCAACAGACCGACCGGGGCATACAAACTTATTGGAATATGATATGAAACTTATAGACCCCACACCTGTCTGTATGAAAGCCTATTCGATTCCTTTTGCTAAGGAGAAAGCCTTGAAGGAAGAGATAGACTATTTGTTGAAGGAGGGAATAATTTCACACAGTGAATCTTCGTATAGTTCCAGTGTGGTGCTCTTAAGGAAACCCTCTGGAGAACATAGACTCTGTATAGATTACAGAAGACTGAATGCTATCACAGAAGGTCAGGTGGATCCATTGCCGGATACAAATCAGTTGTTTGCCAGGCTAAATAAAGCTAAATATTTCTCAAAAGTGGATCTGAGCAAAGGATACTATCAGATTCCAGTAAAGCCTGAGGTTAGACCGTACCTAGCTTTTAGTACCTCAGAGGGACACTATGAGTTTAACAGATTGCCATTTGGATTGAAGAATGCGCCTAGTGTCTTCTCTAGAATGATGAGAAAATTGTTGGATCCTCTGAATAATCCATGCATCACAAATTTCATGGATGATATCCTTATAGCAACAGAAACATTTGAGGAACACATTGACTCTCTGAACATGCTGTTTAATCGACTTAGAGAAGCGAATTTAACAGCCCGACCAACCAAATGTTGCGTTGGATGTAAAGAATTAGAATTCTTGGGACACACAGTCCATCAGGGAAACATGACCCCTGACCCCAAGAATTTAGAGAAACTAAAGAAAGCCCCGAGGCCACAAACCAAGAAAGACGTGAGATCCTTTGTCTCATTATGTGGTTTCTACCAAAAGTATATCAAAAACTTTAATTCCATATGTGCACCGTTAACTGATTTGACACGCAAAGGAAATCCAGATCGAATTACATGGACAGCACAATGTGAATTGGCCTACCAGGAATTAAAGGAAAAGCTCACAAGCAAACCTATTTTGAAATTACCTGACTTAAGTCAAGAATTCATTGTGAGAACGGATGCAAGTAATATCGGGCTGGGCGCGACCCTGTTACAAAAATCAGATGCACTGGATGGGGAATTAACCCCAGTGGCATATGCTAGTAGAAAGTTGAATAAAGCTGAAACCAATTATTCAACTAGCGAAAAAGAATGTCTTGCAATAATATGGGCGATCAAGAAATTCAATATTTATCTGTATGGGAAGGCATTCAAGTTGCAAATGGATCACAAACCCTTGTCGTTTCTAGCGCAGGCTAGACATGAAAATTCAAGGTTACTCAGATGGTCCTTACTTTTGCAGCCATTCCAATTCAGCGTAGAGTATATTTCTGGAAAAACCAACCTGGGAGCGGATTTTCTAAGCCGCCATCCGTGTGATGAAAATCACCATAAAAGGAAAGAAGAATGGTCCCCAAGAACAGTGCAGTCACCAATGGATAGTAACCATACCAGATCCTCAAATCAAACCAAAACTTTATAACTCAACCTACGAGTAACACCTTATCGATTTCCTGTCAGCATACAGCATCCTACACTCGTTTCTAAAAATCACACAATATACCATAAATACATATAAAACAAAGTGAAGACACACTGCGTACTTGTCCCTAGTTAAAACTCGCATAAATGTCCATTAACAACCCCATCTACACCCACCCCCTCCTCCTTTACCTACCTATCTAATATCTTAAGAATTAAATATCGTATATCTAGTTACAAAAGTCTAAACCTCATCCCAACACCACATTTTACTCTTTTAATAAAGAACCTCCCAACCCTGCTAACTTCCATATATACACCCAAATCCAACACCAACAAACCTATCCTCCCCAAATTAATTACCTCTTCATACCCAACTAACACACCATTACAATCAACCCCTCATAACCCTTCTACCCATATAAACCTACATAAATTAATCAACTATCCTTCACACCACCATCACCCCATAATTTTCATATTCAACAACCTTATTACTACCCCCCAAAACACACAAATCTTCCTCCTCCAACTTCTCCAAAACCAACATCAAAATTTACCAACTTAAATTTCCCCTCCACATAACCTATAACCGCCCCAATAATTACACCCCAACAATCCCCAACCCAACTATATTAATAATCCCTACCCATCACCAACAATC
>JAMPIV010019765.1:0-275635 GCA_024509875.1 Oreohelix idahoensis | reverse complement strand
GGTGGTGGGTGTGGTTGGGGGGGGTGGGGTTTGTGTTTTGGGGGGGTGTGTGGGTGTGGGGTGTGGTGGTGGGAGTGGGGGGGGGGGGGGGGGGGGGTGGTGGGTGGGTTGGGGGGGGGGGGGGGGGGGGGTGGGGGGGGGGGGGTGGGGGGGGGTGGGGGTGTGTGGTGGTGGGGGTGGTGGGGGTGTGGGTGGGGTGGGGGGGGGGTGTGATGTTTGGGGGGGGTGTGTGGTGTTGGTTAAGGGTAGGTTTGTGTTGGGCGAGCGTGTGGATATATACTCACAACTTTGCTCGCTGCCTCTGGGAACATAATAATTCTAGGACCTTCGCACAGACCCGAAAAATGCAGTCATCGACCAAGAAACCCCCAGTTCCAAAAGACGTACTGAACTCTCTGTCTCAGGGAAACGATTCCTTGGGTGTTCTAATTTTTTCCGAATGTCTGATTAAGTCACATAAAATTTGTCCAGGCACGAAAGTTAGCAGAGCACAATGTCATTAGCTTTGGATTCTAGGATTTAAGGAATGTCAGATCGGTGTCTTCTTTCAGGCAGGTACTATATTTGGTCACCACAATTCTAGTCACAATCTCTGTCGGAATGTTAATGTTAGTCTTGTAATATTCTCGCCGCCAGGCAGCATGTACATTTAAATTTGTGGAGCAATATGAACTGGCTCAAAAGCCCAATATATATTTCTAGTCTTTAGAAACCGTTAGTGGGATTGCTATTACTGTCTCTCTCTGATGGCTTATACACTGTCAGACCCGTGTTACTTGAAACAAAAAAAACCCACGTGGTTAAAGATAGGAAATGTCTATGCTTCTCACAAATATGTCTCTCAGGCTACTAAACGCTGGCAAGTTGGGTACCACCGTTTCACTATATAAAAGAAAGAACACATATCAAATAATTTACATATATGTACTCAATATAACTTACATTTAAAACAGCAAGCCTACAGCTTGACTTATTATTTAAACTTCCGGTGAAATAAGTTATATATAATCGATCATCAGGAATTAGGAATATGGTGCGTATTCCGTCACTATTCACTGATGTCGCATCTAGCATTTTATAAGTTTGATATAAAATATTCTCGACTGAGTATTAGCCGTTAAATTAAATTCCTTATAGCTACTAGTTTTAGTAAGCTAAAGATATAATTTATTATGTATTTCCACTGTATGCGTCACTAGAAAAATAATACAAACTATAAATTAAGCACTCTGGACACAGAACTAGTTTAGAATGAAATAGGCGATTAAACACTTTATCACTTCACAAAATACTAGAGATCTATAATATATTAATCTCACCACAGCACTACGGTAACACCACGACTAGGATAATTCACTAGATAGGTATTTAGAAGCTCGTCACAAATCTGACGAGAACTATGAAATTTCCTATACAAGCTTCATTCGCTAGCACGCGTGTTTCCGTCTACTGAAGATGTTGAAGACTGAAATGAAATCAAATTTCAGCTCCTGGGTGGATATTTAAAAACAGGGGCAAACAATCCCACGTTTTCTCAAACTCCGAAATCATCTCCCCTTTCCCGTGTAAAACACCTTACGTTTAACATTACCCTTACTAACTCAGCCTGGGAAAACCCCGGTGACAGGTGAAAATGCTATAACGATAAGTCGGCCCTATGTCTGAGATGGACTGCAACTAAATCGCACTTCACGTCTGACTGACATCTAAGTAATAGAATTACGTATCCCAGTATGAGAAAAACACAAGGTAAAGTTTGAGAATGCTGAAGAGAATATTTTTCGCAACCGAGTGATGCGAAAAATACAGGAAAAACAAGTACGGTGTGGTGAAGTGGGATGTTATAAATATTTATAGGGGACTTAGTGTACTGACTGAGATCAGCTGTGAAGGTATCTATATCTAATAAGAGTAGTGTATTATAGATAACCTTACTTGCTGCCACATATGTATACCTCAGTCAGAATTATTCTGGAATAGTGTGATGACTACGTTATATGTCTAGGGTATGTGTATGATGAAGTGTAAGTCATAACAACAACAGACAGATAAACAATTTAATTTATTCCACCACACTTGACAACACTGTGACACTCACATACATAAAACACTCTACGAGGATATCTTAAAGGAGTCACTGATAACTTTTCAAATAACAATATGTATTCAGTGCTGTCATGAATGTATATGTGTCCTGATTCAAATACAAAGGGAACCAGGAATCACAATCAATTTTAATTACAAGTTATATGTACAGAATTTATTAATATGAATCTTGTAGTGACATATATTATTAATAGTATCCTATGTGTGTCAGTTGTGTAGTAGTAATATGAGGTAATACTGGTTTTGTTTTGTTCAAGCTCTGTTGGTATTTGTCATCATGACTTCAATAGTTTGTTTCTATTGGAACTAGTATTGGAGATGTTCTCAGTTCCTGGTATTAAAACAATTAAATTCCCCTCTTAATTTTATTTTACAATGTCATTTTAAGATGGGGGTACATAATGTTGAGCTCCATGGCCACACTCTCTTATCTTTCGTGATGACTGCAGTAAAAGACTCCTCTGCTCGATTACTTTAATGAGTTCTGGAGCCACCCCACTGGTTGCTATATGGACCAAGGAGTATGCTGTCCACCTCTGGCTTCAGCAAAGCTCTGACCAGGTGCTGCTCAATAACTTTAAGACCACGGTCCCTGAAACAAGAAGGTTGTACCTTCTACGTCAGAACTAATTTATACTCTATTTCTACACTGAGCACAATACATCACAAACATTGAGTTCAGAGCGTTAGGCCAACTGTCAGCTTCACCTGAAATACTTTATACCAGTATTTCCCTCTTTAATGGTTACTACGCCTCTGCAATTCCAGCATTATTTCTTTCTAGTCAATAATCTAGGTGTCAGTGTACTGTTTGGCCATTCCATGCAGTTTTACTTTCCTCCGACACCTTCTGTTCAGGCTGGAGCACTATAGGCTTTACATCATGTTCGCTACTGAACTACACATATATACAGACATAAATTATCAATTTACATTCAATTTTCATTAAAAGATATTGAATATTTCAAGCTTACCACAATTCATGGAAATAATAATAAACAGTTTCGTTGACTGGCAATGAATATAGCACAACTCCGATCTGCCGATGTCCCAGGCTTTATTTTATAAAAAATATACACTGGTGCTCAACGCACTGCTTCTTAGTAGGTTTATTACAAGATGTGGCAAGGAACAGACGCTCTGAATTGAGTATATTCGCAGCTCTACCCAATAAAACCATGTCTACACATCTTTTCAAAAAAGTACTCCTTTTCACGTTTCCCCTGACAACACAAGATAGTATTTATAGCCCGACCAATCGTGTTTAGTCTTACATTTGTTGCGCTCCAATCAAATAGGAGTTAACATGGTAGGCTATTTCCGTAACGTAATGTTTTTTCAAACACGTTATAAAAAAAATTTTATGAGCAGAAATGATTTCATGCTGTCAGGCACCCCCACTATTTTATTTTGGCCATAACTTGGTAATTCCTAGACTATTTGCGTAACGTTTTACATATTCTTTGTCAGCAAACCCTAAGGAACCCAAATATACGAATTTAATGGAGCCAATATGCATTTTCTTCTAGGATAGTCGTGCTGTTACTACCTTCTCACTTCCAAACTTGAGGGTGTCTGGGTACTGTCATGTTTTCAAACGTAAACCGGTATAATGTCATAATTCCCAATAAGCGTTTTTCAGGATTTTAAAACCTAACTCTGGTATGGGTAGGGTTTTTATCACTGACGATTTAAAAAAAAAGCCAGTGCTTGTGGCCTTACACGCGTGATGGCAGCAATTGTGTATCGCGCGACGCGTGTTTAGTGTTGCATGTGTCCTTGCTTTCTGCCTCTCCCTTCTCTCTATCCTTTAGTCCATCTGTCTTTTAGTTACGCCGTGTATAAAATGGAATGAATGAAATATTAAATTTAGGTCATTGATCAGCTTGCGTATCTCAAGGTTTTTCCAAGAAATACAGTACACTTTTCATTGAAGAAAGCGGGTAATAATACAGTAGGCTTTTACTATCAACGTGAAAGCGTTACAATTTGCAGACGAAGTAGAAAACAAGGGGATTTCGAGTACAGTCATTGTGACAGCACTGTTCTTTTACCATTTCTCTTTTCTTTTATTAAATTTATTTGTTAGGCTTTACATTTACGTTTTAATTTACATATGTGGATGTAGAATTTCTCGACATACGGAAAGATAATAAAATAAAAGGATTCGGGTGAGAGAATATGAAGAAGATGTAGGCAATTTAATGATATAAAGACCTACGTGACAGGAGTGGGCCACTGGAATTCTTTACTGCATCGTCACAGGCCAGATAAGTTGAATACCTGGCCTGCTGTAGATTCATCCACAAATAAAATAAATAAAGAAATAAAATCTTGTTGTATAAACACTATACTGCAGTCCATATTTCAAAGACAATGCACATTATAAACAGAGATTGGGCATGATGACACCACCCCGACTCGACATCCAGTACTAGTTTTCCAAAGACACTGTAGTTAGTGTTAATATTAACCAATGTAAACATATATACATGTAAAAAAGTTTCATTTGATTATGCAATATATATATATATATGCACTTTTATTGATAAATACATATTGTTTCATACGTCCTGACCATAAGAAAATTTGGTTCAGGACTAAATAAAATTCAAAAAATTATAACTTTAACTTCTAAAGCCAGTGTTAGTTGAGTTGATCATAGAGCTTATTATTATTATTAGAATTAGTGTTTACCTGTGTGTGTCAGAGTATTTAAATTACCTACACATCACATTTCATTACCCTAGACATTAAACGTAGCTAACATACATAATAGTAGAATAAGTCTGTTTGAGGTCGTAAGTGGTAGCAGAAAGGCCTTCTGTACTCACATAAACTTTTATCTTCAGGAGCCTTCACAGCTGACCTCATCCAGTACACTAGGTAACATAGCAACCACACAATAACATCAAAAACCACTACAGTCTCACTCAAAATAGTAACTCGCGTCAGAAAAAAAAGTGTCCAACGCACGGTGTGCAACTTGTGCGGCGTGGGTGTTATATAAAACACATACTTTGGTTTTTTTTGGGTTTTTTTTTTATTCTTTCACGAAATTAGTAGAGCTCGACAAAGAAAAAGTGCGTAAAAATTGGTGTGCATTATCCAATAACATACCAAAGTGAATTGTATTTGAACGGTTTGACACGTAATGATCAAGATGATAAGATGGCTGCCCACGCACTTTCACACGAAATGTATTTATCAAAGAACGTTTAAATTGAATCTAAAATAACATAATTCTCGCCGTGTGTACGTTGGTCACAGCTGAGGAATGCAACCGTGTTGAAAAATTGTATTATTTCCATTATATATACTCTCCCGAAAATAGTTACAATCAAGAAAGAAAAGCGTTCAAATGACGGTGTTCATGAACAGTTTGATTACACTGTATAATGGAAAGAATCCAAAAACACTCTAAGAATGTACTTCTATCTGCTCACCCGGGAACGGAAACAGCACACTATAATTAAAAACCCGTCAAGTTTGACGGGTTATTGCTAGTTTTAAAATAATCAAAGAACGACTAGAAAGGGAAATTATTACGCTACTCATGTAATTCCAAAATCCAGAGAGCATAAACTTACTTACTTACTCAGTCGTTCCTCTTCTACCGTGAGGTTCCATTCTAGTCCTCGGTCCTTCAGAGATTGTCTAATATTGTCCTCCCAGTGGACTCTGGGTCGTCCTGGAGGTCTGGATCCTCGGTTCTTAGCCTCCCATACCTGCCGTGGAAGCCGATCTTTTCCCATTCTGCAGACATGGCGAAACCATTAGAGAGAGCATAAAAAGAGAAAAAATTTACCTTTCAGTTCAAATACAGTAGACATTAAAAAATCCGGCAACCTCCGGACCTGAGGAGTGCCGGATTTTTGAAAATGCCGGATTTTATATGGTTATATATATTCTGTATATATTTAACAGAAAATGACTACCTGTACACTTTATCTGCGATCGACAATGCACGATGTTTACGTTTTACACCACTTCTTTTATTTGCTGAATCCATAATGGAGCTAAACAGCAGCAAATAAATGATAAAATGAGAAGGAATGAGCAGGAATGCCTGTTAACACGTGCAAGCAAGACCCAACAGCTGCATCAAAACATAAACTGCTCCAGAAAACAGTGGCGCGCCAACGCGGTAAATTTAAAAATGCGCTCCGAAATCCATGCCGGAAATCTGAAGGAACCGGATTATCGATGGCCGGATTTTTGAATGTCATCTGTACTACTTTATGTTCTTTCCCAGACATTGTTCAGCGACATCTCGTCATCGATAACAAAAAACAAACGAAGATGAAGGATGAGAAGAATAAAAAGCAAATGATGCTAATTTATAAATGGAAATGGCCAAAGAAGATGATCTAAACCTGGAACTGAATAAAAATGAATTAAAGTAATCAGAAAACACAAGAATCACAGAAAAACTCTGGGGGGGGGGGGGGGGGGGGGGGGGGAATATATATATATATATATTCCCAGGAAATAACTAAAGGTATTCCCGACTCCCGGGAAATTTAAAGTCGGGAAAAGTAATTAAAAAAAAAAACGCCAGAGTAAATATTTTGACGTCCTGTGCTCAATAAACAAGTGAAGAATCATTAAAAAATAATGAATAAATGAACTCTCATAATTTTAGTTGTCATAATCATTATCACATTGAAAAGGTAATGATAGTCCCATAGCTAATGCTGCCTTAGGGGTGTGAAGTGTTAGAGACTTCCATACTACTAAGTCCAGCATCGTGAGATGGAATGACCAGTTCCCGTATATCTGCTGCAACCTTCCCTAACTCAAGAGCTGAATCAGGTACCCGCTTACAGCTGGATAGGCTGGAGCGGGCCGCCACCGTGTTACTTACCCAGCACCTTTGCCGCGAGAGGCCAGCGCTGTAACCACTCTGCCAGTCGGACACTCTAGTCATATTTACCATCGATATAATTGTCATAGCCATGATCGCTTTTATCATCTATATTTTCATCATTTTAGTTATCATAGCCTTCATGACTTTCATCACCAGTATTCTCATATTTCTACCGTATATATTCTTATCACTTTAGCACCAGCTCTTCTAACTCGATATTCATTTCTCTTCCTGATTTTCTTCTTCTTCTTCTCATCCTTCTCCTACTCATTCCTCTTCTTCTCCCTGCTCTTCCTCGTCTCCTCCTTTCCTCATCTTTTTCCCCATTCTCCCTGTTTTCCTCCTTCAGGGCAGAAATGTAAAAAGGCAATTATGCCTATTTCTTTACCCTGATGAAATAAAGATTTCGTTCGTTCGTTCGTTCTCCTGCCCCTTCTTCTTTTTCTTCTTCTTCTTCTTCTTCTTCTTCTTCTTCTTCTTCTTCTTCTTCTTCTTCTTCTTCTTCTTCTTCTTCTTCTAATTCTTCTTCTGTATCTTCTTCTTCTTCTTCCGTCCTTAGCTTTTCTTCATATTTTATTCTTTAATTCTCCGACCGTCAAAGCAGTCTTCTTCAGTCCTTTTCTTTGCCATCCTTACTTCTCATCCCTCCGTCAAGCAGTCCCGTGGCATTACGCCTAGTGGCGTCTTAGGGCAACAGCAGATAGGTTTTCTTTGCCATTGTTTCCCATCACGCCTATTGGCGTCTTTAGGGCAATGGCAAATCAATCCATTTGCTGTTGTTTCCGTAATCGAAGTGACTGGCAAACGGGTGATCAGCCCGTTGGTCTTCTTCTGTATATGGGCATTTTAACGTATCACGAAACCAATACCACAATGGACCTTTCTAAAAAAGACACCAGAGACAAAGCCCTTAATGTGCTGATGCAGTGAAAAATCAATCTGTGCAATTGTGTTACCCGATGAAGTTACCACTCCGGCACACAATCATCCTTAGTTGCTTCTTAAGAGAGAAGTTAAGTAAGGTGAAGCATTCCTATTCATGGAGCTACTATACTGGTCCCTGAAATCCACACGAATAAAAACTTAACAATAGTCTGACATTTTCTTGACAGCACGCACAGGCGTTCTCGTGTTGTTTGTAATGCTGTAAAATCAATTCAAGGCAATCTTTGATTTCAGTGTTTCTCAAACATTTAGAATCTCTTGAGAAGTACCTCACAATTAGTTAATCAGTAAAATACAGACGTGCTAAAATACAGATATGAGCGAAGTAACCCATTAATTTCCCACGTATTCGGATCATGTAACGAGTGAATGTTGATTTCGCTCTGCGCTGAATCCTTAGGCATAGGTTGTGGACACCATACAAGGTTACGAGCCACAGTTTTAGAAACACTGATCAATTCTGCTTTCCATTAGCAGTCTTGTTCCTTTTGTCAACATACTCAGTTTCGACCTAAGTTTATTCAGTTATTTCTTAAATTGTGCTAGGTTGTCTCTCACAATCATTGTTTTTTTCACAGAACTTCTCCGTTTGAAAAAGAAGAAAAAAACCACTCACACACACACAGAGAGCTGCATGATAATTATGAAGGGAAACAATAAGACGCATTTCAGCCCCCTCCCCCCCTTTTTCCCCCGAAGTAATGTAATAGAAACAAAGTACTGAAGCCTCTAAGTCAGATTTTAAAATAACATTGGGAAATGGAAAAAGGGACATAAAACTATTTTGAAAGAGGAAAGTTTTGCTCTTGTTTCTTATTATTTATTTTGTAATTGCTATTGATTTTATATTGAGATAAAAAAAAGAGTTTGCGTTTATTGTTCGGTAAATAAAATTAGTAGAATACAGTTTAAACTGTTCTCTGCAAGTTTTTGGTTTATTTGAGCTTGTTAATTAGCGTTCCCGTAATACATTCAAATAGCATTATGGTTTTAACATTCCAGCAATGTTGAAGCTGGAATTTATAGTCCTCTATTTCTGCTGGTCAGCCGCCGTCGGTTTTTTTGTAAATGAGTTGGTGCGAGGGAGTGAAAGTTTTTTTTAATCTATACAACTGTTCATTGTGTAATTGTCTTTTCACTGAAATTTCTTTATGGAAATATGTAAAATGAACATGTTTTGTAAACTCAAACGGAATGTGAATACAAATTGGAAAAAAAAAAAAGTAGTCGGATTTACCTTGTTGGAGACATTCGAGGCTCTACGCTCACGGGGGACCCCACGTACCCCCAGAGTAGAAAAACAAATATTAAACAATAGAGATAATGTCAAATTAGATATCAGGAATATGTGTGCTCTTACACTGTATTACAAATAAAACACTGTATTTGTTAGCTATACTAGCAACAACCCGCCAAAATTGGCAGGTTGTTAATTATAGTGTGTTGTTTCTGCTACATGTATTACAGACGGTACTATCACTACTGTGGTCATTACATTGCAGACGACCGTCTTTAGATATTTGTAGTTAAAATTATATAGATGTATTAAATATGAAGATAACTTACATGCCTCGCCTGGTCCCCGAACAACGTTTGAAGTTTCTGACGTAACCGGAAAACATCCATTTCCATGTAACTCACTGTTTATCGCATACAACGTTAGGTGTTTTTGGTTGACCGGCCAACTCTCATTCCATTCCATCAACTGTCAATCGCCACACTGTTCAAATTTTGCTTTTCACTTCTATCTTAGACGTATTTTCCGGCCGCAGAGAACAAAGTAACACATACTACCAGCAGTGCAGAAACAATAACACAATTAATTCGTCTTAACGTTTCAAGACGAACCCCAACCACAGTTCTGTACAAAACACCAAAATGCACCTTAGCCCCCTTTAGTCATAGGGCCCCTAGTTTGTTTTTACAAAGTTTAATGGTGCAACCTATCTGCCTCGAAAATCCAGAAAGAAGTACGTGCGCAAATGTACGGGTGGTGCAAAAATCCGTGACTGATCCGACCTCGCGAGCGCGACTCAAGTACTGAATACAGGCGGACGAATTAATTTATTTTTGGATGATTGATGATTTTTGACACATAAAAACATGTTACCGACAGACACGCTCAACAACACTCTAAATACTCAAGATCTTCGATCAGGGGCACCACCAGCGCGGCCAGGGCCACTAACACGCAGATTGTCCGGACGCCTGATTTTTAGTGTTGGGTATCTCCCCCAGTAATTGCGTACTTTAGTGAAGGAAGTACTACCACGAATGGGAGAAAAAAACCGGGATCTGAATAACATGGTAACCAGGGTAGACTATGTTAAGTAGCTACAAACTGTTTAGCCTTATAGTAGTAAAAGTATTTTAATATGAATGAGCTAGTTTAGTATAAATAAACCAACGTAGTCAAGAATTCAATGAACTGACCATCAGTTCAATGGGACACACAAGGTGAAAACCCATGATGTCATCCCAAAAACCGTTTCTGAGTGGCCCTCCATACAAAGTACAGGAAGACCTGTGAAAACATTTTTTAGATCTAGGAGAGCAACCTTTAAAATTACCAACATTGGTTGGTATCCCGCAATCATCTACATAGAATACAATAAATTTTAGTGACTAGAGGAAAAATCGTAGAGATAGGTTTAGGTTTAAAGAGATTATTTCAGCAAACGGTCCACACTAGTCCCCCAAGACGCAATCCATTTGCATAGGTTTGCCGTCCTTTAACAACTCCAATTGAGAAATATCTTCCTTCTAGGCAAGACCCAACTAGTACAACCGAGACAAAGTTATATAGAACGGATATCCCTCTTATTAACCACTATGGTTACCAGTCAGACAAGACCCACAGAGGAGCGAGCCATCCTGTGAGACAGTTATCGTCAAAGGCTTAGTGTCCAAGACCGAAGAAGGCGTCTTCCGCTTTCTTAGAAGGTTTTGTGTGTGCCATGGTAGGTGTAAAGGCTGTTTCAGGGCACTACACAACCGCCATCGTGTTTCGATATCTCCCTATTTGGTATTTTTCTTTCTCTCTCCTAACCAAGGATGATTTATTAATTATAGAGATGAGGCTAGCAAAACCCGCGGACAGCATGTTTTCCGATTTATCCCAGCGTCAACGGCGTGGATTGCCATAGCGAGGCAAGAGCTAGTTGAAAGGTGGCCGCTTGTCCCATAAAGCCCAGGTACCTTTGAATATTAGTGTTAACCCATGGGCACGGGCCCACAGGCAAATTAGGTGCTTCATATTCCTCGAGTGGATAGCGAGCATTCGTCCTACGCTGGGCGGCCTGCAGGGTGTGGGCACTAGGTGGGATTGCCACCCCGGCTATAATTACTCGCTATTGCCAGTGACCTTACATTACTTCAAAACTCGTGTATGGGCCCACATTGACAGCCGCGCGGCCACGAGCTCAAGCAATACATCAAAGGGCCTACAATCCGGGGAAACGAATTGGAATGTGAACCAACGCCCACAAATGGTCCGGTGGTAATATTGAGCACACAAGATATAAGAAGACAACAAGGCACAAGGGGGTATCATCTTGAATTAGAAGGAATTCCACCAGCCGAGAGGGAACCTGAAGGTTTGAAAAACGGTGCCATGCATACCCTGACTGGCGGACAGGCCAGCGCCGACGCATGGAGATCTAAGGACCGCCGACCACCCCGAGGTAACACCGAATACACATCAGACCCGTGAGCCTCTGCTGGCAAATGGCACATATCTATGACTAAGGGAACACCATCGATCGCGGAACCTGACGCAGGGTACCTATCGCCGGTCGGACATTGTAATGCATTTATACACACAAATCTAGCTGGGAGTCAAGAAGAAAAATGTCCAGCGGCCCTAGGTAGAATGTCCCCCGCGCAGCTGCGAAGGAAATAGTTCATGTGACAAATCAAATGTTCGGGTTAGATCTATCTCATTGGGTGAGTACTGAGAATCAGCCCCATAGAACCTAGTGGGGACTAACCACATGCCCTCAAGGGGAAGAACGAAGAGGTGACAAGGAAGACTGACCAGGGGCCCTGTCCGGTCAAATACACTCGGAAGAGCAGAAGCAGAGGCAAGGACGAGAGCCCCCCCCTACACCCGCCTCTAGGTATACTGCCACAGTGGTGAATGGTCCGCAAGTGAAGCGGCGATGGATATACGCAAAGGTTGTTAATGGGAAACATAGCCCCGAAAAGAAATATCACCCGCCCTCCTGGATTAGCCAGCTGCTTCGGAGCAAACGCAAGATTCCTGACTCAGGCAACTAGAGCCTGTAGAATCAAAAGTACAGAATAAGCAGAGGTCCTGGCCAAGCAGGTTAGGCCGAGGCATTCCCCTTAGGCCCGCACCGTTCAGATCATACCCGGTAGCCGGAAGAGTAGAACTTTACCATCCATCGACCGCGCGAGGTGGCGCATTTACTGTTCCGTGCCCTTGGGCACCAATCGAGATGGTAAAACCAAATCGTCCCGAACCAAACTACACCTAACGCCGACGCGAGCGTTGTGCATGATGCTCAGGCACCTAACAGCAGAAGATCAACCGAGCCACAACAAGACATGAGCGCTGTCTAGAGGCGCCGACCGCCGTTCAATACGCAAGCCTATCTGATTCCTCATCAGTGACTAGGGGCGAGCAACGTACAGAAGACAGGCAACGACAGTGGACGGGCCATGTGAGACTAGCGTCACACATCAATCGCTAAGATATCATCATGAGATGGGCAAGCCCCTTTTTGACCAAATGGTGGAGTACATGACACATATGATTTGTTAACTCACTAAAGCAAGTTCTTTATCCCCCCGTGCACTGAGGCCCGAGTGCAGGACAGAATACCTTGTCCATTTCCCAGAAGTATAACGGAAAGGCGCCCATGGATTGCACCTGCGCACAACACAAGAACGAGAACATACTTAGGGGCTTCGCGCGCCGGTGGTCCGGAAAGAAAATGAACGTTTTTTTTTTTCTTTATGTCCATCAGTTGAATCACTCCGTAAATTTCTCAAAAGTTAAAACAACGAGTGTTAAATCACCTTATAGTTATAGGGAGTGTGTAATTATTATTATTATTTAATTATTAGATATTTAAGAGTTGTGCTTCAATGTAAGTAGATTCTTTGATGTTTTTGCTTTTACACACAAACACACACACTTAACTCCCACCTGTTAAAATGCGGCACCACCCAGAATTCTACTTAAGCCATAGGCCCCAACCCCACCGCCCGCCCGCCGTCAAGGCGGGGGGAATGGGGGGTCTGACGGTGCGGCTTTGGCCCTGCACCTGGCCCGAACTATTCAGGGCAATTTGAGGGGAGCGAATAGCCAGTCCCCTCAGTCATTGCTAAACCAGTCTAGCAACCAAGAATTTGGGGTGGGGGGGGGGGGGGGGGTTTAATCGGTCAGGAGCCCTCATGCACTGATTGGTCTAACAATGTAAACACGAATGTGGAGTCGGCGATCGCCTGGCCTAGTTAAGACAGAAGGTCGGTCAGCCCACAGTCGAGTTCACCGGCGTCTGGTGTGTAAACCATGTGCAAAAAGTGACCAAGCCTATCACTTTGCCTATTACAGACCCTTAAAAACACATGATAAAGCATCAACTAGCCTTTGTTGATTATTTTCACTGAAATCTGTAAGGCGGGTAGCCACCCTCAGACAACCCGACGCTCCCTGACTCTGCTTTGTAATTCAAAAAAACGAACGTGTCCAGTCCCCGTTGTTGTCAAATATTTTAGATATGGCAAGTGCCCACTCTGCCACTATGAATAAGAACAGATATTGTCTAACCAGTTTAGCACACTCTAAGGGTGGGTAGCCGAAAAGTGGCCACAGGCCCTCAGATAACCACAGCTTTGTCAAGCAGCCTAGTTTAATAATATCCCTCAAAATAATGGGCAACGGTTTTTGAGGAATAAGCTAGAGCACATTATCAAACTGATTATTAAAAAGATAAACCTGATTTTTTTGTTCTTGCATGCAAACAGACAGGGATTATGTCCCACGATTGCTGCCAGTCGGAATTGTAAACTAGATTTAGGACACTTAAACACGGCTGGTTCGCCCCTAGGCCCCAGGCATTAGCAGTGTCGCCATCTTACAAATTAACGAAGATTGGGGCACAGTACATTATAGGACACAGACGGCGTTGTGGCAGAACACCGTCATAAAATCAAATACAAGAGGCAAACACAATAAACATGATACGCACACGCACAATAATACATACGCACCCAGCGTAGACACTGCACCAAACCCAAGCGCAGTTTAGACACTGACCAAAATCCCAAAAATATTTACGACCCCGGACCAAAAAACATGTATGAACACTATAGATAAGCACTACAAAGGAACTAGAATATTGTTTAGGGGGAGATTTTAAACTGTGTTATTGGCCAATTTTAGACAGTAGTTACCTTAGCCCCCGCATCTCAGAGAAAGAAAATTCAAATATCCCTCTCAATACGACATTTATAACCCATTCTTGACAAACATGTCCTAGTCGACGGTTACAGACAACTACAACCGAACACACAAGCTTTCACATTTCCAACACGACAAGACAAAAAAACCCAGTATTTTTAGACAGGCCTCAAGACTGGACAGGTTCTACGCATTCCAATAATTACAATAATACACAAAAACTTACCATAAAAAAAACAACGCTTAAATTTACAGATCACCAATCAGTATACACAGTTCTAAGTACGGGACACACATATACAAAATTAAAGAGATTTCCCGCATTGGAAATTCAACAATAACAACTTGCTAACAAAAAATACCTTCTTCACAGATACAATAAACACAACTCATTCAGGGTTACACACAGGATATCCCCAAATAACAAACATTGCAGAATATTGGGACCTGCTAAAAAACACAATAAGAGGAACAGAACACAGACTTAAGCAACAACAATACACAGGGCTTTTTAAGAGGGAACAAAAACATATTGGAAAGACGCAATAAGTTTTAACTAAACAGATAGACAAATCTAACCCACACATTCATACTTTAGAAGAGAAATTAAGACCTGTACAAACAACACACACATACCAAGGGGCTCTCCCTTAGTCAAAAATTAAATACTATAACACAAGAAACACCCATTAGACAATATTTAGCGATTGTGAACAAAATGTACAACACAGTAGGCAGATCCAGAAATATTTGACATGAATGGGAAACAACAGACAGAATACGGACATTAATATTAGACACGCTTTTTTTGGAATATATACACAAAATTAATACGCTAAAGAACCAACTAACGTAAACATAACAGGATAAATTTCTACACTACTCACAAAACGTTTAAGTGATGATGAGAGCAAGAAATTAGACGAAACTTTAACTTTAGAAAACTTAAGGGAAAGCGATCAGTACTTTCCAGAAAATAAAATCCACCCGGCCCCCCCCCCAGATGGGTTAACGGCAGAATTTTACTTTTTCTTTTTTTTCCCAATTTTAGGCCCCCTTTTAATTAAAGTATTTGAGGAAGCCTTTCCAGAAAGGAGAGCTTCCGAATAGTTTAAATGAATCCTTTATTACTTTAAATACCTAAAGATAATGCTGACTCAGAAAGTCAATAAAAAATTACAGGCCTATTTCGCTTTTAAATATACTGATTATAAAATCTTGGCCTCAAAGCTCTCCACTCTGAAACTTAAATTATTCATGAAGAATTTGATACACGCTGGACCAACAATGTAGTGTACATAGTAGGAACATTTGTAGACATACACACTTCATAAGGGATTTCATTACATACACGCATGATAGACAGTGTCAAAGTGCAATACTATCACTAGATCAGGAAAAAGCCTTTGACAGGGTATCACATTCTTTCCTACACAAAACTTTACAAGCAAACAACATGGGTACTTATTTTAGAACATGGATAGAAATCTTATATAAAAAACCCCATAGTAAAATATTAATTAATCACAGTTTAAGTGACCCAGTTAGGCTGACACGATCAGTGAGACAGGGTTGCCCTTTGTCTCCCCTGTTATACGTTTTAACACTAGAACCAGTGCTGGAAAAAATAAGACAAGATGTAAACATCGCGGGGACTTTTATACCCGGGCAAGGGGAAGTAAAAGGAAATCATTAGCGTATGCTGATGATACTTTATTCCTTCCAGCAACTGTAGATTCCATAAGAAAGATATTAGAAACCTTTACAGAGTTTGGATACGCTAACGAATCCAAACTAAATATTCAAAAATCTAGTTTAATGGGATTAGGTAAATGGGCAAATAAGACAGATTTCCCCCTTCAGTTAACGCAAGTTAACAGAATCAAAATTTATGGGATAAACTATTCTTGTAGCCCGCACGACCCTAATACAGAGACATGGGTAAAGTTAGTAGATAAAATTCAAAACATGTTAGAGAAATATAAATACAAGACAGCTACTATTTTTGGGAGAAGTATCATAGTGAACTGTTTCATTATGCCTAAAATAATATATACAGCAAATATCCAGATTATGCCAAAGTCAGTGGTAACTAAAATAAATGTACTAATTAGGAATTTCATTTTTAAGGGCACTTTTAAAAGTATTAAACATTTAACCCTAATACAGCCCAAACATAAAGGGGGGATAGCTTTACAAGATATCAACACTAAAATTAAAGCTTTAAGGATTAAATATATAGGGGAGATAATTAAAAACCCAAGCTTGTACCCCCTAGCACATTACTATATCGAACTTAGGCTATTTAAGTTACACAAACTAGAAAACAACCAACCACATTCCTTTGACACCCCACCACCTTTTTATAGGATATGCATAGAAAATCTAAAAGGGAATGAACAGTTAATAAAACAAGACACTAAACTCATATACAAACTTTTAGTAGGAGCACATGAACCCCACTTAGGTACTACGAAATAAAACGAGGGTAACAACCTTTTCATAACAGACTACACACAAAGCTTCACACAAACATCCGATGCAATAGACGTCAAGGCCACAAGAATCCAAACAAGTTACATTTAGGTTACTGTACGGTTTAAACACCTATCATGAGTAAGCATTCAGCAATGAAAGCAGGCAAGGCGCCACCCGACAAGGTGTAAACTGTGCAGTAACAACACAATATAGAAACAGAGGACCACTTGTTTTAACCACATGTAAAACAGTGGCCCCCAACCATTAAATAAACTAAAACTTCCAAAACACCACGAACACATGATAGCTTTCCAAAAACACCACAATCACTCAACATGTATCAAGCGGTCATGTTTAAGACTTTACCGACTTTACCGAGACAGACGGGGCTTAAACTCTTAACTTTATTATCAGAGTTGAAATACTTAGTGTGGGTATTTAGAAATAGGGCAGTAACACATGACGGCAAGTACATTACGACAGTAGGAATATTTTCACAGATATACGAACAAATAACAAAAAAGGACATAACAGTAACCAACTTTAAAAAATAATATTGCTTAAATACAAATTTGTTTAACCAACTATACAATGTGAAGCAAGTAGCTTTAATTTATAAATACTTCTGTAAAATATCAAGCAATATAAATATTCATTTATCATTTATGTCTTCACTAATCACCTCATGGGGTAGAGTGTCATCATCATTTTAGTCAATGTACCATCAATCATTTCACCTCCATTCATCATCCATGTGAACATTGACTTGAATAAAAAGGGGGGGGGGGGGTTGGGGGGGGGGGAGGGGGGGGGGGGGGGGGGGGGGGCGGGGGTAGGGGGGGGGGGTTTATTATGTGATTATGGTATATTGTTTTGTTATAATTTGGTTATATTGGGGGGGGGGGGGAGCGTTTTGATATTGGAACTTGTTGCAATGCTAGGCTGGGGGAAGGAAGGGTGGGGGGGGGGGGGGGGGGGGGGGGGGGGGGGTGGGGGGGGTGGGTAGTTATTAGTCTTTGTCTTTTATAACATGTGATAATGTAAAAATTCTTTGTAAATTGATATATTGACCTGAATAAAGGTTTTTTTTTTTTTAAAAAAAGTTCTTTAGTTTAGGTTTGGAGCAACTTGGCGCTACGACTACTATTGAACAAAAGCCCTTGACTCCTACGTTTTGTCTAGAGATCTCCTACCGACCAGGAAAGTTAGTGAACCAGCGCTAACCCCTCCACGATTATGTGAGTGGTTCATTCCACTTGAAGTAAGTTCGATCTAGTTTGATTGAAGTCTCGAATCGTATTTTATTTCGCTAGGATCTCCACAGATGTCACAAAACGACTAGAGTATTAAGGTGCCGTAAGCCTTTCGCCTTGGAGGCTAAAGCTGGCAGTTTTCATTTTCCTCCCCACCAGAAATTTATCTCGAGCTACCACTATTAACTTGAAATACGAAACGAAAATAAAGAACATCTTTTATAACCATTTGGACTTATCAAATGTTCTGCACCATTGAAAGTTTCCACTTGACTGTTTGAGTTGCCAATTATATTCAACGTGTTAAGATCAAATTTAGAATCCATCAAGGCACTTATGAGATCTACCAATTACCTGGGTTGTTCCTCCCTTCTGGAATTACCAACTCTGGTGATTAACCAGTATTTACCAGAAAAAACACAATAAGAAAAGTCCTGGGATTATTTCCCTTATATCAAGTAAAATACAGAATTACATCCCTTCCACAAAATCCACTATCACGATCTTCACCCGGTCACAAACAGGTAACTATTGGAGTTTTTTTTTTTTTTTTTTTTTTTTTTTTAAATAAACTTTTGACTCGTATTGGAGAGGCGCGTCCTGTTCAATCTTGTCGGTTATATTAGGGCGTATGTCCAAAAATATAAAATACCAAAAGGTCTGATGACGTTTATTTATGAGTAACTATTGTAGTTATTTAGAGACTCCTCCAATCATAACTGACTGGGGGGGGAATTAATGCGCTCTTTAGGTGAGCCTTCAGCTGTTATTTTTTTAAATTTTCTAATGTTCCTATCGACGTGTTCTTTCTTCTTCTGTTTGTTGTAAGAGATTCTTTTCACCCAACCCGAGGCGGCGTCGCAGGAAGCAACTCCACTTGGTGCGATCTGCAGCTTGGTCCTCACGGGATGCTGGGTTTATGTTCAGTGCCATTATGTCTTTAATAATTTATTAACAAAATTTATGACAACGCTTAATGCGTGAACGCCGTCTGCTCGTACACACCACGTACTTATATTACTAGATATCTTACAGTAAACTGTCATATAGCCGTTTCACCCCCATCGATTGCTCGCGCTTCTGGTTAAGGCTTTTAAATCATTTTAAATATTCCTAGCTACATATCAGCCTTTGCCACACAAGCGCACCAGGCAGAAAAATTGACTAATTAACACACTATATCAGGAGTGACGGACTTTTTTTTTATCTTTTGAGAACATATGCCAAAATTAATCATCTTCTAAATAATTCTATAGCGTGCCCTTGAGAATTTTAGGCAGCAGATTATCGTTTGTAATTTTTATTTTTATATTTTACAACGTATTTGGAGAAAATAACCAAACGCTTGAAAGCATTTTAGGCCAGGGGTTCTCAAACATTTTTTAATGCCCCCCCCCCCCCCTCCTGTCTGAGCCTCATTTACCTCTGTGGCCCCACTCATAGTCGCTGTTAGCTGAAGAAAGGTACTTTACCATCTTAATGTCCCCCCCCCCCTCCCCCATAGAAATATGGCAGGGACTCTGGTGGCCATATGGCCCACTGTTTTAGGCAAACAATAACTTTTATGAATTGTTTTACATGGGAGAGCCTTAGGAATTACAAGTTATGTATAGCTCGTAAATCTTAAGAACTAAAATACATGAATTAGCAACAATAATATTGGATTTCGTTTTTAGGAAACAGGAAGAGTCATGTTGATTATTTACGTGTATTCATTGTTTTTTTTTATTAACAAATGTAAAACAGAGAAAGATTAAACTAAACGAAAGCATTTCAGAACACCTTGTGATCGCAGCACAGGGGTCGGTCGTCCACATTTGACGTCACGCAATTTTTGTCATTTAAAAACCACTCTTTCTTTCTCTCCCCCCCCCCCCCCCTTTCTACACTTCGTCACAAAAACCCAGAAACACCCCCCCCCCCTCTCCCTTTTCGTATGTGACGGCACATATCTATTACCCTCTGCCACATTTAAAAATTAAAATAGCGTTAAATTAATCAGACCTTTACTAATATTTTCCCTTTCATTTACCACATCCCACCACTAGACAGCGCCCAACCATTGCCCCACCCAGCTAAAAGGGGTCAATAGACTTAAGTAGAGAATCAAAGGGGTCCATAGACTTAATCGGAGAATCAAAGGGGTCCATAGACTTAGTCAGAGAATCAAAGGGGTCCATAGACTTAAGTAGAGAATTAAAGGGGTCCATAGACTTAATCAGAGAATCAAAGAGGTCATAGACTTAATCGGAGAATCAAAGGGGTCCATAGACTTAAGCAAAGAATCAAAAGGGTCCATATATTTAAGCAGAGAATCAAATGGGTCCATAGACTTAATCGGAGAATCAAAGGGGTCCATAGACTTAAGTAGAGAATCAAAGGGGTTCATAGACTTAATTGGAGAATCAAAGGGGTCCAAAGACTTAATCGGAGAATCAAAGGGGTCCATAGACTTAATCGAAGAATCAAAGGGGTCCTTAGACTTAATTGGAGAATCAAAGGGGTCCATAGACTTAAGTAGAGAATAAAAGGGGTCCATAGAGTTAATCGGAGAATCAAAGGGGTCCATAGGCTTAATCGGAGAATCGAAGGGGTCCATAGACTTAATCGGAGAATCAAAGGGGTCCATAGACTTAAGTAAATAATTGTGGCGAGAGGTTTATCTAAGTGTTGAATATAGTAAATGTAGTGATTTCTAAATACAATATCTAAATTAATATATAACAGTATAGGGCATAAAGGCAAAGATAAGAAAGTACAAAAGAATTTTCTGCTAGAACGGTTGGTGTCGCCTACGCCTTCAGATTATTATTTGCTAACGAATAGCCGAACAAAACGGTACCCAATTTTTCAAATTCGTCCTTGACATAAACACCCACTTTTCCTAGTTCTAAGAAAATATTTGCCTAAAATGCATTAGTGGAACGAGGAGGGGCAAGGATAGATGAAATGCTAATTCGTTTCGCATTGATTTTAAACTAAAAGCAACCATAGCACAGTGGCAAGCCTTGCCTTAGGGGTTTCCCCAAATACAATGAAAAAGTTAGAAATGTATACACTACGGTCATGTAAACATGTTAAGCTCTTATTGTGAATGACCTAAGCTCTCGTATTTCGCTTGATATTACATGAAAAAAGAGTGAACGAGAGGTAGTTTAAAAATAAACAACTAACATAGAAAAAAGATAGAATTTTGAACCAAACCACATAGCCCCTTAAAAATCGTAGATTCGTGTACCTGAAGACTTGCTGACCAAGAATATGTTATTAGTTATATAAATAGTCCCTTAACTAATCAACTATTGATAAAACCATACATAGAGATCAGAGATACTGTCTGGTCAAGTCATATCTGCTTAGATTGGATCGCATATTTTTGGGGAAAAAAGTAGGTGACAGATAGGCTCAAATAGTACAGTGAATCCGATTGGGTGGCATTTGAAGTGAGACGAAATATTATTGGCTGACCTTTGAATAAACATAAATAGCCTAGTAACGTAGGAAAAGTTTGAATGATATTTTTTGAAAGACTGTTTACCCTTGTAAAATTAAAAGTGATTGGCCAACAGAATCGATATTGTCAGAATAGGCGTTAGGGGGACGCCATTTCTAGAAAATTTTCACAGTGATAGATGAGATCAGGCTGTGCTTTTAAATACATTTCTGGACAGCCTGGACAACAAAACAGATCGAAACTGTGTCAGTCATTGTCTTTGTGTATTTCATTGAACATTGTGAGGTCCTGGGTACTGACGTTAATGTGGTACCAAACGCTTGAAAACTGATTGATTCAGGACTCTGCCTGTTTACTGCGAGCCCATGCTAGTGGCCATTGCCTATCAAACAGGGAACAGATTGTCAAGCGAGCAGAGGAAAGGTTCAACCTATATTCTACTGCAAAGATAAGTTCTCGTTCGGCACCTGAAAGCTCAACTACAGAACTTTATAAGAAGAAATATAAAAAGTGACAGTGAATAAAATTGGGACAAATATTAATAGTTCCACAAGTGACAGATAGAAACAAACATTATTAAAAGGATATGATTCAAACAACAACCTAGTGGTGCTACCAGTATTTCCTTAAAGTAGGAGAACACTACAGACGTATATGAGAATAATATTTTTATGTATGGACATAGGATCTATTGTGCTATTTGACTGATGTAATTGATTATTTTGATTTCACTTTTAAATTGTCAATCCTGACTGGTCTTAAAAGCAATACCCCATTCTCAGAAATGAGCAGTGGTGTATGGTTGTCATAGGTAATAGTCAAGCTGTGAAGAATTCAGGCCCAGATGGTAATAATAAAATGCCCTATTTTAACTTGTCCCTCTCTAAGACTATCCTATGTGATTGTATGTTGTATGTGTCTAGGGAAAATAATAAAGTAAAAGTAACATCAAACCAAACTGACATGAGTTACTCAAAGCTCTAGTTATACATTTACAATTTATTTTATATACATTAATTTATTTTGTTATTCATGATATGGAGTGAAGATATGTGGGATGAAAATGATGTTACACAACCATTTACAGAAATTTCAAATAAAGATTTAAAATCACAAGAAATGTCTTTTGACTTCTCCTTCTTCTTTGATCCTTAGCCGCTGACCGTCAAAACAGTCAGTGGCCGTCACGTCTGGTGGCGTCTTGTAGGGCAGCGACAAATTGTTTCCACTTTGCTCGGTCGGTGGCCATCCTTTGTACAGTGCCCCAACTCTGGTTCATTTTTTGCATCTCTGTCTCCACAGTCCTCCGCCAAGTTGTTTTTGGTCGGCCTCTCTTTCGTCTTCCTTCAGGGGTCCATAGCATAGCTGTTCTTGTGATGGCATCGGGGTCTCTTCTGAGGACATGGCCAACCCAACTCCAGCGTCTGCCAGCTATGATGGTGGGCATGTCCTCTTGCTTGCTCCGAGTAAGCAGATCGTGTTTGGTGATGGTATTCGGCCAAAAGATTCGGAGCATTTTTCTTAGACAGGTTGTGTGGAAAGAGGACAATTTCGACATTTCCTTCTCTGTCACTCTCCAGCATTCCGCGCCACAGAGAAGCACAGAAAGCACACAGCTCTGATATAATCTTAATTTTGTGCTTTTGCTGTTCTGAGAAAACTTCCAGATGTTGTTTAGAATAAAAAAGGCTGTTCTTGCTTTGTTCATTCTGTTGTTAATATCTTTGCTTGCTCCGCCATCTGGTGTTACTATGCATCCTAGGTATGTGAAGATGTCTGTCTGTTCCAGTTGTTGATTCCTTACTGTTATGGGCTCGGGGTTGCTAACATTGAGTGTCATGACCTCTGTCTTCTTTAGATTGATGTTCAGGCTACCTGCTGACTATACTTATTAAGTCTATCCGTTTTTTCCTGGATGTGTTGATGTGAATGTGCTAGTAGTGCAATGTCATCTGCAGATTTCAGATCTTCCAATGTACGTAGAAAACGTAGTCCATCTTATTCCTCTTGGACTGCCCTCTGTTGTCTGTCGCATCACCCAGTCTATGACTGTTAAAAATAGAGTGGTTGATAAAGGGCATCCCTGTCGTACTCCTGTCTTCACCTCAAAGGTTAGGTTGCTCTGTCCTACGCTACACGTGTAGCGTCTTTTGACTTGCTCTTGTAAAATTCTTCTGCTCACACAGTTAATTTTAATAGAGAACAGTTACTTCACTGGCTTGTAAATGAACTTGCACTGTAATGTTATTTATTAACTTTGATTAAAGTCTTGGAACTAGTGTCTGTCTTCATAACAATCAGTTACTCAATTATATTTGACATCATGAGTCACTACTGTTTATAATCATATAAGTGTGGTAGCCACTATATTTTGCACCAGCCTGGTGGGTGTTCACTTATCTTCGATGATCACACCGACTGTTTTCTGCAGCAACAGGGTTAGGAGAAGCCCACAACATTAGGGTCTTCCACACTAGGTGCCAAAAGTTTCTTAGCACAGGTAGTACCTCAATCACTGTCTGGCTGGCAGGGTTGTATAATTTGAGATCATAGGACCTGTAAGACATAATGTCCTATGCTAATATATGGCCATACCTTTCCTTAACACAGATGAAAGGAAAGTTAGACTTCAGAATGGTAATTGGTAACACGATAGACAGATCTAGTCAGTACAAATAACAAGTAGCTTTATTCAAAATAATAAATTAATATAATACACATAAACACTTTATCATCATTCCTTAAACTCAATTACATCTCTGTCCATGATTGTCATCAATGAAATAACATAGGCCTTTGTATATTTCTTAACTATATACTCTATTTACACACTGAAATATTTCCTCCTATTCTTCCAGTGTTCCTTCAATTCCTGTTCCATCCAGTAATCAGAAAAATCTTACTTAGACTTGTGAAAAACTGTTCTTCTTTTCCAACACATCTAAACTAATTCTAAGAAAGAAATGCACGTCATACAATGGCGGTTTCCCTCCAAGACTGTTCCATTTGAATCTAAACCTACAACCATTTCCATCTGCACGCAAATAATATTATATTCATATTTATATTTAGATCACTCTTACCCTCAATCCCAGAATACACACAGGGTTTCTAAATCCTTTGGCAGGCTGCACACACCGTTGATGGTAAAGACGCTGGGGAGATGAAACTTCTGTGTTTGATTCAATTATGGCAACGAGAGTCTTTTTCCTCAGACTGGTCTCCCCTTTTTATTCTTTTCAAAACAACTACAGGCAAATCGAGATCAGCGATCTGATTGGCTGTTACGTTTCATTCATCGTTCCTTCCATGACTTCAAAAATCTGTCGTTCCTAGATAAACTGTGCTGGTTTAAAAACTTTTAATAGGCCGTACTCCATTAATATCCAACCGATTTGCTTCATCGAAAGCTAGTTCAACTCAGACGATTTGAATCTATCGTCAAAGCTAACTTTCTCTAACTTCTGAGCCTTGTATCTCTTTCCAAGACAGCCGAAACAGTGAAACACTGCAAAATATACCTTATACTTGTTAATGATAGAATTAATATGTTATAATATGTTGCTACACGCAGGCATATATCCATTGATTTGAGGAGATATGGCTGTCTTTAGTGAAAGTCATTTTTTAATGTACGATTTTTCACTTATACTGAACGCCGCATATTTTGCTACGTCACCGGTCACTAATAATGTAATATATCACGTGTTTTGCATTCTAACGGTCAGCCGTCTTGGCCTTTCGTATTTTTGAAGTCGTCCGGAGTAAACGTACATTTTTTCAAGCTCCCAAGATTGTGAGACTTGACGAAAAAGTAGAGTGGCTACATTGTTAACGCTGAGTTTCGGCAACCCTGAGATAACTTTATTGCTCAGGTCAGGTGACCGGACGGGAAGCGGGATTTTTTGGGCTCCAAGATAGGCAGTGATCGTTTAGTCAGGTCCGAGAGCGGACATACTGAGTCTTTCCCTGCCCAGCAGTTAGCTGAGAAGAGTGTGCCATAAGTTTCATATTCTGAGTTTTGCTTTCCTGTGGAGTATTTGGAGTGTAGTGTGTAATTCTAGTTTGAGATGTTAACTAGTGTCATTTTTCTACACACCGCAGAGTTTACCTTGTCCAGTTTTGGAGGTTTGTTCATTGTTATAAAGTAGGGCCGCTACGGTGAGCGGTGCTCAAGTCATTGCTAATACTAGGCCGCCATATTGTGTTATATGCGGTTATTAGCCAAATCGATTAAGAGAAGTTTGCTCTGGCATGTATTGATCTGTCTTTATATATAAGTCATATATATGTAGCCTTGTGTGGCGATATTGTGTGCATTCCATCATTAAAGGGAAATTCCTGTTAAAGGTGTTATTTCGTATTGTCAGCATTATATGTGGTGGTCGTGCCTCTAGGAGGACGAGC
The DNA here is from genome assembly GCA_024509875.1 of Oreohelix idahoensis. Lineage (NCBI taxonomy): Eukaryota > Metazoa > Mollusca > Gastropoda > Stylommatophora > Oreohelicidae > Oreohelix > Oreohelix idahoensis. Next base: position 249,692 of record JAMPIV010019765.1, on the reverse strand, counting down.
CTTGTTTATCATTAGTGGTGTTGTGTTAGCAAATCCACAGCATATAGTGCTCGTGACCGCTGGGGGCTACGTTCGGCTCTTTTTGGTGAGCCTAAAGGCCGTGGGGCCAGTATTTTACAGGATTATATGATATTTGACAGCTGGGTGGCTCAGTTATTATTTAAAGGCTAGGGGGGCCTAAAGATGCCTCGCTGACAAGGGATCTCCGCTATTTTTTGTTATGTCAGGAATGTGAAAGGCCTCTTATGGATATTTCGTTATTCGAGATACACAGTGTGATTTCACACATGAAGTGTATTTCCTGAGGCAAGGTTAAATTGACTTTTGATTGTCCAGTGTGAGCGATTTTACACCGTCACGAAAGTCGTGTGAGATTTGCTATTGTACTGTGGGTAATGTCCCAAGTTTGTACAAATGAGTAGGCTTGAAAACCTTTGTTTAGAGGATATTTTTGAGGACATTATTTATACTTCGGCAGACGTGACCTGTCTTGCTGAAGTCAGATTAAGGAGAGTGAACTGATCTCATAGTGTTACCTTCTGGCTAGTTATAGAAAGGGATGGAGAATTTTCCCGACTACATTACAGCAGTATTGACATGTCTGTGAATCACCTTTATTATGATGCTGTCTACCGTCCATTGCTATACTTACATTGTTGCTGTGATAGTGACTGGCTGAGGTAGCTACATATTCTCGGATACATCTGGTCACTGTGGCGTCCACAATAAATGATGAAAAACGTTTGTTACAAGCATCATTGTGTGTTTACTGAGTCTTGCAAGTTAATTTGTTTGGTGCTACAGTGGCAATTACTAGTAGAATTTGTGGGGCCTCAAAAGTGATAGAATTAAGTTTCAGCTTGGCGTCTGGGGTTGTGCAGTGAACTGTTTACGGCCGAGTGACCTCGATAACGCTAGTGACCTAGTTAGTCAACAGTGGTATTTTTTCAGTTCAGGGAGTATTGGACAGTGTGTTTGTCATTGTGTTGCAAGTTAATTTTGGTGCTACAGTGGCAATTACTAGTAGAATTTGTGTCAAAAGTGATAGAATTAAGTTTCAGCTTGCGTCTGGCTTGTCAGTTTGAGGGGTCACAAGGTAGTTTTGTGGCATAGTGATAGTGATCCAGATGGAGCAGCGGTGTTTGAGGTGTCGGTACTATCTGTTATAGATTGTCCCATGCGGCAAATGGGTGTCAGATGGGAGATAGTTCGGTCAAACTCGGTATAGGGTGGAATGAAGTTGTTGGTAGGAATTGGTAGATGGTAAGGAGATCAATAGGGGTGGAGGTATCTCAGGTTATGTGGTAATCCTCTTGGTTGGACATCTTGTTTGTCGTGACCGTACTTCACCGAGGGGCCCGTCCAGTGGGTGACCTCCAACGCCTCTGTCGTGACCCTGGTATTTTCGGTGTCATAGACTGTTGGATTGCTGTAGTGTAGAACTGTGGAGTGAACGTTGTGAGACTCTTGCATATCATAGTGCCAAAAGACAGTACGTTAGAATCGGGCACATAGACCTGTGAAGCTGGTTGATTAGAACTTTCGTGTGAACTTTCATGGGAACAGTCAGTCATTACTGTAGTGTGGACAGTGCTGTGATAGCATCGTGTAGAACAGTTTATTCGCCTTGTTAGTGGTGACAGTACCGTGCCAAAGGATATTAATGTATTTGCTGGCACACAGACTTACGTAGAAGTCTGATTTTCGGGATCTATATTGTGCGGTTGGATGTTACACGTGTGAGCTACGTTTGTTCTGTCTGCATTTTCATCACTGGTACTGAGGAGTTACGTGGTCAAGCATCGCTGGAGCGTCAGTTAAGTTTTTTGTTGTTTGTAAATCTTTGTGTGATGTGTTATATTTATGTTTCTTGTTTTTCCTCGAAATTCTAAATTTTCTTTTCCGTCTATCCACCTGATAATATTTATCGTACAGTCTGATCTTCTAGAGTAGGGGGATAGTTCTGTTTCTTCATCTGCTTCTTGAAGCTTGTTTAGTGGTTTGTTGTTGTTTTTCTGTCCTTTTGTTCTGTTCTTTTTCTCCCACTTTCTTTGTAGAACTTAGTCTGTATGTTTGTAAGGTGTTAGTTAGCTAGGTGGGATTTTCACTCTATTTCCTATTATTTGGGGTCATTGGTATTATTTACAGAGTAAAACATTGATATGTTATTTTGTTATTATTGGTTATATGTTATTTAGTTTCTTTTGATTGGAGTGATTTGATAGTGGCAAGTGAAGGAGATAGCTCTCAGTACTTCATCGTTGTATGTAGTTGTTGTTTAGTCCACTGGATTTAATGTTATATTTGTGTGTTTAAGGGTGGACGAATGGCGAGTTTAATTCATTCTGTTCCTACTTGTGGGAAAAGATTGAATTAGACTGATTTCTTTCTAAGGTGTGGCTCTGTATGTTTAGTGGTGGAGTAAGGCAGATGGTTTTCCTGCGACTGCCCTACTTAACATTCCTAGCCCTGTTGGTGTTAGGTGTACTGGTGTAGTTTGTATTTACATTGTCTTGCACATTCAGTAATTCTTTTGTTGTGTTTAAGTGGTGTGTTCTCTCGTTCCATCATGCTATTTTGTAAATACGTTTACATGTATCCCTTGTTTTCGTTCGTTTGCAGTCACGCATTGTATATACTAATCTACCTCTGCTCAACTTTGTCTATCATCTTATTCCTCGTGACTGGGATTTTTGTTTTCGTAGTGTTTGGTGTGTGTCTTTTCATCTGTGTAGTGCTCATTTTGCCAATGTAAACATTTATATAAGATAGATTATTAAGAATTGAATTAGTATCTGTGTATCGCACCAGTGTGAGTGCCAGTAACAGACTTTGGTGTAAAAGCTGATTTATTGTCAAGTTGGTACAGTGGTGTCATAGCACCAGGAAGTATCATCAGCTGTTGTTATACAACTGTCGACTAGTGTAAGGGGCTTTGAGTTTATCACAAAGACTAAGTGGTCGGAAGGACCAAATTTTCAGAGTAAGGAGACAGGAGCCAAGTGACAAATTAAGACTATTGTTATACAATAAAAGGTAAAGTGGATTATGTGTATACAGTGAGAGGTGAGGTGTTAGATACTTACATGCATAGATATTTGTAAATGTGAGAAGTGATATTGACATTTACTATCATTACTGCATACGTTGTAAGCAGAGAGTTATCGGGTGATATAAGTGAAATGTTTACAGTACATACGATTGAGTAGTGCATGGTAAAAATCTATAGCAAGAGATAATAGTGAGTATTCTGAGTGTACATCATGGACCTACAGGGTTTCATTCAGATAGGCAAAGAATGTGGGTACACCCAGAAAGAACTGATGGATTTTGCTGAAGCAAAATTTTATTCAGTTGGAAATCAAAAAGCCTTGGAGAAGAAACAGAGAAAGAAGGAAGAGAAGGAAGAGAAGGAAAGGATTGAGAAACAGAATGCCTTAAGAGATGCTTGAGCTGAAGAGCTAGAGCTAAAATGAAGAGAATTCGAGTTGCAAGAAAAGAAGATGAGAGAGGATAAAGACTTTGAAGAAAAGAAGATGGAGCGAGAATTGCAAGAAAAGAAGATAGAGCGAGAATTGCAAGAAAAGAGGATGAGAGAAGACAGAGAATTTGAAGAAAAGAAGATGGAAAGAGAGTTAGAGTTAGAGAAGGAGAGAATGAGGATTGATAAGGAAATACAATTAAAAAGACTGGAAGTGGGTGCGAGTGGTCAGAACTCGACTCCTGGGGTCCCATCGTCCCTTTAGTCTGCGTCTGCCGAATTTTAATGATAAAATCGACAGTTTAGATTTTTTCCTTGAGAGATTCGAGGCCGATGTGTGGCCTAGAAGGCTGACAGAAATCAATGGCCATCTCTGTTATCTACGTTGCTAGTGGGGCCTGCGATGGAGACTATCTATAGCCTCACGCTAGAAGAAAGGGCCGATTACGACAAAGTAAAGGAAAGGTTGCTCCGGGTACAGGACGCGTTTCAGAAACACGATGCCAAGCGCAGACCAAGACTTCGATGACTTTATCTCGAAGATAAAACTTCTATTCAACAGATGGATTGAGATGGAGGGGATTAATAAGGACTATGATGGCTTGCTAGACTTGATGCTACGAGACAAAGTGTTGACGTCGTGCTCAACTGAGTTGGTGGCGTTCTTCCAAGAGCGTCACCCAAAAGACATTGAGGCCATGGCACAATTGGGGCAGCATTATGTCCTGGCCCACCCGGGCAAACCCATCCAGAAGTCAGGTATGACAGACGCCTTATTCGCAGGATGTCGGCAAAGTCCAGCGCCAACCATGGCAAAATCAGGCAGGTGGTGCAGACAGGGGCGAAGAGCAAGAGGACAATAGGTACTCCAGTCCCTATCAGCCACGTGGAGGTAATTATGTAATTAAGTTGTAATGTGACTTACTTAGTCAATATATGTGAAATAAAAGGTTAGTTGTATTCACAATAAATTCAATGCAATTTAACTAGTAATATTATTGAGAATTAATTATGAAAAAAACAAGTTTAGTTCGACCGGAATAGCCGGTCGAACTGGTATAACCGACAAGTTAAAAGTTATAGCGACGGAGGGGAGCACCAAACGCAAAAGCATGTACGCTTCGAGGAGTCGCGGGACGAAGATCGGTTTTGGTATAAAGCAAAACATTCCAAGCAGAGAAGTGGTTCCTCAGAGAATCGATCTTCCGACTCTGATGCGCGGTCTTCGTCATCGAAAAGCTCCAGCAAGAGTTCAAGCGATGAGTCGAAGAAGGAGCGCCTGTGTACCAATTGTGGTGGCAATAATCATTGCGCTGACAGGTGTCCTACCCAAATCGAACACGCGAATTCCGCGTTTGTGTTGGACACGGTTAATAGCGAGGATTGTGTGGGGTGTCATCCTCTGTTCCATGCGAACGAGAAGATAGTGCTACACTGCGGGCATGCAGCACCATGTCTGTCAGCAGTCCATGAGACTGGCAAGGTAGCTCTAGACAAGGGCATAGTGGAGAAGAAACCAGTCTCCGTGTTGAGGGACACGGGGTGTACCACAATCGGGGTACGAAGGTCGTGTATCGACGAGTCCTGCCTTACAGGCAAAACCGTAACGTGTACTACATTTGGGGGCAAAGTTGAGTCTTACCCCCAGGCGTGTATTAATGTGGACACTCCGTTCCTGTCGGGTAGAGTGAACGCGTTCGTTCTCGAGGATCCAATTACCGATTTGATCGTCGGCAATGTACGGGGAGTGCATAAGGCCATGGGTGTGGCTGGAGCAGAGGCTCAGCAACATCAAAGTCCCGAGAGGAAGGTACATCCGAGACGGGGTTTCGCGGCAGGTGCCCATTGATACTCACAGTCCGAAGCCAAGGGATAGGTATAGGAACAGAAATACATATCTGAGGGCCTGATAGCGAGTAACCGCGCGGTATGGGTCCGCAATGTTCCCATGAGTGCTAGTTGGCGCACACTCAGACGAGTGTTCAATGAAGTCGCGCCAGTAAAGTTCGTGGAGGCATTGTCATTGCGAGACAATACCAAAGTTGCACGTGTGACTTTCGCGAATAGGTGGGGTGCGCGTGATGCAGTCAGGTGGAAGCATATGTCGTTGCTTCACAACCACCTGCTGATAGTCCAGCAATAGCAGGGTATAGGTAGCGGGCTCGCATTCAGTAGGGTGTTTGGGTTAACGCGAACCGAACTTTAGAGTCTGACCCCCGCCACCAGTACTATGGTGAGAAATATAAGTCTTCTGTACAACTTTTTAATGTATTGAGGAGTCCGATGGGACTGATTTACATGTGCTGGTATTAGAGGTGTTTTGTAAACTTGTAAAGATCATGTGATGCCTTGCAATGCATGTTTATGCTGTACTATGTTATGCTTTGCAATATATGTATTTTGGTGCCATAAAGGCAATCTGCTCTAGAATCAAATATAATGTATATTTAAACCATGTACAGATGATTGTCTATGCTATGAGATTATTTACTGGTGTGGATGCCTAGATAGGAGTAACTATGAAGGTACTATATAAGGTGTTTGTTAGACCAGGTGTGGACGGTCGTTGTTATTTTTTACGACTGCCAGTACCTGGGTTATCCTACTTCATACTCATATGTGTCTTGTGGATAGGTTGAGAAGGCATGTACGACAATGGTGGTGAAGAACTATGGCACTCTCGGGGCAGATGAGGAGATGCTAGGATGGCATATGTTCGTCCCAACTCCGAACGGGGTCGGGCGAAGCTCCTCCGGTGGAAGAAAACTACGTTTTCTTTCTTAGGGGGGTGGGGGGGGTGTGTGGATGTCACAGCGCGTTTTCACAGTGACGAAAAAGTAGAGTGGCTACATTGTTAACACTAAGTTTCGGCAACCCTGAGATAACTTGATTGCTCAGGTCAGGTGAACGGACGGGAAGCGGGATTTTTTGGGCGCCAAGATAGGCAGTGATCGTTTAGTCAGGTCCGAGAGCGGACATACTGAGTCTTTCCCTGCCCAGCAGTTAGCTGAGAAGAGTGTGCCATACGTTTCATATTCTGAGTTTTGCTTTACTGTGGAGTATTTGGAGTGTAGTGTGTAATTCTAGTTTGAGATGTTAACTAGTGTCATTTTTCTATATACCGCAGAGTTTACATTGTCCAGTTTTGGAGGTTTGTTCATTGTTATAAAGTAGGGCCGCTACGGTGAGCGGTGCTCAAGTCATTGCTAATACTAGGCCGCCATATTGTGTTATATGCGGTTATTAGCCAGATCGATTAAGAGAAGTTTGCTCTGGCATATAATGATGTGTCTTTATATATGTCATATATTTGTAGCCTTGTGTGGCGATATTGTGTGCATTCGATCATTAAAGCGAAATTCATGTTAAAGGTGTTATTTCTTATTATATGTGGTGGTCGTGCCTCTAGGAGGACGAGCCTTGTTTATCATTAGTAGTGTTGTGTTAGCAAATCCACAGCATGTAGTGCTCGTGACACTTAACTTGCCCAGAAGTTACTACCATGTCCAGGGAGTATTTTTATTACGAATAATGCATCTAAGTTATTTCTGCCGCAGTGCTTGGGTTCTCGTGATCTACACGAACCTCTAGACACAACGGCCAGAATTGAAGGAGAGGAGAGAATTGTATTTTATTACACTGCCACGTATTATGATGCCTATAATTGTGATGTATGGACTGAAGACGATTTGTTGTGAAGAACTACACTATTGAAACATGCTTCTATGCCACATGTTGTTGATTGATGAAGCCAATTTTGATGAAAAATAAATATATCGCCATGTTTGCCGTGGACCTGCCAACTTGCCGGCTCATGTTTTGTATTTCAAGTTTTGTTCCTGAATAACTGCCCACATGCATTCGTGTTCATAGCATGATCAGCTCTGCAAGTTTGACAGACGGTATTTTGTAACATTCTAAGTTCTGCAACAGTTTTCATGGCGGCCAGTATGGTTTGAAGCGATTTCGTCTCAAGACATTTTTTACCTTAAGATCACTTCACTACTGCAGAATCCAGTCTTCATCGGTTTGCCTTCATTTACATAACGTAATTCGTACTGTGCAAGCCCGATGTACCGGAGAGTGACAAGATTTCGCCATTTTATGCTGTTCGATTGTACTGTCATTTTCAAGTCCACTATGTTGTCTTTAAGTTCTACTTCGTTATTAAGAATGTATCATTGAAATGATTTTCAACAATTTTTCATCAGAATGGGACCACGGATGTAGTTGTTGTTCTTGCTCCACCATTAAAACATGCAGCGCTGACGCCTGATCTAGCATCGTGTCTGTTCGGAGCGTTAACAGATAAGTGGCCTTTATTTTTGTATTCTTGTGGTTCCGTGCTTGTGGTGTGAGCTTTGTTATTTCCTTTTCTACTTGTTTAATGTTTATCTGTTCCTCAGCGGGTATGGTTGTGCGGAGATCTGGTGCTAGAGACTCATGTCATTGCAAGATGACCTCACACTAGACGTGTCTGTAGTTTTGTTTACAGTCTTCAATCAGTGAAATTTCCGGTTCCAGTCTTTCGCCGATGTTTTCAGTTCACTGCTTGTTTTCTGTGACTTTGATTGCTTAGCTGTGTAGTCCTGTTCGTTATATTTGTTAACCATTGTTGTCATTCTTGTCTTTTTCCCTATTTTGAGAATCGTTTTGTTCGTCTTGCTGATCTAACCTTTCTATCGCTTGCTTTTATACAGATTTATATTTATATCTTGTCTCAGGTCCTGTAGCGTCTTTTTCATAGCAGTAAGTTTATCGTAATTGCTGTTTTCCCTTTAGTTCTACATTTGCATTTTTTTTTCTTGCTGCACATGTCTTAATGTCATTGTCAATTGTACTTGTCCAGCTCCATTCACAACTGTCTTTTATGTGCCTCAGTTTTTTTTTCATAATTAATTCTCAATAATATTACTAGTTAAATTGCATTGAATTTATTGTGAATACAACTAACCTTTTATTTCACATATATTGACTAAGTAAGTCACATTCATTATCCAATATGGCTACTTTGGATTATTTTATCAAACAAGGCAAGGCATTCGGATTGGAAGGTGAGGCTTTGAAAGAGTTCGCCATGAATGAATATGCCAAGGCTGAGGCCAAGGAGGAGAAAAAGAGAATTAAAGAATTGGAGGAGAAGAGGAGAGCTGATGAGCTCGCTCCTCAAGAAAGAATAGTTAATTTAGCACATGAAGAAAGAATTATGACTTTACGTCTTGAAGAAATAAGACTTCAAATCCAAGGTAAACAGAATGATGATTCTGAGGTTTAAGGCCCCTCAAATAAACATATTGGAGGTTCTACAAAATTTCGTTTACCTACATTTAAACCTCGTGTTGACGATATTGTTGGCTTTTTTATGCGTTTTAAAACAGTATGTGAAGCCCATAAGCTTGACAAATCCAAATGGTGCTCACGCTTAATGGAATTCTTGACTGGAGAACCTTTGACTGATCTTTGTACTATGGACGAGCCTAACAAAAACAATTATGATGCTGCTAGAGCTCATCCATTACTTGCTGTTACTGCATTGTCAGCTCATGATGGAACAGGCTCACTTCAGTTCCACAAGGGCCTGTTGAATAATACTCAGGTGTCGGTATTAAGAGATTCTGGATGCACTACCGTAGGAGTGCGACAGTCACTAGTGCATTCCTCTTGTGCTATAGGTGGTATTATTAAATGTGTGACATTTGGCGGGACAGTTGAATTTTATTCCACGGCCATTGTTGATATTAAAATCCCATTTTTTTCAGGCAATGTTAAGGTGTGTCTCCTGAAGAGTTCGATTGCGGACGTTACACTTGGCCGTATCCACGGTAGCAAAGATTGCTCACCTGTTGAAATAGATCTGTGGGAACGGCAACACAATCTAACTGCGAACGCAGTTGCTACTAGGGCTCAGTTACTGACCCAGAAGTATAATACTTGTAAAACTAGTTATTCTAGTTTTAGTCATCTCAGTACCATTTTTGAATGTGATGAGATCATTTTTCTTGATTATCGCCATACAAATATGATGACTGGGTTTTCTGACAATGAGGACATTACGTTCAATTTACCAGAAGGAATCTCACGTCGTGACCTTATGGTACCTTATGGTACAAACACCCTACTTAAGTACATGTGCACATCTGTTACAAACTGCATTATGCCAAATATTTGTTTCGTCTACTTATTGCCTTTGATTGCTGGGCTGCTGCTCTCAGCACTCATGAGGTGTGGCTTTTTAATTAGGAAATTAGTTTTTATTAACTACTCATGTTTTATCCACATGATGTTACTTGTTATTTTGCTCATTGTTGCCTTTGGTACCGTCGGTTTTGCAAAGACATGCCGATGCAGTTTATTTCACTACCTATGATGACTCCGCATAGTCAGTCATCCTATGAATACGTCGTTAATCTCCAGCGTAAGATTATAGATGCATGCCAGTTGGCTACAGCTTCCTCTGAGGATGCTAAAGCTAAATCTCGCCTATTCCAGAACCGTAACAGACGGTTACGGCAATTATTACCTGGCGATGAAGCTTTCGTTTTATTACCAAGAAAAGAAAATAGACTTCTTATTGCTTGGAATGGTCGTTTTAAAGTACTTACCCGCATTTCCGATGTTGATTATGTTTTAGATGTAAAAGGAAGTAGGAAGACCTTCCATATCAATATGATTAAAGAGTTTCATACCAAACCTGAACATCTTCAGGCTATATTTCACGTAGTTGATGAGCCTACGAGGCTACCTGCGCAGTACTCTTCTCTTTCTGTCATCCAGGAGGAGGAATCGTCCTTCCCTGATCTTCCCACGAACCTTCCTGTCTTACCTCTCCAGGCAAAAGAAACATGGTTGGATGTCACCATCTGTTCTGATTTGTCTCCTGACCAACATCGCAAAGTCTCGGATCTTCTTTGTTCTTTTCCGGATGTTCTTACAGACATTCCGCGGCGCCCTTCCGTCATTTCACATGACCTTATTCTCACCGATGGTCGCCCAATTAGATTAAGCCCTTACCCTATTCCCATCTATTATCAGGTTCAAGTTTAAAATGAGCTTGATGAGATGATTCGTTTAGGGATTATAGAATCCTCTACTTCTGCATATTCTTCTCCTATTGTTATCGTTAGGAAGAAAGATAACAACATAAGATTATGCATTGATTATCGTAAAATTATTGCTATTACTGTGTTTGATGCTGAACCTCTACCTTTGCTAGAAGATCTTTTGTCTCGTCTTGCTAAGGCTCTTTTCTTTACCAAACTTTATCTCACCAAAGGATACTGGCAAGTTCCTTTCACAGAGAGAGCCAAGCCACTTACAACTTTCTCCATACCACGCAGTTTATACCAGTGGAATTTTATGCTTTTCTGAATTATGAACGCTCCTGTCACGTTCGTCCGGATGATGGGAAAAATTCTTTCTCATAGGCATGACATTATCACCTATATCGATGACATTTATTTGTTCAGTACCACTTGGGAAGAACATTTCTTAGGTCTGAATTCACTGTTAGATACACTGAAGTAAATACACTTTAAGTGTAAGAAATTAAGTGTAAATTAAGAAATAAGTTAGATACACTGAAGTAAATATCAAAAGAAGGGTAGTGCTACAGTGGATACCATCACACCGTGGCATACCAGGAAATGAGAGAGCAGATACGTTAGCAAAAGAGAGAACAACACGGGAACAAAAAGAACAAACAATCACCTTCCAGGAAAATAAGACCCTTATAAAGGCCATCAGGAAAATTGACCAACAACTATCACTATCTTGATCAAGCAAAACAGGTGATCCTGTTCCGTATTAGAACAGGACATAACAGACTGAACAGTCACTTATACAGATTGAGATTGGTCCCATCACCCCTATGTACGTGTGGACAGGCAGCACAGACAGCCGAACATATCCTGCAAAACTGCCACATGCTTAGTCAATTGCGGAATGAACATTGGCCCACAGAGACGCACATCCACACAAAGCTGTTTGGGAGTTTTGACGAACTTTCAACCACAGCAACATACACCCAGAGGACCGGACTTCTTGTGTAGACATTACTAAACAACAGCGAACGAGAAGAAGAAGAAGACTGTTAGATATCCTACGTCTCCATCATTTAACTGCTCGACCTACTAAGATCCATATCGCTTTTGGAGATATTTCCTTTTTAGGTCACAAGGTGGGTTACGGATTTCTTCAGACCGTCCCACATAATGTGTCTAAGATCCTAAATGTATCTAAACCCACTACAAAAAAACAGTCCGTAGTCTTCTTGGCTTAGTCCAGTTCTACGGTAGATTTATAGCTAACTTATCTTCTATCACTGCAGATCGTTCTGCCCTTATTAGAAAAGGTTTACCCAATCATGTGCACTGGACACAAGAGTGCCAGGCCGCTTTCGATTAAATTACGCATGTCTTCTCTACACCTCCCATACTGAGGTTACCAGATAAAAATTTAACATATTATCTTCGAACATGCTAGCTCTAATGGTCTTGGCGCCTCGCTCATGCAAGATTTTGAGGGTACATTGCATCCTACTTTATACATCTTGAGAAAGCTTACTGATGCTGAACGAAATTACTCCGTGATCGAGAAAGAACTGGTCGCTGTGATTTGGGCTGTACTGAAACTGGAACGTTATCTTCTCGGTGCCCCATTCATCATACAGTCCGATCAAAAATCGTCGTCGTTCCTGAAGAAGCCAAATCACACAAGAACCAAAAAATGGCTCGCTTCGCCATTCTTCTTCAGCCATTTCAGTATGAGATACAAGCAAAGCCAGGTTTTTCAAACGTCGTTGCCGATATGCTTTCTAGATGTCCAGAATCAGAAACTGAACACTCGAATTAACTGTGATGTTTGAACTATTCTTAGCACACATATAGACATTTTCTGCTCATCCACCAGAAGTCAGTCTGACAGTATAGCCATGAACATTCGTTATACCAGTGTGGTACACTCACTCTTCTTATTGACAGTATTTGATGGTTCCAGTATAATCCAGAATATCGCTGAACTTGATCGTTTGTCAAAGACTTTATACGCCTCTGGACAATATTAACGTTTGCAATGCTTCCAGCCTGACGCATGAATTTTCTCCAACTACGAAGTTGTGATACTTCCTTCAGAGGTCATTTGTTTAACTTGGTTCAGATAACCACATGAACACTGATTTCCGCATTTATTGTTGAAAGGAATGTCTTTTGAATATGATTCCGGTGATTTGACTAATTTTTATGAAAACACATTGATCAGAAGTTTAGTTAAATCCCTCAGGATTTGTGATATTTAAATATTGCTTAAATTTTTGCTTCTACTTTAATATTACCATGTCACATTTAATTTTTTTTTAGTACCGTTAACAATTTCCCATTGCATTTTCTTTAGTTTTCTATATTTTATGCCATTTTATTTTTCTCTGACAATATTTTTTTACATTAGTTCCTTCTTCTTAGGCTATTTCTTTTTCATTACTGTTATTTTAGCAGATTTTTTTCATGCCTGCTTGTATACTTAGAATTTAATTTTCCCATTTTGTCCGTTTTAATTATCCTCTAAGGGGACGTAACCATTAATTAATTTATCATGCACTTTTCCAATATGAGTAAGTTACCTTAATTTCTTATATCTCTTATGATTCCATACATACTTGTATATCTTTTTCTCTCTTTTTTGTTCTTTTTTATTGAACATGCCTTGATTCAACATATGTTTCTTTGTCTCTTTGACTGATGACTTTACTTGACGTACGACAATCTGTCTGACATTACTAGTTAAAATTAGTACATAAGATGCAGACTGACTGTGACTAGGATTTTTATATTTCATGTGGCCTTTTTGATTCTCAATATGTAATCCATTTTGGCTGTTATTTTCCGTTCAGGAAATGTTGAAAAAAACAAAACCAATGAATTTGTTTTGTTTTTTTAAGGAGAAAGGGTGATTGTTAAGGATAGAATTAATGTGTTATAATATGTTGCTACACGCAGGCATATATCCATTGATTTGAGGAGATATAGCTGTCTTTAGTGAAAGTAATTTTTTATGTACGATTATTCACTTACATTGAACGCCGCATATTTTGCCACGTCACCGGTCACTAATGACGTAATATATCACGTGTTTTGCATTCTAACGGTCAGCCGTCTTGGCCTTCCGTATTTTTGAATTCGTCCGGAGCAGACGTACATTTTTTCAAGCTCCCAAGATTGTGGAGACTTTGATTCTAACATTTTGTGGCATTGCTATCTCGGAGGCCGCCACGTATTTGTATTATGCCGGATGGTATTACCTGCTGTTACTGCATTGTCAGCTCATGATGGAATAGGCTCACTTCAGTTCCACAAGGGCCTGTTGAATAATACTCAGGTGTCGGTATTAAGAGATTCTGGATGCACTACCGTAGGAGTGCGACAGTCACTAGTGCTTTCCTCTTGCTTGGGTTCTCGCGATCTACACGAACCTCTAGACACAACGGCCAGAATTGAAGGAGAGGAGAGAATTGTATTTTATTACACTGCCACGTATTATGATGCCTGTAATTGTGATGTATGGACTGAAGACGATTTGTTATGAAGAACTACACTATTGAAACATGCTTCTTTTCCACACGTTGTTGATTGATGAAGCCAATTTTGATGAAAAATAAATATGTCGCCATGTTTGCTGTGGACCTGCCAACTTGCCGGCTCATGTTTTGTCTTTCAAATTTTGTTCATGAGTAACTGCCCATATGCATTCGTGTTCATAGCATGATCAGCTCTACAAGTTTGACAGACTGTATTTTATAACATTATAAGTTCTGCAACAATGCTGCCCACACAACGATGATACAGGTGTCAGAATAAAGCTCCAATTCTGTATTATATAATTAGACTAGCTTTATCAGAAGAAATTCTCTGGTTGGTCTCTACTGTTAATGAAACCACAACCAGGATTCTACGATTCTCACCTTCCATATTGTTAAGCCTAGACGATCTCGGACACTCCGTGTAGCAAGCTCTCGTTTCATTGGTCGAACTATTAGCGTTACACATGTTTCGATGGGGTTCACTATGTTTTGATTACCTAGATATCGAATCCCATTCCCGTTATTCAACAATAATCAAAGAAGACTGTAAAGGGCAATTTTTACTATCTTGCAATATAATACATTTATATACTTATTATGTTCGCAAATATTTTGGTAAACAAAGTGTTTCCTTTTTAAGTGCTTAAGGAGAAGTCATTTTTGAGTTACTTCCCTTGAAGGCAGTTCCGTCATCTTCGATCGGACTCCGCGGACGAATTTAGGCCTACTGCGATTTATTCTTTGGCTGGGTAGGAATAGATTATTCTTGCTTCAGTATATCTATGGCCTGAATTTATACGTAGTGTTTGTATGAGTAGGACGAGTCTGTCTTATATATGGATATCTTTACATTTCTAAGTCGAACTATGTTGGTTGTCGCTAGAAAAGGTCAAAGGCTATGCAGCGGAAGTATCGCTAGCAAGGGGTGTGATTCATGGCTGTCATCCTGTCTGGATGTAGAATTTTGATGTAGCCGGCCTATCGCCGAAAAAGTGATCGCTAGCAAGGGGTGTGATTCATGGCTGTCATCCTGTCTGGATGTAGAATTTTGATGTAGCCGGCCTATCGCCGAAAAAGTGATCTATAAGTAGATGGGGAAAAGTGATAGTCATTTAGACATGTTGTATGTACTTTACCCCAGTGTTTATTCTCTTTTGCCAAGGAATGGCAAAGTTATATTTCGCATAGAAAGGTAAAACCACAATTTATTATGAACTTGGGCTTCGCCATCGTTGTCGATAAACAGATGCACAGTGGTACTTTTGAAAAGAATATTTATTCAAAGGAAGATGACATTCCTATGTATCAGCACTAGATTATATGATATTATTCAATTACCTCTATGACAGAAGTTATGAAGAAATGAGGACATTTAACGAATGACCAATTTTGGTCTGGATCCTATAGTGAGTGAAACTCACGAGAGAAGAACAGCCATGTTGAAATTCATATACTTTGTATTTATCGAGTGAGAAAAAGGGATGCCTGTACTATCGCTCGATGAACCAAGAGATCACTGCTACATGTGAGAACCCATGTCTGGGATTCCTATATCTTTATGGAAAAATATATATATATTGAACTTTACGTGAAGGGATATTCGCTAGACGAGATTAGGTCTAGGAGCCTTCCTATATATTGGTTATGGTCTGACGTGCCCAGTCAGTAAAGCCAGATGATTTACATGATGGAACTCTGAATGCTTATTTACGAATGCTCCATTATGATATTTGCCAAGCATGAATGCTAACTTAAGATGATATGCCTGTGATCAACATTATGCTGTCTATGTCGACATTTGTTCCTGTAACCATACACGTACTGTCCAAGTGTGCGTCTCATTAAATGTTATAAAAAGACCACCGTAGTTCCAGTACTTCTTGAATTCGAACAGTGTGAGTATGAGTGATGTACTACCAACTTGTCAACTCTATCGAATCATTCTACCATTCGCGTTCTGACATTCATATACACACTCATTGTCTACACTCACATTCTTGTCGGAGCCTCATCACGTTCCAGGACAAGATGACCTGTATGACCAAAACTGTGCTGGGTTTAATGAGTTGACAATCGTTACACTTTACTACACCAGTCCCAACATCTACATTTATCAACTGGTGGACATTCACGTCATTTAACAAATAAAGCGTGATTCAACAACTAGTAGCCAGTATGAGTTAACAACAACAATACAGAGTTTATCAACTGGTGTGCCAGCTTCCTGGGTCAACCTGCACAGTGACCATATTGAGAAGTAAACTTCTGAGACCAGACGTTCCTTGGGGTCTGTTACGACACACAAATACATCAACAGTACAACTCTACAGTGATGTCAGCGTGACCTGTCCTGTCGAGAGTATGCGGTAACTAGGTCAGCGTTTGTTGACATTTGGTTCGTTGGACATTTGCCATACAACTGACAGTGTTACACAGCAAGCTTGGTTGAAACATAGAACATTACACATCAGGACTGGAGAATATTTGACAGTGTTTGCGAAAGGAAATGTTATTGAACTGAGAAGTCCTACATCGATTGTTATCATTCACATCAACGATGGAACTTCTATTTCTGTGTTGAATTTAAAATAATTAGACCAGAAGTATTTGTTTAATAAAGTACCACAGTACTGTACTATTAGGCAGTGTAACTGAGCCTTCTTTACAACACATTCTTTCTGCAACACTCTATTTACATCATATTGCCATACTATTTATGCATTTATGTATTTATGTTTAAATATTTATATGTGATATTTGTCACACAACAGAGTATCCCACGTAATAGAGGGTCTGATGTGTGCGTTTCTATAGGTGCAATTTTCTTGATTGAAAATTTGCTGCGACAGCTGTTGCTATTAGTGTTAGCTGTGAAGACTGTACTCATTGTTGTTTTTGTAATATTCCTCTGTTCTTTAGTTTGTTTTGATTTGTTTGTAATTTGTTGGTCTACCCTATTCTATCTTTCAGTTCTATTCTCAATTTATATTTATATACTGTGGCGTTATTTGTATTTGTTATCCTCTTGCGGGTTATCTTTTATTGTTTTTCCCATTTGATTTATGTCATTTCCGCAAATGTTTTCATGTTCTTCTGTATAACTGTTTTGTTTTGTGCCTGATCGACATACACTATTTAAAATATAGTTGATCATATAAATTGATGTACAAGAATCAACTGATAGTTAATTGCTATTACTAAAGGTACACAGTTGATGATATAAAACACTATTTCTGGTGCACTGCACTTATATTATAAAGTGAACCAGCAACTTATAGCTGTTATTATATAAGGATTTATACAAGACCTTTGTAAGGCTTGTTTCCCACAGTGATTGGGATAGTTAAGTACTATTTTCCACAGGTTAAAAAGTTATCATACAAGGTCTTTGATTAAGACTAAGAAAGTGAATTTATTTACTTTTGCAAATTACTGATCTTATTAGACAACATGTCTACATTAGATTATTTTATCACACAAGGCAGGGCTCTTGATAAGACTGGTCAGCAATTAGAAGAATGGGCAGTTGCTCAATATGACAAAGCATTAGCTGCTGCTGCTGAAGAAAGAAAAGCATTGATTGAAGAAAAGAAATTAGCAGCTGAGGAGAAAAGATTAGAAGCTGAGGAAAAAAAAATTACAAAGAGAGGATGAACAAAAGAAATTGCAGATACAGACTGATGAAAAAAGATTCCAGATGGAAATGGAAAAAGAGAGAAGAAAAGATGAAGCTGCTGCAGAAGAGAGAAAATTACAAGCTGAAGCTCAAGAGAAAAAAGCAATAAGAGAACATGAACACCAAAAAGAACTTTTAGCATTTGAGTTAGAAAAGTTAAAGTTAACAAACATAAGTGATGGTAATCAAGCATCTGGTGGTAATGGTAAACCCTTTACTTACAAGGTCAAGGTACCAGCGTTCAACCCTTCCAGTGATGACATAACATTCTGGCTAAATAGATTTGAACGCTCGTGTCGAGCCCATAATGTGGACAAATCACAATATGCTAACCAGTTATCAGAAAATCTGAAAGGTGATTCTCTGACTAGTTTAAGTTTGGTTGAAGAGGCTGACAAAGATAACTATGATGTTATTAGGGCAGCCTTATTAAAGAAGTATCAGTTGTCTGAAGAGGGTTATCGGAAGTTGTTTAAGACAATGGTGCCTGAGGCAGGTGTAGAATTCTCAGAATTCATTGCAAGGACACGTCTTACATTTGATCGTTGGATTGAGCTATCCAAAACAGAAAAGACTTATGAAGCCCTTATGGACTTGATACTCAGAGACAAGATTATGTCAAGTATAAATAAACCTTTCCTCGAATTCTTACATGAGCGTAAACCTAAGTCTCTAAAAGAAATGGAACAGTATTGTACCCAATACGTCACTGCACATCCGGACGTAGCTATTAGCAACAGTAAGGTTAAAGAAGGTATGCCAGTTGCTTCTGAAACACCATACAACCCTAATCACTCTCACAAATTCCAAGGACCTCAAAATAGGTTTAATAAAAAAAGGTAACTATTACAGTTATCAGAACCAAGGTAACCAATCATTTCAGGGTTCTTCTTCGAATACCTGGAGAAGAGCTGACAGCCCTCGATTCAGGGGTGGTCATAATTACAGGAACTTCCGCAAAGGAAGTCATTCTAGAAACTATCCAAGTTTTCCTTCATGGAGACAACAGGATCATAATTACCGAGATACTCATTATAATGAATATGATGATAGTAACCAAAGGAGCTATGATTCAAACCCGAGTAGGGGTTATAATAGTGGAAACAATGATAAGTACAGAGGCAATAATAACAGAGGTAGAGCACAATTCAAAAAACATAAAGCTCATTACCAGGCGAACTCTGCACAGCAAGAGTCCCACGAAGCCTATAAACAAAAATAAAGATAATGATGACTCTAATAATATGGCATGTGCCGCTTTTGATTTTGGGAGAGCATCTCAGTGCCCCCAATGCAAAACATTATTTGAGCCAACCACAGTGTCTACTTTAAGCTGTGGGCCTCCTCTTCCCGCTCTTCCTGCGTCAATCGCGCATGATGGGAGAGGTTCTCTTGTCTTACACAAAGGTTTAGTAAATGACAATCCAGTCTCAGTACTTTTTGATTCTGGATGCACAACTATTGGGGTTAGGCAGTCACTCATAGATCCTTCTCATTCTACAGGCAAAGTAGTCAAATGCGTAACATTTGGCGGCACCATAGAGAAATACTCTACCGCTATAATTAGGATTGCTACTCCTTTCTTCACAGGAGATGTACACGCATGTCTTTTGCCGAATCCGATCGCTGATCTTATCATCGGTCGCATTCACGGAGTCAAAGAATGCACTCCGGAGCAAATTTCCGTTTGGGAAAATCAAAATATGCAATCTGCTAATGCGGTAGTCACTAGAGCTCAAGCTCTCAATATGGCAAAAACTTCATCTGTTGAAGATAATGAAGTGCATAACCAAGATGATCCCTTGGTAATTTCTCGTGACTCGTTTATAAAACAACAAGAAGAAGATCCGACTCTTAAGAAATTCTTCACTCTTGTAACGAAAGGTGATCCGAATAAAGATTCAAATTGTAAATCTTGGATTACAATGAAGAATGGCGTACTTGTACGTATGGTGCAAGACTCCACTAAGTCAAGTCATTCTCAGATTCTTGTACCCAAGAATTTGAGAGTTAAAATCTTACAACATGCACACGACTCTCAGTGTGCTGGTCACATGGGTTTTTCCCGTACAAAGTCAAGAGTTCTTGCGGCTTTCTTTTGGCCTTTTGTGAACAAGGACATACGGATCTATTGTCGATCCTGTAAAGTATGTCAAGAAGTCAAATCCAAAGGTCCTCGTCATGCTGCGCCTATTCAGGCTGCAGATATTCCTATTCGTCCATTCCAGAAAATGGCGATAGACATCATTGGTCCATTCAAGATCAAATCTGCTAGAGGACATCAGTTTATCTTAACGTGTGTAGACATGTGCACACGTTGGCCAGAGGCTATCCCTCTAAAGAGCATTACTACCGCTGACATTGCAGATGCTCTTTGGCTTATATTTTTTTCGGCTGGGATTCCCCGGAGAAATATTATCAGATCATGGCACCCAACTGATATCGGATACCATGTCTCAAGTAATGTCTACTCTACAGATAGAGAGATCTTTGAGTAGCATCTATCATCCTATGTCCAATGGGATGGTCGAGCGACTAAATAGAACACTTAAGAACTTATTAGGGAAGATAACTGAGGATCATCCTCAAGATTGGGATAGGGTTTTACCCGCGGCCCTCTTCGCGTACAGAGAGGTCCCCAATGAACATACAGGGTTTTCGCCCTTTGAACTTGTCTTTGGCGCGCGACCGCGCGGCCCAATGTCTTTGCTGCATGATCTTATAACAGCTGACAATATTGACGATGACACAAAATCTTCTTACGAGTATGTCATCGCGCTGAGACAGAAGATTATCGAAGCATGCAAATTGGCAACGTCCTCTTCTGAATTTGCTAAGCAGAAGGCAAGACAATTTGCTAATAAGAAGAGAACTTTACGACAACTTTGTCCTGGTGACAAAGCATTTGTTTTGCTACCTTGTCGTGAAAATAGACTCCTTATTAGTTGGAAAGGTCCGTACGATATAATATCGAAAATTTCAGATGTTGACTACATCGTCGATATCAACGGGAAGCATAAAACCTTCCACATCAATATGCTTACGGAGTTCCATGAACGTCCTGACTATCTACAGCCTATTTTCCAGGCAACGGACGATTCTCATGTCAAACATGGTCATTACTCATCACTGTCTGTAATACAGGATGAGGAAACAAGTTTTTCGGATGTTAATCTTCCGCTTCCAATGATCCCACTTCATTCTAGTGAATCATGGAAAGACGTTACTGTTTCTCCTGATTTGTCTCTAGGAGAACGGCGACAAGTTTCGGTTATGTTACAAACATTTCAGGATGTCCTCACTGACATCCCTGGACAAACTCATGTCATTGAGCATGACATTGTTCTAACTGAACATACTCCAATTAGGGTTAGACCTTATCCTATCCCTATACATTTCCAAACACAGGTTGAAAAGGAGTTGGATGAAATGATAGATTTACAAATAATCGAACCATCCACTTCTGCATATTCTTCGCCGATGGTTATTGTTCGGAAAAAAGACAATAACATACGTCTTTGCGTTGACTATCGCAAATTGAATCAAGTTACGAAGTTCGATGCTGAACCTATGCCTTTACTAGAAGAGTTACTTACTCGTCTTTCTAAATCGCATTTTTTCACTAAACTTGATTTGTCTAAAGGATATTGGCAAGTTCCATTATCCGAACGCGCCAAACCTCTTACCGCTTTCTCTACTCCCAGAGGCCTTTTCCAATGGAATTTTATGCCTTTCGGCCTTATGAACGCACCAGCTACATTTGTACGCATGATGCGTCGAATCCTATCGTATCGGTCAGATGTCATTGCTTATCTAGACGACATCTGTCTTTTCAGCGATACTTGGGAAGATCACTATTCAGGGTTAGTTGAATTATTATCAACTCTGCGTGAGTATAACCTGACAGCAAAACCATCTAAAGCTTGTATTGGCTTTAGCGAAATTGCTTTCTTAGGCCATCGAGTAGGTCACGGTTTCTTGAAGACAGAAGACCATAATATCACTAAGATACTTAACATCTCTATCCCTAGGACTAAAAAGCAAGTGCGAAGTCTTTTAGGTCTCATACAATTTTATGGACGTTTCATTCCGAATCTGTCCTCTATCATGGCACCTCTCTCTACACTATTAAAGAAAGGGTCGCCTAACATGGTTCACTGGTCTCATGAATGCCAATCCTCACTAGAGAAGATCAAAACTATGTTTTCATCACCACCTATTTTAGTGTTACCTACAACAGATAAGACATTTGTTCTTCGTAGTGACGCTTCATCCACTGGGATTGGAGCGGCACTAATGCAAGAGTACTCTGGAACTCTGCATCCTGTAATGTATATATCCAGAAAACTTAATGCTGCAGAAAGGAATTACTCGGTTTTAGACCGTGAATTATTGGCAATGGTTTGGTCAATTCTCAAACTCCAAAGATTCCTTCTGGGCGCGCATTTCGTAGTGGAAACTGACCAAAAAGCTCTTACGGCTATCCAAAGTAAGAACTTGAAGAGCTCGAGATCAACTCGATACGCAATCGCTCTTCAACCTTTTCATTTTTCGGTACGAGCTATCCGTGGTTCAGAAAATGTGATGGCGGACATTCTGTCCAGATGCCCACATGATGCCACTTAACTGTTAAATATTGGATTTTTTAATATGTATAACTTTACAACAGTTATTTTTTGTTCTTTACTAAGATACACATTTGTAATTTAATAATAGAATGATGGTATCTCTACTTAGCGGTTTATTGATGTTTATTCACCGCTGTTCTTTGATGATTGTTTCTTCATAAATCATAAATTTAAGATTATAGTGTGAATTTTTGGTATGCATTGTATAATTACCAGAATTGTATTATACGTACATCACACCTTCCTGGAAACATTTATTCGTAGAGAAACAATTTCTCTCAGATTTTGAGATATATTCTCACCGGTCATATTAGGAATTATAGTTATTCCTGATATTTGCATCTGCGCAGTATTCTTGCGTTTTGAGCCTATTGTATGGTGCTCCTAGATGTATTTAAAAAAAAAAAAATTTTTTTTTTTTTTCCCGGGAGGTGTGGTAAGACTGTAAAGGGCAATTTTTACTATCTTGCAATATAATACATTTATATACTTATTATGTTCGCAAATATTTTGGTAAACAAAGTGTTTCCTTTTTAAGTGCTTAAGGAGAAGTCATTTTTGAGTTACTTCCCTTGAAGGCAGTTCCGTCATCTTCGATCGGACTCCGCGGACGAATTTAGGCCTACTGCGATTTATTCTTTGGCTGGGTAGGAATAGATTATTCTTGCTTCAGTATATCTATGGCCTGAATTTATACGTAGTGTTTGTATGAGTAGGACGAGTCTGTCTTATATATGGATATCTTTACATTTCTAAGTCGAACTATGTTGGTTGTCGCTAGAAAAGGTCAAAGGCTATGCAGCGGAAGTATCGCTAGCAAGGGGTGTGATTCATGGCTGTCATCCTGTCTGGATGTAGAATTTTGATGTAGCCGGCCTATCGCCGAAAAAGTGATCTATAAGTAGATGGGGAAAAGTGATAGTCATTTAGACATGTTGTATGTACTTTACCCCAGTGTTTATTCTCTTTTGCCAAGGAATGGCAAAGTTATATTTCGCATAGAAAGGTAAAACCACAATTTATTATGAACTTGGGCTTCGCCATCGTTGTCGATAAACAGATGCACAGTGGTACTTTTGAAAAGAATATTTATTCAAAGGAAGATGACATTCCTATGTATCAGCACTAGATTATATGATATTATTCAATTACCTCTATGACAGAAGTTATGAAGAAATGAGGACATTTAACGAATGACCAATTTTGGTCTGGATCCTATAGTGAGTGAAACTCACGAGAGAAGAACAGCCATGTTGAAATTCATATACTTTGTATTTATCGAGTGAGAAAAAGGGATGCCTGTACTATCGCTCGATGAACCAAGAGATCACTGCTACATGTGAGAACCCATGTCTGGGATTCCTATATCTTTATGGAAAATATTTATATTGAACTTTACGTGAAGGGATATTCGCTAGACGAGATTAGGTCTAGGAGCCTTCCTATATATTGGTTATGGTCTGACGTGCCCAGTCAGTAAAGCCAGATGATTTACATGATGGAACTCTGAATGCTTATTTACGAATGCTCCATTATGATATTTGCCAAGCATGAATGCTAACTTAAGATGATATGCCTGTGATCAACATTATGCTGTCTATGTCGACATTTGTTCCTGTAACCATACACGTACTGTCCAAGTGTGCGTCTCATTAAATGTTATAAAAAGACCACCGTAGTTCCAGTACTTCTTGAATTCGAACAGTGTGAGTATGAGTGATGTACTACCAACTTGTCAACTCTATCGAATCATTCTACCATTCGCGTTCTGACATTCATATACACACTCATTGTCTACACTCACATTCTTGTCGGAGCCTCATCACGTTCCAGGACAAGATGACCTGTATGACCAAAACTGTGCTGGGTTTAATG
Organism: Oreohelix idahoensis; assembly: GCA_024509875.1. Lineage (NCBI taxonomy): Eukaryota > Metazoa > Mollusca > Gastropoda > Stylommatophora > Oreohelicidae > Oreohelix > Oreohelix idahoensis. The sequence goes on along the minus strand of JAMPIV010019765.1, from coordinate 225,462 downwards.
AGTTGACAATCGTTACACTTTACTACACCAGTCCCAACATCTACATTTATCAACTGGTGGACATTCACGTCATTTAACAAATAAAGCGTGATTCAACAACTAGTAGCCAGTATGAGTTAACAACAACAATACAGAGTTTACTTGCGTCAGGGTCAGCGAACCAGATCTTACCAAGACCCTACTCCGCCTTCAAGTGGTCCTGGAAACAGGCTGCATCACTGCAGTCTGGCCGAGAGAGTAGGAATGGAAGAGAGAAGGCACTTGTCTCGTTCTTGCCATCAGTTTCATATTACGGATCTTGTCATCTCTTGTTCCACTAGCTCTTGTCTCGTTCTTGTCATCAGTTCCACATTAGTGATCTTGTCATCTCTTGTTCCACTAGCTCTTGTCTCGTTCTTGTCATCAGTTCCACATTAGTGACCTTGTCATCTCTTGTTCCACTAGCACTTGTCTCGTTCTTGTCATCAGTTCCATATTAGTGATCTTTCCATCTCTTGTTCCACTAGCTCTTGTCTCGTTCTTGTCATCAGTTCCACATTAGTGACTTTGTCATCTCTTGTTCCACTAGCACTTGTCTCGTTCTTGTCATCAGTTCCATATTAGTGATTTTTCCATCTCTAGTTCCACTGGCACTTGTCTTGTTCTTGTCATCAGTTCCACATTAATGATCTTGTCATACAACTTCAATCCTTCTTTTTCTACGCAAGCATCCATTTATGAAAGTCAGTTTTCTATATAACAGGATGACTGAAAAGTCACTTCTTATTTGTCTTCAAGACAATAATATAGAACATTTCTTGTTAAAATGTAAGAGGTATGAACAAATGAGAATACCAATATTAGATTATTTGCAGACATCAAATTTACCTGTAAATATGGAAGAGATGTTAAGAACAGATAGACCTAGGGAACTGCATAATATAGTCAAACAGTATGTAACAAGAACAAAAGTTAATATATAGTAATTTGGAAGGTGAAGGTCTGATGATGTTCTCACAATACATATGACTTATGGCAAGTGAAAGTCAATTAAATATCTAATTATAAACACCAGGCCTTTATACCACTCCCCCTGAATTTTTTGTTTGTTTGGTGATTTTGGTTGGTTTTGGCTGGTTATGTTTGGTTTATTTCGTTTTTGTTTTTGTTTTTTTAACATATACGTAAAATTGGTAATTTTGATTTGCCATATTTACAATGATTTGACAGATGTGATAGGCAGTTAGTCGTATTATTTGGAATTGAAAACAATATATATCCTTATTATAACCCATCAGAGGTTGAACTGGGTATTTTTCTTCATTAAATCTTTTTTTTTTTTTAATTTGTTTTGTTTTATTTTATTTCTGGATATAGAAAATAAATAAATAAAACGTCTTTGTCAAATGGCAGTTATTGCTAATTGTTTTGACACGTGTTTCATGTCTATCCAATGGATACAAGTGAGAATGTAAAATTGGAAAGCGATTTTTAAATTACCCCGTAGTCTGAGCCAAAACAACATCATATCTCAGTTGTAGGATGCGATGTTTAGAAATGCACTGACAAAAGTCGCACAACTACCAGCTTGATCGATTTTTCGGTTATATTTGACAAGGATCTTGTATGTCATGATTCTTTGACAACTCGCATCAGTTTGATCAGGAATTTCCTAGAATTATATGTTTTAGGATTAATGGGGAAAAAAGACCATACCGTATAGGCTCAAGTACATGTATCACGTTACAACCGAATACTGTGGGTGTTCAGTAATTTTAATGAACAGATGAACAGGGTATCATGAATCTTTAACATCAGACACGCGCTTATGTACATATATGAAATGCTGAGCAATTGTAATAAACAGGGTAGCATGAATCTTTAACATAAGACACGCGCGTATGTACATATATGAAATGCTGAGCAATTTTAATGAACAGGGCATCATGAATCTTTACCATAAGACACGTTCATATGTACATATATGAAATGGTCAGCAATTTTAATGCCCAGGGTAGCACGAATCTGACATAATACACACGCGTAAGTACACACATACATCATTCATCGTTATCATCATCATCACAATCATCATCCTTTACGCTCCTTAAGGAGAATGGTGCAACCACTGTAGCTGGTCCCATCGCAGGAAGCCTGCGCCAAGCAGTCACATGCTCTTATAGTGGTGGTTTCTGGGACAATTTGTTTTATATGATGAGGTTTCCAGCCCCATGCCCAACCTTATATCAGTTGCCTTGTACGACATACTTAAGTGTGCAGTAGGTCTATTCTTCTCTTTGTCTCTTATAGACTGCATGTAAACTACACGAGGCTACATACTTACATTGTCTATACATTTCAGAACAAGGACTGCTTTGCAACACCATCGGCTGGTTTTCTGAATGTATCTTTGATCCACCGCAATGGTTTTCTCATCACCTTTTGTTCCACATCTGCTTCAAAGGTGTCCAACGTATGAGGAACAGAGAAAGCGCATATGGCCATCACCAGTACCATTCCAAGAAAAGCTCTACTGAGATATCAGCAGCCTCAGACTGACCACTGCTTTCTTTGAACGTATTCAAGTTGACGTCTGAGGGTGAACTTTGAACTTATTCAAGTTGACGTCTGAAGGTGACCGAAGAAGAGGATATTACAACACCAGACCAGAAGGCCTTTTTTATATTTTGACATGCACTCTAACATAACCGACGGACCTTGTGTCTGGGCTGAGGGGGCGCCTCGCCAAAACGAGACCAAAACTCCTGCTAAAAATAAAAATAAAAAATAAGTGACTGTCACGTTTAGTGAGTTTTGTTTGGCAGAAACAAACTCTCTACACTTTGCTCTGTCTTGGCCATCCTCCGTGTGGTACCCCCCAATCTCTGGTTCACGCATTTCATCTCAGCCCCCACAGATTCCCGCCAAGTTGTTGTTTTTTGTTCAGCCATAGCATACGAGTTCTAGTAAGTGTCAATTGCATCCTGAATCTTCGTACAACTGACAGTTTAACGATTTGTGTCGAGCAAACAACATCGCACGCAAACAAACGTGGTTATTTTAAACATTATCTAAAAAAAAAAAAAATCTACAGAGCCATAATTGCGATAAATTTAAATTACTTCTCACCTATTCATCCCTTCCCCCGGGGGCGTGAACCCTATTTAAGGGTTTATCTAATGATTACCTGTATATCTATACATTCCCGGATCTCTGTGGAGACAAAGACAGTTATTTATACTTTATTTAGGACTGCTGTCTTATGCTGGCTAAAGGCTAACTAGTACATCTATGTGGGTGGTGTTTTTGTGTCTGATTTATTTGAGTGCTAAAATGTGTGTTCCATATTCGTACCAGTTTATGCGTACCTCAGACTGTATGTCAGACTGTATTTTATGTGCGTGTTAATGTGTGCCCACTTTGTTTTTAACTTATATAGTCGTTGTGGGTGTTCTATTTTGAGTGGATGCTAACGTGGAGGAGTGAAGTGTCCCTGTCTACCTGCAGGCGTGATATGTTAATTAGTCAGAACGTTCCTGTCATACACTCGGTGTTGATGTTTGTATGTGGTTTGGTACGTAATGCTACAATAACATACTGATACAATTTCGTACACTACTGATACAATATCGCACAATTCTGATACAATGACAGCAATACTGATACAATATCGTACAATACGATACAATATCGTACAATACGATACAATATCGTAAATACGATACAATATCGTGCAATATGATTCAATATCGCACAATACGATATAATATCGTTGTTGAGGATTGTTACATGTTTTGCAATCATTTGGGTTTGAGCTCGATTCAAATGATTGCACCACGGAACACCTCAGCTGAATATGTATTAATGACATAGATCGCGGATATCTAGGCATTACGCATTATACATGGTAACGTCATTCGTCTTGTGGGCTTCGGCCCCAACGGCAGTGTTTGGAATGTGTGGCAGAGCCACTGGAATATGTGGCATGGCCACTGGAATATGTATAGAATCAATGTGTGGTATAACCACTGGAATATGTGGCATGGCCACTGGAATATGTATAGAATCAATGTGTGGTATAACCACTGGAATATGTGGCATGGCCACTGGAATATGTGTCTTCAAGGTATGGTATACCTACAAAGTGTGATAGCGTGTAGCTAAAGAATATATTTAAATTATACATAAAGTATAAGGACTTTTGAGTCTAAATTGTAAGACGGCAATATTAGCCGCAGTGATTGATATTATGGATAACGTAAGTCGTGATGATTCTAAACGCAGTTCGTATATGGAGGCTTAACTTAGCCTGGCTTGGAATGCCAAAGGAGAATTATTATATTAGACGGAGTGTCTAATGGAACTAGTAGCAACGTTTGATTATGCTTTAAATGCAAGAATTATGCCCAGTAGTATTGGCTGAATAGAACTGACCGTTAATCAGAATTATAAGTTGCCGGACATGCAACTTCAGGAAATATGAACTCAGAGAATATTCAATGTGCTGTTGTTATGAACTATGTTTAAGTATCGTTTGTGATTCATCAAAGAAGAGATTAAATCTTATGGTCGTCAAACTGGTCTAATTCATTAATATATTCAAAGTTTCAATTATGACTGTTTTGTGGTAATAATGACCAGTGACCTTCAGAAGGCATACACACGCTGTCTCACGCTGATAACATAAAATGGAAGGATATAAAAACAGTCATTCAAACTTTAATTGAAGCAAGTTCAAGCACTAAAGTATCAAAATATGGTTGTAGTCAAAATATCGATACCAAGTGGAACGAAGAACAGAAATTCAGATAATTGTCGAAGCATAATACAATAGCAACCCACTCCATAGAGAACCGTCCTTAACATCTAGTATCAGAAGGGATGGCGGCTCTTAACAATCGTAAATTACTGATACAACATCGTAAAATACTGATACAACATCGTATAATATTACTGATAGCAGTACCATTTCTCACTATCGTCAAAAAAAAAAAAAACAAACACGTAGCAGAATAAAACATTTCAGTAACAACAGTATAAGAAACATAATATACGTACAGAGTAGGTCATTCGCAAATAAATGTGAGATTATAATACATAATCTGCATGATTCTCCAGGTTCGATCTGATTGTCCAAATAATATCTATGATATCCAACCATAACAAAGCACAATTCTTCGTTACCTTCAACATCAAAAGTCTATTTAATTATACATTCTAATCAAGATCAAGAAGATATAAACGCCATTAAATTGCTTCTCCTTAATTAATCAAATGGTCAAACAATTATCTCTCTCTCTCTCTCTCTCTCTCTCTCTCTCTCTCTCTCTCTCTCTCTATCTGTCTCCCCTCTCTCTCTTTCTCAAGCACTCTCCAATCAATGTGCATAATTTAACCGACCTCAACAAAATTACCTACCAAGCCGTCATCATTATATCACAGTTCGTACTTACTAATCCTGGACCAGGAGAGCATCATTAATGTTCATATAGTTATATAGCATAATACTTTAGTATTATATAGCACAATACTGCGATATTATGTAACTCAATACTATAGTCTTATGTAGCAGTATTATATAGCTCAATACTACAGTATTATATAGCTCAACACTACAGTATTACATAGCTCAATACTTCAGTATGATATAGCTCAATACTACAGTATTACATAACTCAGTACTAAATCATTATATAGCTCAATACTACAGTATTACATAACTCAGTACTACATAACTCAGTACTACAGTATTATATAACTCAATACTACAGTACTACATAACTGTGATAAATTTAACCGTGATACAACGTTAAAATATCTCCAAAGATAAAATGTAGGGATAAAAATAATGCGTAAGCTACTAGAAGACATGATCGCCCATGCCGCGGGTCACTACCCGCCATGGAAACTAACTTGTTAGACGTGAAGGCAAAACGTTTACCCTTGTAGACGGGATGAGAACGGAGATCAAAAAGAAAAATATGACTGAACACGTGCTTGAAACTAGCAAGGCTAAAAAGACGCAATTGGTGGGGAAAGGAAAAAAATTCACGTCCCCAAGTTGACACAAGGTAAAGAAATTGACAAAAGGGACCTTAGCTATTATACGCAACAGTCATTTCTTGGACGCTTTTACGATACTTAGTCCCTTTATTTGAATTCAGCGGCAAACGCATTACAGAAGATGCTCGAACATATTTCAAAAAAAAACAACTAACCTTGAAAAGTAACTTTTTCTTAATAATAATGTTAGGAATATAAAACCTAGCTGGCCTGATGGCCCATCTTGAGCAGAGAAATAATATGCTTTCATTTATACAGACGGGTAGATAATAATGAAGATATTGACAAAAGACTGTGTTGTTCATATTAGCGAGCGACTGCATTGAAAGAAAAACATGTCACTAATTTTCAAAAAATTGCGGCCTTGAGACTCAAGTGCTAAAATCTAGATGAATGAAAGAGAGGGGAATTAGTGGAAAGTTGTGGCTAAAAATAACTCTAGAGGCAGATTCGTGTAGGAAATGCATGTATAAACAAGTGTGTTTTTGTAAAAAAACGCAAGTAGAGACAGACGGACCAACAGACAATAATACATACTTGACTGAGGTATGACTGAATTGACTTTTGGTAGGAGGTTTGAAATTTGAAAAGGGGGAAAGGCGGTGATTGGCCACAGATAAACATATTATCGGCGCTCAGACGCGCATTTTTGCCATTCATCATAAATTGTCCAGTAGTAGACACAGTAATTCTTCAGTGGTGTAATTCCCAGAAGCTAATTGCAATATTTAGAGGGACGCCATACTAGAGCCAGCAGCTCAGCTGAGTTTTGCTAGCATATAACTGTGTTCTCTATTCATAATTCTGGTAAGACTGAAAGTATTTCTTTGTATATTTTAATATTGTTTAATGTTTCGAGTGATTTGATACTGCCATATCAAAATCTATCCCTTACAACAAGTAAGGATTCGCTCTAGATCCCCAGCCCCAGTTCAGGGTCTAGAGACAAACAAAATACATAAACGCCAGCAAGGATTATGAAGGGCGGATCAAGTGTTGAGATCAGTGGAACATATCACCTATCCTATTCAATGGCAGGAAGCTAATGAACATATTTCAGAATATGTAGTCTTGGGGAACTTATACTATGTGAAACCAACTTGGTAAGATGTGCTGTATGGTCAGAGAGATCTGACCCCGTCTATGTGGTGTTGTTGTGTAGTGTTGAGTGTAGAAGTGGCTCAGGAGGTAGAGTTCTGACACATGACCCAATACTTTTATTTCAGAACTGTGAGTTTTTTTATTTGGCACCAAAGTGGTGTCAAATGCTGTGTTGTAAAATACAAGTGAGGACCCGTGCAGTATAGTATTTTGGCAGAGCAGCCTTTTATTGCCCCCAAGCACGCGGAGAGGTGGGGCCACCAGATTCCAGCACCAGAACTACTCAGTCAAGATACGTGAGCGTCTGGCCTGCTGGACATTCACCAACTTATTTTCTAACTAACACACCAACTATATTCCCATCAACTAGAACATACCATGTTGGGAAATAAACTTGTATTCCTCCCATCAGTAAATGGACAATGTTTGGTAGTCATAGACTGGGAGTGATGAAGCCACCCCAACAGCACATCCATTAATCGTTCTCCCAGATAAATTACAAATATAAACAGTAGTAATATTAACTAGTCTTGTAAAATACATATGTACACACCTTTCATTTATTATGCCATATATTCATGCATTTCATTCATAATTTCAAAATCTTTCATATGTTCTGACCAAAATAAAACCTTGGTTCAGAACAAATAAACTTAAAAAAAATTTAAATATCAAAATTTTAAACAGCTTGAGTTAGTTCAGTGTGTTATAAATTTTATTAATATTATTAGACTTATTAAATATCTGTGTGTGTGTGTGTATGTAATCTACCACAACACATTCCATATCAGTACCCTAGATTTTTAACGTAGCCACATTCATTAGTAAAAAAGATATGTGTGAGGTCGTAAGTGGTAGCAAGAAGGGCCTTCTGTAAATTCACAGCTACATTTATCTCAGGAGCCTTCACAGCTGACCTCATGCATCACACTAGGTAATATCACAACCATACAGTACCATCAAATCCACTACAATAACTCAGTACTACAGTATTATATAACTTAGTACTACAATATTACATAACTCAGTACTACAATATTACATAATTCAGTACTACAGTCTTGTGTAGCACAATTCAACAGTTTTATTATATTGCACAATACTGCAGTCTTATATTGCATAATATTTGTCTTCATCGTGAAACGAATGTGTGTAACCCCACTACTTTGTTAAATCATTATGTCGGGATACAAATTTGCCCCAGCCAATCAACGCACAGTTGCTGAGCCGGAATAAATTACCTGAAGTTACGCCAGGAAAAACGTAAGCCCTGGTTTTTTTTCGGATGTGGGTCGTGGCCATCTTGTTCACGCAAGATGGCGGAAGAAAACTGAATAAAATTAGGCTGTACGAGCATAAGACGAAACTGCAGGCAACCAATCAGCTTGCTCCACCAGGAACCAACCAAACGCTTTCCTTCACCAGTAGAAGTTATTTTACCTGCCTATATAATCGGGCGAGATTTATGCTAAAACACGCAACACCGAACACGAAGCCAGAGACGACCGACTGAAGAGAGGAGCTGTCAGCTTTGATTTATAGCTTACCTGAGAGCATTGACCTGCAGCCTGCTTCGCTAAGTCGAGTCAAAATCTGGCCTGTTTAAATCTTGGAGGGTAAATATAATTTACTATAAACTGGTAGGAAAATAGGTTTTAATATAACGTATCAGGTTACTGATTGTATCCTGGGGAATTAGGTATAATGATTGAATTTCCTAATATGATTGAATAGACGAAGACTAATAGGACTCATACTTCAATCTATTGTCTCCTATAACTTCAGTCTATTGTCTCAGATAACTCCAAACTGAAATATAACCAAAACAGTCCTTGTTAGGACTCAACCTATTGTCTCCTATAACTTCAATCTATTTTCTCAGACCAACTGCAATATAACCAAAACAGTCCTTGTTAGGACTCAATCTATTGTCTCTTATAACTCAATCTATTGTCTCCTATAACTTCAGTCTATTATCTCAGATAAAACCAACTGAAATATAACCAAAACAGTCCTTGTTAGGACTCAATCTATTGTCTCATCTAACATCAATCTATTGTCTCCTATAACTCCCACCTGATATATCACCAAACAGTCCTCGTCTCATATACTCCTATCATAAGAACATAACAATATTGTTAGGATATATGTTACCAGCTTATATAGCACTTGTCAGAGAGGGCCTGGTATACTATAGGGGGAAGGAAATGGTTGTATCACACCTAGGTGTACATATTATTGGATGTATTCATGTATTGAATGTATTCATGTATTGAATTTATATTATTGGATGTATTCATGTATTGAATTCATATTATTGGATGTATCCATGTATTAATTTATCAGAAAGAAGGTTTTGCAAGTAGACACCTGTCTTGTCTCGCTATTGCTAAATCATACTGAGCCATGTTGTCATTCATCCTACATGCAGACAATTGAGGCACACGCTCATTTCATCCACATTAGAAATAGGTGGGCTTGATGACAGAAATTAGCCCCTATTTTTCCTTGTTACAGGTTTTATTCGTGTCATAAAACTTGAGGTCGAATGTTCGAGTCAATCCAGCTGCCTGGAACTTCGCAGGAGCATAGAGATTGTACAGAAGCTACATCTTTAGTCCCCCTCAGTTTTGGGTGGGCTAAAGTAACGAGCCTCAGCAGGAGTTGTGTGACCCAAACTAAGGAGAACAGAACGTTTTAAGAGATGAGTACCCAGTAGTACCATTTCTGTCGGCATTGTGAGCAAAAGCTAGTGTCAGTGACGAGAAAGTGAATTAGCGTAGCAAGAGACAATAATAAGATTATAGCTGATAAATTATACGTAATTAATATCACAGCTGATACATGTACTATAATTGAATAACAGCACAGCTGATATAATTTTTGTTCCTATAATTGGAAAACTTGTTGTAATATATTTACATATCTATATAAATATAAATATTTGTAAATCATATGTAAACTTACAAATTCATTACGTTCCATTTTTTCAACAACCACCCTTCAGCACAAGAGTAGATAGTGTATATACTAAATAAATAATAAGGAAATTGTATTTGAAGACTTGTCAATTTTATCATTGTTAAGTAAAATCTGTTTCCTTGTCGTAATATCACAGTTAGTTACACAGCGGAGGTGGCAAGTTATGTCGGTCTCCTCTCTACTAATTTTTCGAGATCAGAACATTCACAGCCGTAACAAATTTGGGATACCAGTAGTTCTCTCAGACACTGGGACTTCACCATTTTCTGCAGAAATTCTATTTCTGTAATTGTCAGTACTATACTGACCCTAGAGCCAAATAAAACCTCACGCCACAGTCTTTGTAGCTCAATGCGACAGTCATATGGCACAGTACTAAAATTTTCTCTATTATCAAATGTTGTATATACTTCCTTATTGTTACAACTTGAAAAATATAGTTCTTATAAACATACAAGTCCTGATCTGTCAGCAGACATTTCATAATTTCTTCCTTACAAAGCCATACATGTAACGCACTGTTGATCTGTCAGCAGACATTTCATAACTTCTTCCTTACAAAACCGTACACTGTGTCATCCGTATATCTGCGGTTTTTCTGACATGTCTAGACTCCGTTCCCACAAGACGAACTAGATTGTATCAACAACTGAAACTCGACTGCTCTCAGAAAACACAGTTTAATTCTGGCGTTCACGCCATTCAAGTACTCTTTTCTCACTCACCAACAGAATTTAAGGCGCCATTTTTTGCCCTAACCAGAACTAGTTCAGTAACAATATTTCATATTTTCCTGGTGTCCCAACTGAATTCATATTCATTTTACGTAATATAGCAGTATCTGATATCAATCAATCAATATCCTTTAGCTCCCCAGGGAGCATAGGCCTTCAACAAACACATGCCAAATCCTCCTGTCATGTGCCATCCGCTCAGGTTCTTTCCATGTTTTTCTCATCATTTTCACTTCTGTACCTAGTTCTCTTCTCCATGTGTTTTTTGGTCTACCTCTGCCTCTCTTTCCCTGGGGATTCCAGAATAAGGACTGCCTTGTAATGCTATTAACGACTCTACGGTGGTGTGTCAACATTTACTCGTTGAGGCATTGTTGCTCATCATTCCAGGATTATACCAAAAAGATAAGTGATAAAACACAAACGGTTGAACACAACGAGTATCCAGAATAATCAAACGATGAAAAACTTTTTGTGAACATAGTCAGTGAGATAGACAGAATAACACATAAACTTTTTGTGGTGTAAATTCAAATTCATTCTGTGAATATTTTGTTTAAGTATATATATATATAATTCCATTTTACCAAGAAGAAATAGAGAAGAAAATAAGTATAAATAAATTGATTAACTTTAATTTTACTTTTTGACTTTGTGAAGTTAATTCCTTTTGTTTATTGTGTAAAATTGTTTAAGTGGAATTACTTTATAATAGAGCATAGGGAAGTCGTACGAGAAGCGAGGTAGACTCTTGATCTGCTCTTTACCATCTGGAGAAGAGTTCTTAAAAGTCTGACTACACCGTGTGCCATTCTTACACCTGTGCTCATTTCTGAGACTGGGGTATCTTTGGTAGTCCAGCACTCTTTTACTGGATCTACTATCCACTCATCACCATCTATTTTCCATCTCGTCACATTGCCCATGACTCGCATCCATATGTCAAGACTGGGACCATAGATGGAGCGGTATACAGCCCACTTCATCTTGTTACAAATATAAAATCCGCCTAGAGTATGACTCAGAAAAGAGGATTGTCAACAAGAGTATCGCATGCAAACTCCAGACATTCACTAACAGATGCCTTGATCGTCATCACCTGTACTAAATCTGTTACCAGGTGTAATAATAAAGATTTGTAGAACACATTCAGAAACAACCAATATGTCCTCACGTTTTTGCCTTTACGCTCCATATGAAGCATGGAGCCACTAATACAACTGGCTCATGTGTAGGAAGGTTGCACAAAGCTTTCAAAGTGGTTTCTGTGTCAATTTGTTTTAAGTGATGAGATTGCTGGCACCGTGCACAACCACACACTTGGATCCCGTTACGCGCCTATTGAGGCATATTAGGAATACGGTGTTAGGCCCGTATTTTCTTGACCATCGGCACACTAGGGGTGATGTGGTCAGCCTCACGCCGGCCGCCTTAACCTTCCCAGAGTTGTTCTGGTACCCAATTCATGAGGCTGGGTCGACCCCGGAGCCGTTTGCGGTCTAAAAAAATCCCACCTTAACTGGGGATCGAACCATGGACCACCGAGCTAGGAAGCCAGTGCACTAACCACTGCCCTACCGCGGCTCCTACAACCACACACTAGGTGCCTTTTACGACATGCCTAAGGGAGCAGTAGCCCCATTTTTTTCTCTGCCTCATAAAAGACCCCCCGGAAACTACATGGGGCGAGTTACAACCAATATACCTGGAGATTGAAGAGAAAAAGTAGACATGTATTTGAATCCTTGGTGAAACAACCAGCCAATATATATGTGACGGAATTGCTGGGTCGATCTCTTCTCCTCTTCGGCAGTAGTCAGCTACATTTGTTTTGAGTACTGATTACGTGAAACTTTCAGTGGTTGGCACATTTTCTTTCTTTGCTGTCAAGCAGATATTAGCTATTTTCTAATCTCCTTTCAGTAATAATTGTCTTGTCTGTTTACCTGACCATCCCTGCTGAGAGAGTAGACAGGTGAAGCAATATTGATCGACAGTCATGTTGGTAAAATTCTTGTGTATCAAACCTTGGCCGCGCTGGATTAGCACGACGCACGAGCAGCCAGTTTATTTAGCGCTGATATGGCGACTTCTTCTTTCTTCTTTGATCCTTAGCCGCCGACCGTCAAAGCAGTCAGTGACCATCACGCCTAGTGGCGTCTTGTAGGGCAACAACAAATTGATTCCACTTTGCTCGGTCGGTGGCCATCCTTCCTACAGTGCCCCAACTCTGGTTCATTCTTTGCATCTCAGCCTCCACAGTTCTCCGCCAGGTTGTTTTTGGTCGGCCTCTCTTTCGTTTTCCTTCAGGGGTCCAAAGCATAGCTGTTCTTGTGATGGCATCGGGGTCTCTTCTGAGGACATGGCCAACTCAGCTCCAGCGTCTGCCAGCTATGATGGTGTGCATGTCCTCTTGCTTGCTACGAGTAAGCAGATCTTGGTTAGTGGTGGTATTCGGCCAAAAGATTCGGTGAATTTTTCTTAGGCATGTTGTGTGAAAAGAGGACAATTTCGACATTTCCTTCTCTGTAACTCTCCAGCATTCCGCACCATAGAGAAGCACAGAAAGCACACAGCTCTGATATAATTTTAATTTTGTGCTTGTGCTGTATTGGGAGAACTTCCAGATGTTGTTTAGGCTAAAGAAGGCTGTTCTTGCCTTATTCATTCTGATTTTGATGTCTTTGCCTGCCCCCGCCGTCTGGTGTTACTATGCTTCCTAGGTATGTGAAGGTATCTGTCTGTACCAGTTGCAGATTCCTTACTGATATGGGCTCAGGGTTGCTCACATTGAGCGTCATGACCTCAGACTTCTTTAAATTGATGTTCAAGCCCACCTGCTGGCTAAACTTATTAAGTCTATCCGTTTTTTCCTGGATGTGTTGATGTGAATGTGCTAGTAGTGCAATGTCATCTGCATATTCCAGATCTTCCAATGTAGAAAATGTAGTCCATCTTATTCCTCTTGGACTGCCCTCTGTTGTCTGGCGCATCACCCAGTCTATGACTGTTAAAATTAGAGAGGTTGATAAGGGGCATCCCTGTCGTACTCCTGTCTTCACCTCAAAGGTTAGGTTGCTCTGCCCAACACTACACGTAAAGTTGGCATAGAGGCTTTTTATGATTGACACTATGCAGCTTGGAATTCCATAAGCCCTCAGTAATTTCCATAAACTGTCCCTATGTATGCTGTCAAAAGCCTTTACAAAATCAACGAAATTAATGTAAAGCTGTCTTTGCCATTCTGAGCACTGCTCTATAATGTTCCTAATAGTGAATATATGATCTACACATCTTCTGTTCTTTCTAAATCCTGCTTGTTCTTTCCTCAGTTTGTGGTCTACTGCCTTTGAAATTCTCTGTATAATTATCCTGCCTAGTATTTTGCTGGGAACTGAGAGAAGAGTTATTCCTCTCCAATTATTGCAGTCAGCAAGATCTCCCTTCTTGGGCAATTTGACAATTATTCTTTTGTTCCACTCTGATGGTGTTGTCCCTGTTTTCCAGACTTGTGCAAATAGTGGTTCTAATAGTTCTGCTGCTAGCTCAGGGTCTGTCTTAAATAGCTCTGCATTTAAGTTATCATGGCCCGGAGCTTTACCGTTCTTTAAACCCATTGATTGCTGTGATGATTTCTTCTTTTCGTGGAATGTCTGTATTTACATCTAGATCGTTTTCAGCTTCAGGAACATTCAATTGTGTCTCTGGTGGTTCCGTGTTCAGAGTTTCTCTGAAGTGCTCTGCCCATCTTGTTTCCTGTCCCTCTGCTGTCGTGATGAGATTACCTTGCTTATTTCTTACTAATGTAATATTGTTTGCACCTCGTTTTCCGCTGATGAATTTAGTTATTTTGTATACTGTGCTTTGTTCATTTCTCAGTGCTGCCTCCTCTGCCTGTCTTGCAAGATCGTCTAGGAAATTCCTTTTGTTGGCTCGGGTTTTAACTTTCCTGTCCAGCTGACTGCACTGTTCGCTACACAGTTGCCTCAACCTGGGGGACTTCGCCTCTGTTTTCTTTCCTTTCATTTCCTTTCTCATCGTTATGGTGTTTAATGTTTCTGGTGTTATCCAGTCCTGTCTCTTCCTTTCCCGGAATCCCAAGCATGACTCGCCGCTTTCCTTGTATATTGTTGAAATGGTGTTGAAGTTCTGGTCTATATCATCAGTCAATATGGCGACTGGGATTATCTAATTACTGCCGTTAAGAGTCACAGCCACGATGGTTACACAAGGGTCGGTGTTTGCACAAGGACGGGGAGATAAATTACGAGTATGTGGACATATTACAGACATGCACCTGGAAGACGGAATGATGTAATAGCATCCGGAAAGAAGTATTACGAAGATATTACTTGAGATAAAAGTAAGACGTTATTTGTAATCACTGACGAGAATAGTACGGAAATCTCACTTCCATATTTGGAAGACATGACCTTTGCATTAACGCACAGAAATTTCCTAGGGGAAATATTTTGAATTACCCCACCAAAACACACAGGTCTTGAAACGATTGGAGGGCATTCGAAACATAGGAAGAACAAAATTCCTGATAGGATCCTATCTAAATCGTAACAAAGTACTGCGGGGGGAGCGAAGTGTAATATTTAGGTGTAAAGGTGATTTAATCATTTTGAATGTACTCCATCCGTAAATCTCAGACAATTTCTTAAATACACTTAACCAGAGCTATATAATAATAATAAGAATTTCGCTGAATTAGCTGAGGGCTTGAACAAGCTAAAGAATTATAAGATAACTCTATCTTTTACAAAAGTTGACGGCAGATACTAGAGTTGCCATTTGCTCAGCCTCATGCAGCATTGTTATCGCTTTCTGAATATCTTGCGGAAACTCCCTTGAGGTAGAAGCATCATTATCCTTCTATCTACAACTCTGTCAAGAATAATCTTGTGCGAAGGTAGACACCTTTGAAGACCCACATTAGTTACTCTTGAGCTTTGGCCACTGTTGGACCACTACTGCAGAAATAAGGGGAGGTAACCCGAGACAATATCCAGGAATGCACTTGCCTAGAACATGCATAGAACATGCAGAGAAAGTAAAGCGTGGAGAGCCCAGAGCAGATCCAGGGAAGAACAAGGTAACAGGGAATTCATAGGCAGAATAGAAGGAGCAACCCCCCCCCCCCCTCTCCCCTCAACGCGGTGAGTAAAAGTCTCAACACTTTGTTCTACATGAAGTAAAAAAGTCATCCACCATCTAAACAGATACCAACAGACCACAATTTTCCGCCTGAGAACTGGTCATTGCAGATTACTTGGACATCTCTATCGCCTCAGGATATCCCACACGAATGAATGCCCATGTGGAACTGGAATCCAGACCCCAGAACACATTCTCCTGAACTGTCCAACCCATGATGAATCGCGACGTGCGACCTGGTCAAAGGGTGCTGAGCTCCAGCAGAAGCTATGGGGCTGCCGCGCCGACCTGGTAAAGACTGTGGACTTCGTCCGGGCGACAGGCCTGCAGATTTAGCATGACTACAAACCGAACGCAGAAAAAGAAGAAGAAGGTCTGATAAATGTAGATACAAATCGCGTGTTGTGCGCAGCCTGTTATGTGTAAACAGCGATGATGTTTAAAAGTTGCTAATTAATTTCATATATAAACTCGTATATACAGCATCCTTTATATTTATCACTGCTGAGACTATTACATGTCCCCCACTTTTTTGTGTTTTTAAGGTCCCTCTACACCAGGGTTTTTATACATGGACCACTTTGATTGTAAAATTAAGGCTATGGACCCCTTTGATTGCACAATTAAGGTTATGGACCCCCTTGATTGTCCAATGAAGAGTATGAACCTTTTTGATTGTACGACGAAGACTACGGACATCTTCGATTATCCGATAAAGACTATGGACCCATTTGATTGTACTACGAAGTTTATAGGCCCCTTTGATTTCCGATTAAGACTATGGACCCCTTTAATTGTCCATCGAAGACTATGGACCTCTTTGATTGTCCGATGAAGGCTTTGGACACCTTTGATTATCCGATGAAGACTATGGACCCCTGTGATTGTCCGATGAAGATTGTGGACTACTTTGATTATCTGATGAAGACTATGGACCTCTTTGTTTGTCCAATGAGGGCTATTGACCCCTTTGATTGTTCTATGAAGGCTATTGTCCCTTGTTTGAAATAAATTTACATATATGAGTGCAATTTCAAATTTTGTATTCAAAATGTTAGGATAAATACATGGACCGCGGAAGGAGCCGCGGTAGCACAGTGGTTAATGCACTGGCTTCCTAGCTCGGTGGTCCATGGTTCGATCCCCAGTTGAGGTGGGATTTTTTAGACCACGAACGGCTCCGGGGTCGACCCAGCCTCATGAATTGGGTACCAGAACAACTCTGGGAAGGTGCTGACCACATCACCCCTAGTGTGCCGATGGTCAAGAAAATACGGGCCTAACACCATATTCCCAATGTGCCTCAATGGGCGTGGAACGGGATCCTTTACCCCCCTTTTTCATGGACCCCCTAGAAACCATTCATGGACCCCATAAGGTTTCCATGTTCTAGAACACAGACATTCCAATATTTCATGCCACGAAGTCTCGCTCCACGTGTTCTTTCTATGTTTTGTTGATAAATGCTTGAAATACTTGTCCAACGGGGGGACCCTTCTGATGATCAGTTTGCCTCCTCTTACAACGCTCTTTGTAGAGTTTCCTATCATATGCCTAAATCTGTTTTTAGTTGTTTTTTTTTTTGGTCCATCTTAATTTGTTCTGGTGATCTACTTTTTTAAAATGTTTTCAGCTAATTTCTTTTCACTGTCGTGCTTTTAGTTTTACTGAAACATCATGAAGTTCAATGAGTAACCATTTATAACACATAAGGAAGGGAAACTCGATGCCGGTAAACTGAATATTCTGTTTCTTCCTAATGTCAGATCCAGATATGCATGGTTAGTTAACTTCGTGTCTTGTCTAATCGTCTACAGTCCTTTTTTTTTTAAATACGTGTTCTCATATTGCTCGGGAAGATGATAAATCTCCATCTTTCACGCTGCATTTGCTATTCATTATTTTTCCAGACTTAGAGAATTTTTGGCTGTTGCTAATCTGTTGGAAAGTTTCCACTCGCCATTTCAATTGAATATTCGAGTTTGCCATTTAGCAACCCATTCCTCGGGAAAAAAAACGAAGTCTTCACATGTCAATTTGCATAATTTTAATGCCTTTTTTATATTTAAGAATCTGATTAGACATGTATTTTGTGAAGTCATTTTTTTAATAGTTAACACATTTTGTACTAGAAAAATTTTGGAAGCAGATTTTTCAGCCATGTTTTAAAGTTTGATAGAGAAATCTTTATTAAACATGGCGTATAAACTTCAACGGGGGACTGAATTAGAAAAAGTCCGTACTGAAAGCGGGTGACTGTCGCCTGGAGAAGAACCTTGCTTGTGCCCCATTTGCCATGGACACTCACGGTCCCAAATAAAGATATTCAATGAATAGCCAACTTTAAGTGATTACTGCTCGTCTATATTCTCCTCTGTTTTGTTATAACTTTTGAGGTAAGTCTCAGTTATGTTGTTAAAACTTTAGAGATGTAACAAACTCGATGCATTTTTCTTCCTGGGAAAAACCCCGCACCCCGTTCAGTCGCCAGACACCTGGTTGCGCCCCCAAGATATTTATGGCGGTAGTAGAAGGGGGTAACTTAGGCTCAATGTAATGACTTTTTTGGTAAGCGAATGTCTGTACGCACCGTGATAAATTATTCCTGAGACCTGCTGATGTACTAATTAAAAGTAGTATCTTATTAACTTGGAGGAAATTGTAAATCTTACACTCTTTACTAGAGTAATTGTAGGTCTGATTCAGTCTCACGAAATGCAAAACTCTACCAGATGGCAACTTAATTACTAGCGAAATTTGTAAATCTTTTTTTTTTAATTATGCGATTTTTGTTAACAAAAATAATCTTCAAAATTTCCAGGGTCCCGACTATCTTATCCCCGGTCCCAAGTGGTCAAAAAAATTTTAATTCCCGAGAATGTAATATATATATAAATTGTTCTGGCTCATACGTTTGCTTTCATACATATAAAACAAACTGAATCGACTATGATTGTTTTGTTTTAAAACAACAGGTAACAAATTAAATAACCAATTAGTATTAACAGTTTAAAATAAATAATCTGCTGGTGACTTTTATATTGGAATCAAATGTTCTCTTCACAGAGATTTGGGGTGAGGATATAGTTCAGAAAAATTATGTCCTTTTTGCTGGTGCCTTTTTATAAGTACTTAACTTTTAGGTGAGTCCTGCAGCTGTGATTTTCGTCACTGCTTGGTGATGAGGGCACTTCTTCGCCCAACTTGTCCGATTTAGGCGGTTGGTGTTGATTCCCTGCGTTTCACTCACAACTAGCTTCGTTCCAGGAGCTTTTGGACAAAATAGAAAGAACAAAATGCCTCTGCTAAGTACACTAAGTTGGAAGCTTAACAGGCGCATCTTCTCGTTGTCCACCTACCAATGTTAATCTCTCAGAAGAATTAAATTCTTGAGCATACACAGTGCAACCCAGGAAAGATGAATAAAATTCACCAATATTCCTCTGGGTATTAACTGGGAACTGTGTCTGGACAGCGCGAATAATGATTTGTGCCTTAACTAACATTAACAAGTTACGTACATCTCAAAAAGATATGATACACTTGGGGCACATGTGATGTAGTCATCACTCATCACGGCTCCAGTCGGAGTCTGGGGTCACTTCTGCTGTCAGGTTTTCCGCACGACTAGCCAGAAACAATCACCAGCACTTGCTGTAGTGGTTCATGAATATACTCTTTTCATATGTTGAAGTTGCCAGCCTCATATATAACCATCTAGCAAGAAACCTGTAAAATTTACATTAGTAAATAAATTGTTTACACTTATCCCAACATTTTGGGAATACACAATCTCCTTGCACAGATTTAGGCTGGACACAGCTCTGTATTAGATGCTTCGAATCACTTAGGTCTGGAAATTAGAGTTAATTCCTCTGACGGCGGGTGTTCTGCGAAATCACTGGTCTGGGAAAACTTTTGTTTAATTCCTCTATGACCTGTGATCAAATTCCTAAGTTTCTAGTCTTGTATTAAAAATGCGGGTTTACTTGTAAATTCCTAAGTTGCCCAATACTCAATCTGTTACTTATAGTTGTGGAATTTCTAAGTCCAATGTCTCCATTTTCTTTCTGGCTTTTAGGAGTCGCTAATCTGACGTTTGCGCTGCAGTGTGTGCTGTGACTCCGATTTTGTTACATTATATTTTCAGTTTCCAATTTCCAATTCCTGTGTTATCGCCTAATTTTCCAATGAGATACATTGTATATTCCGGCCTCTCAAATTAACCAATCCAATCGAATCTCTTTCAGCACTACGTGGGTAGGGGTGTTTCAAATTCAAAAAATACCCTCACGTGTTTCAAAATATTAAATGTAATATCTACGCGTGACCTCTTCATATCGTTGCATCAGACTTCCACCGGCATCTTGTGCACAACTCATAAACACCATCTGTGAACTCATTTGATGTCCAGATGCTAGCTATCGTCAATATTGTCTCTCCAGACAGATTATCGTGATAATCACACACAGGGATGGTCCCATGAAACGATAAACGCATATACCACCTGTGTAATCTGTCCACCTAAGACGGCTATCTCAGACAGACAATATTGGCTTCTATAGATGTTGGTCGGGCGAGACTGTCTTTTCATGATAATGACTGGGTATTGTTACGATAATACCCCAGTTCACCTGGCGGAACGTAAATACGTCTGAGGAGTCGTATTCAAGATAAAGACAGTCCCATAGCATATACTTCCGTAGGGGAGTGGAGTGTTAGAGACTTTCCCCTACTAGATTCAGCATAGAAAGTAAAATATTGAATGAAAGGGCATAAAATGGCCAAATATGAGCGGTTGGTGAGAAAAATGAAGAAAAGAAATGATACTGCCGTAGTGGCTAAAGGTGTGAGAGAGCTACACAAAGGAACACGTACAGACGTTTCGTCAGAAATACTTAGCAGGGGGGAAAACCGAAAGAACTAAGTTAGACCGGAAAAAATACCCTCCCCCCTCGCCCAAAAATGGGAAAGGGGGGGGGGGGGTGGTGGAGGGGTTATGTGGAAATAAAATAGTTCAATTAATTTTTTACAAACCAAAAAACTTTAATATATGACCTCTCACCACCTTGAAAAGTATATAGGGTCGGCTCTGATGGTTATAACGCTAGAGAAAGTTGACACACTTGTCTAAGCAACTGAAGGATTTCTTTTATCAAACTGGAACCAATCAGAGAAAGATTATTTTTTTTTTTAAAGTGCTCAAAGTGCCTCAGTCTTTAGAAGTACAATGAAAGGGCATGGTGCATAAGGACGGTGTTTTTGGCAAGTTCTAAACAAAAGATATGGCAGTCGAACTCCGTGCATTAACTGGCAGAGAACGTTCTAGTGCAAGCTGTTTGAATGTGGACGAGTGCTCTCCACCACCAGTGTATACAATACAAGTGCTAAGAGTGGAACTTCTTGATAAGATAGCAGATTTTTGCTCTAGCCAACTGTATCTACAGTAAATACGTGACTGTTGCTAAGGATCAAGCTGTATTTGTTGCAGTTACTTTGGCTGAAGTAGTATTTGACTTTTATGTTACATTCCAACTGTGTTATAACAGCGTTCACGCGTGACATTTATTTTTTATATCGCTGTTATTACCCGCTATGGGGGTTGGAGTGGCTAAGAGGTTTGGCGTCCGACTCGAATTCTAGAGGTGCTGGGTTCAATTCCCAGTAGAGGGAATATAATTTATAGTGATTTTTTTTCAGAACCAGTGGTCCTAATCATGTCATACTATCCCTTGGTCTCATGGGTAGTGAGATCGGATGCCTAGCCTTCTCGGATAAGGGCGAAAAAACATAGGAGGTCCCGTATGCAAGTTGCGCAAGTTAAAAATCACACAGCAGTTGGAAATCGTAAAGAGTAGGCCATAAGGCCGCTGCCCTGGCTAAAAATTATAAACCTACCCACCAAAAAATTATTTATAGAATGTGTGATTCCAATATAAACACATTGGGATTCTTGCCGGTGCTACGGAATTCGCGCACTGTGCTAACATCCTCCGTGTGTGATCTAAGGGAGGAGATTGGAGCACTGATGGAGTTGTCCGTGTACAATGAAGATAGTCCTTAAAATAAAACCAAACCTATTACCCGCTATGATAGTTTTTATATTGCCGTGCACACGTGGCCGGATTATCCATTCAGCACACTAAGAACGAGCTTATGGCACCAGGCTACGGGGAGAGGGAGGAGAGGGGGGGGGGGCATTAAAGCAAAGAGAAAAATTCGAATTAATCGTTGATGATAAAATTGAATTAATTGAATGTGATCGAGTATGATTTGTAATTATGGCAACATTTATACTTTTCTAGCTTTTTAGCCGTTCAGATGTTCATTTTCCAGTCCAGAGGTGTCTGTAATTGCAGGACAGCAGTGCTAAATAAGGACTGGTAAAATATGGGAATTTGACTTTAACAAAAATGTAAACTTTTTTTTTTTTTTACCGTTTATTAAATTCTGGAGTCTAATCGTTGAATTTCGCAATAAGAAAATTGAAAAAAAAAAAAAAAAAAAAAAAAAAAAAAAAAAAAAAAACTAGGCCTATTTTAAAAACAAACATTTAATATAATTGTTATTTGAAATCAAATAATAAAAATATGTTTTCTGTCTTAATATTGCTTTGATGCTGAATTTCACATTTGTAGGAAGGGGGCACCATAATATGTTCAGAGCCTAGGGTTCTTGAAGGCATTAATCCGGCACTGAGTGCAGATATACTCGTACAAAGGGCCAGGATGCTGGAACTCTTTATTGCGATAGAAGACAGACGTAACTTAAGTCAGTCAGTGACACACAAATTACAAGATATTTTTGTACACAGCCATTGGAGGAATACTAGCTCTTCATACTTTGAAACACCAACGCGCTGATCACCCGTTTGCCAGTCACTTCGATTACGGAAACAACAGCAAATGGATTGATTTGCCGTTGCCCTAAAGACGCCAATAGGCGTGATGGGAAACAATGGCAAAGAAAACCTATCTGCTGTTGCCCTAAAACGCCACTAGGCGTAATGGCCACTGACTGCTTTGACGGTCGGTGGCTAAGGACGGAAGAAGAAGAAGAAATACTTTGAAACAAAGACGTGCCAACGTCTTAAATGCCGTACCTGTCCGTTTGTACTCAAGCTGTTTCTTTTCCGAAGGGAAACTTTGTCATCAGAGAGTCGTTTAAGTGCGAATCCAGGAATCTTATTCATGCTATTAACTGTAAAAGGTGTGGTGTTACTTATATTGGTGAAAATGGCCGACGTTTGGCAGACATGTTTTGTGAGCACTTAAATGACATTTATCATGGCGAACCTAAAACTGTGGCTCTTCACTTTAATGGTCCTGACCATTCAGGTAATTCAGATATCCAAATAAAGCCATCCGCCCTTGCTTTGGCGATGACGGGACTCCATTTTTCATTGGAGAATCATCTCATTTTTTAAATGGGTTGTCTTTCTTCTAAACCTATAGCCGATATGATGATTTTCCACTATTTCAGTACCATCTTAAACCCACTTTTTCATGATCTATCTTTTTGTTGCTTATGTTTAGTATCCTATTTACATATCTTTGTACTTCTATGTCACTTCCTTTCTTGAAAAGATTTCAACAGAGACTATTTGTCAGATATCTTCATGAGGATATTATTTTTCTTTGTTACTTCATTATCTATTTTCATAATTTGTAAAATGTAAAGATAAGGAGCAAGCAAAAAAAGTGTATCAACTCGATACACTTTTTTTGCTTCCTCCTTATCTTTACATTTGTCCTCTTTCTGTACACTCATCGTATCGTTTTTTATTTATTTTCCCACATATTTACAGTGTTCATTGCATTTGTCTGTTGACCTGTCTTTATATTTCTTTGTGCCCTGTTTGTGACTGTAGCTCAAAAACAGGATAAAGAAGACACAAACAGAACTTGATCAGATGGCACAAGGCAGGAGAATGAGATGAGTGAAGAGCTATTCTCTTAAAAAAGCTTTAGGGCACTGATGATGTACTGATAAAACTAAAATTCCTAGAAAGACAACAGTAGGCTGTATTTGATTTAATAAAAAACAAACCTTGTGTGCACACGCAATGTCCTGCTGATTTTTTTCACAGTGCTAAGCAGGAGTCGGCCAAACATGTTTCCAACTCCGACTCCTAAAATTTTAGAAGTTCGACTCCAACTACAGTTTTTTACTAGTCATATAGCTTAAAATTCGGATTCGGAAATCTGGACAGTATTTACCGACTCGACTCCACTAAAAAAACTACCAACCCCACGACTCCGATTCCCGATTCTACAGCCCTTATGCAATCGCGGGGACAATAGGCACGTGCTCTAGGCGATATTCTAAAACAGGGGTCGGCAACCGATTGGTCGGCTTTAACGGCAGATCTCAATGGTTGATTTAGTAGATCTCTAGATGGCAGAGAGGGTTTGAAACTGGGAGTTTTTAAGCCAACAGAATGTTGGTCTAACACTCGCATGATACAAGCTAATTACAAAGGAAATGGTAGGAGCAGTTTGACAGGGTGATACAAACATAGCAGAAAGGAAGCGTAGGCTAAGAGCTGCTTAACAGGGTGTGATACAAGCGTTGTGGAAAGGAAATGAAGGCTGAGAACTGTTTGAAATGGGGTGATACAAGCGTAGCGGAAAGGAAATGGAGGCTAAGAACTTTTGATAGGGTGATACAAGTGTAGCAACAAGGAAGTAGACGCGGGGGGATATTTGTCGCGGTGATATAAGCATAGCATAAAGGACGTAGACGCCGAGGGATGTTTGTCAGGGAATGATACAAGCGTGGCAGGTAAGACGCCAACCTCTCAAGCGATGGTCGGAAAACAATTCTCAGCGTTTGATCCGTACATACGTCATTGAGCAACCTAACCTTTGAGGTGAAGACAGGAGTACGACAGGGATGCCCCTTATCAACCACTCTATTTTTAACAGTCATAGATTGGGTGATGCGCCAGACAACAGAGGGCAGTCCAAGAGGAATAAGATGGACTACATTTTCTACATTGAAAGATCTGGAATATGCAGATGACATTGCACTACTAGCACATTCACATCAACACATCCAGGAAAAAACGGATAGACTTAATAAGTTTAGCCAGCAGGTGGGCTTGAACATCAATCTAAAGAAGTCAGAGGTCATGACGCTCAATGTGAGCAACCCTTAACCCATATCAGTAAGGAATCAGCAACTGGTACAGACAGACACCTTCGCATACCTGGGATGCATTGTAACACCAGACGGCGGGGCAGGCAAAGACATCAACATCAGAATGAATAAGGCAAGAACAGCCTTTTTTAGCCTAAACAACATCTGGAAGTCCTGTCAATACAGCACAAGCACAAAATTAAGATTATATCAGAGCTGTGTGCTTTCTGTGCTTCTCTATGGTGCAGAATGCTGGAGAGTTTCAGAGAAGGAAATGTCGAAATTGTCCTCTTTTCACACAACATGCCTAAGAAAAATCCACCGAATCTTTTGGCCGAATACCATCACCAACCAAGATCTGCTTACTCGAAGCAAGCAAGAGGACATGCACGCCATCATAGCTGGCAGACGCTGGAGCTGGGTTGGCCATGTCCTCAGAAGAGACCCCGATGCCATCACAAGAACAGCTATGCTATGGACCCCTGAAGGTAAATGAAAGAGAGGCCGACCAAAAATAACTTGGCGGAGGACTGTGGAGGCTGAGATGCAAAGAATGAACCAGAGTTGGGGCACTGTACGAAGGATGGCTACCGATCGAGCAAAGTGGAATCATTTTGTTGTTGCCCTACAAGACGCCACTAGGCGTGATGGCCACTGACTGCTTTGACGGTCGATGGCTAAGGATCAAAGAAGAAGAAGAAGAAGAATACGTCATTAACACATGCAGTAATAGAATCGGCATCTGCCTGCTTTGAAAGCGATAAAGCTCCATAGTAATTACCCAGGCTAAAAAGAAAGAGATGCGATATGTATGGATCTTAGATATATATATAATAATAATAGCCCCTTCAGTCATAACTGACTATGGGAATGCGCCCCTGAGGTGACAGCCCTCAGCTGCTTATTTTCCTGGTGCTCCTTTCGACGTTTTCTCCTCACCTCTGCTTCTTGTGTGAGCCTCTCTTCGCCCAATCTGAGTTGGCGCCGTAAATAGCATCGCCACTTAGTGCGATCGGCAGCTTCATCCTCCCATGTTGCTGGATCCATGTCCAGTGCCCTCATATCTCTCTTGCACACATCTTTGAACCTCAGCTGTGGTCGCCCAACTGTTCTCCTGCCATCTGCTAATTGTCCGTAGAAGATATCTTTTGGGATGCGACCATCTTCCATGCGACGAACATGGCCAAGCCAGCGAAGTCTGCGCTGTCTAAGCAGTGTATACATACTTTGAAGGCCAGTACGTGACAACACCTCGACATTAGTCACTTTATCTTTCCACGAGATGCCGAGGATGCGGCGTAGACACCGTAAATGGAAGGTATTGAGCCTTCTTTCTTGCTTAGCATAGGTCGTCCAGGTCTCGCTACCATATAGAAGTGTGCTGGTGACGCAGGCATTATATACCGCAGCTTTGGTCTTCATTGTGAGTTTGGAGTTTCCCCAAACACGCGATGTGAGGCGGGCAAAGGTAGCTGCAGCTTTGCCAATGCGGCTGTCGATTTCTGTATCCAGTGAGAGTTTGTCATTGATGGTAGACCCTAGGTATGTGAAGTGATGCACAACTGCCAGTTCATAGTTATCGATAGTGATAACTGGTGCAGCACCCGCATCCTGACTCATCACATTCGTTTTCTTTAGACTTATTGTGAGGCCAAAGTCCTTGCATGCTTTAGTGAAGCGATTCATCAAGTTCTGAAGCTCCTGTTGGCTTTGAGTGACGACTGCAGCATCATCAGCGAACAACAAGTCTCTTATAGTGACCCTTCTGATTTTTGTTTTTGCCTTCAGCCTTGAAAGATAAAACAGACGGCCATCTGACCTAGTGTGAAGGCATATTCCTTCAGTTGCATCTCTGAAAGCATGTTTCAAGAGTAGGGCAAAGAAGATCCCGAAGAGGGTCGGAGCCAGAACACAGCCTTGTTTAACGCCACTTCGTATGTCAAAAGGCTGTGACGTGCTTCCAGCATATTGGACTGTTCCCTTCATGTCGTCATGGAATGACTTTATCATTTCCAGCATTTTAGGAGGGCAGCCTATTTTCAGGAGGATTTTGAAGAGTCCATCCCTACTGACCAGGTCAAATGCTTTTGTGAGGTCTATAAAGGCGATATATAATGGTCTTTTCTGCTCTCTTGATTTTTCCTGAAGCTGGCGGACAGAGAAGATCATGTCTGTTGTTGATCTACCAGCTCGGAATCCACACTGTGACTCTGGATATATGCGCTCAGCTAACTTGTGGAGTCGCATCAAGATGACTTTGGCAAAAACCTTACCAACAATACTAAGAAGAGAGATGCCTCTGTAGTTATTGCAATCACTTCTGTCTCCTTTATTTTTATATAGTGTTACAATCCTGGCATCTCGCATGTCTTGAGGAATAGTTGTCTCTTCCCAGCACTGGCACAGCATCCTATGCAGGGGATGTAATAGCGTGCTCTTACAGCATTTGATTAAATCAGGAGGAATCCCATCACTGCCTGGTGCTTTGCCAGAGGCCAAGCTATCAATGGCCTTGCTGAGTTCCTCTAATGTTGGTTCGGCATCCAGCTCCTCCATAGTTGGCAGACATTTGACAGCATCAAGGGCTGCAGGCATAACGGTATTTTCTCTAGCGTAAAGCTCAGAGTAGTGCTCGACCCACCTCTCCATCTGCTTACCCTTATCGGTTAGCTTCTCTCCGCTGATGGTTTTTAGCGGTGCCGTCTTACTTTTTTGGGGGCCAAGTGCTTTCTTTATACCGTCATACATTTGTTTAATGTTGCCTGTTTGCGCTGCGATCTGGATGCTCTCACTGAGCTGGAGCCAATAGTCATTTGCACAGCGTCGAGCAGTTTGTTGAACTTTGCTTCTCGTAGCCTTCAGGATCTGTAGGGTTCTAGCACTCGGTGAACGTTTGTATTCATTCATAGCACTGCGCTTAGCTTCAATGACAGGTGCCATCACATCTGATGAAGCATCAAACCAGTCATTTGACTTTGCCGTTTTCTTACCAAAGGTGGCAAGTGCAGTACTTTGAATGGTGTTCCGTAGATGCTCCCAGTTCTCTGTAATAGTATTACCATGCTGAGGGCTACTGAGCACTTTCTTGAAGGTCGCAGTAAATTGAGTGATCATGACAGGGTCTGACATCTTGCTGGTATCAATGCGTGGTTTCCCTTCATGTCTGACACAGTAGAGTTTTCTTGGTTGTGCTCTGATTTTGCAGCAAACCAAGGAGTGATCTGTATCACAGTCTGCACTATGGTACGAGCGTGTGGAGAGCACAGACCTGAGAAGTGGCCTTCTGACGAGAATCAGGTCCAGTTGGTGCCAGTGCTTGGATCGTGGGTGTCTCCATGACACCTTATGCTGGGGTTTTGTCTGAAAGTAGGTGTTGGTCACGCAGAGGTCATGGTGGACACACAACTCTAAGAGCCGTTGTCCATTTTCATTCATCTTGCCAATACCAAACCTGCCCAGACATGAAGGCCATGAAACATTATCGGCACCCACTCTAGCGTTAAAGTCACCAAGGAGAACAAGCTGTTCTTGCCTAGGTATGCTTTTGATGACTGCTGCTAGATTCTCGTAGAACTCATCTTTAGCTTCTGAGGCAGAGTACAGAGTAGGAGCATACACACTGACAAGGGTGATGGGACCTGTGCTAGTTTGCAGGCGAAGCGTTAACAGGCGTTCTGATCCATTCTCGCCTGGTTCAACCATTTTAGTTAGCGATTTTTTGACCGCAAAACCTACTCCGTGTTCTCTAGCTTTATCAAGATCTTTCCCTTGCCAATAAAATGTGTAGTCCTTCTCGCTCACCGTTCCAGAGCCAGCCAGGCGCGTTTCCTGAAGTGCAACTATATCCACCTGAAGTCGTTTAAGCTCATCATTAATTATGGCTGTCTTCCTTACATCGTTTACGTCCTGTAGATTTTCGGATAGTCCAGTCAACATAGTTCGGACATTCCAGCATCCCAATCTGAGAGTTTGCTTATTCTTATTATTCTGATAATTGCTTGGTGCAAAATTTTCTGTCCACCGTTCGGGTTTGACCCTAATCCCCATGCACCCAATGGGGAAAGCAGACAGTGGCGGGACAACACCTTATTGACTGGGGGCTGCCCAGCTTGAAGCGGGCGGTAGCTGTCCAGTGAGATCCTAGAACCTCCCCACTGTCGGAAGTAGCCCCTGGCGCCATGCCCTACGCCAATTGGGCCAATGCTTATAACCGGTAACTGCTACTTCCCGTGTTTTGCCGACACCTATGCGGTGAAGCTGGAGTGTCCTCTCCAGGGCGCGAGCTTGGGCACAGTTATATGGAGATCAAGCTGTTGCCCATGCAGCATGTTCCCCCTCTCCACACAGCTGGTAGATCCAAAGGAACGGCAGTAGCCGATACAGTTTGGCACCAGCCACGTCGCAGGAGTTGCCAGAATAATGTCGAATCGACATTAGACTGCCTTAGGGACTCCGACTCCGGATTTATCCTCAGGGTTTACTCCCGAAGCCAATTCCATAAATGGATATTCCCGCAAGGCAGCGGTGGTTTGAATTCAGAGTTCCTTCTCTTAGATAAGCTACCAACCAAGGATCACGAGCCCTATCTGCCCGAAGCTGCTGGTTTTAAGGCGCCAGTCGCTCGCCTTTGCCCCTTCTCCCGTCAGTGAAAACAGTTCCGCCGGGCTCAAACTGAGCCACACGTGAAGGCCGGGAGCTGGACTTGGTTGTCAGAGGCTGCTTGAGGCGCGTGCCATGGAAGTATTTTATCTGTAGTGAGAGCTTACCCTCACTACAACTCCCGGCTGTAACAACCTTTGGAACCAGATATATATATATATATATATATATATATATATATATATATATATATATATATATATATATATTATATATATATATATATATATATATATATATATATATATAATATATATATATATATATATATATATGTATATGTATATGTATATGTATATGTATATGTATATATATATATATATATATATATATATATATATATATATATATATATATATATATATATATATATATATATATATATATATATATATATATATATATATATATATATATATATATATATATATATATATATATATATATATATATATATATATATATATATATATATATACATATATACACACACATATATATATATATATAGATATATACATATATATATATATATATATATATATATATATATATATATATATATATATATTATATATATATATATATATATATATATATATATATATATATATATATATATATATACATATATATATATACATACATACATATATATATATATATATATATATATATATATATATATATATATATATATATATATATATATATATATCTATATATATATATATATATATATATATATATATATATATATATATATATATATATATATATACATATATATATATATATATATATATATATATATATATATATATATATTATATATATATATATATATATATATATATATATATATATATATATATATATATATATATATATATATATATATATATATGTTATGATTAAAATTCATAACAGGTGTGAATTGTATAGCTTTAGCTCAGTGGGGCCTTTTGTTTGTTTATTTTATACGGGTCACTGGAAAAGACGGGTGTGCTACGTTAAGCCGATATGTTTGGCTGGGTCTCGTGAGACAGGAGACTGGTGTGAGAGAAGTGGGGGGAGAGGATTGTGTGGTGTAATGGCGAGTGGACGTATGTTTTGAGCTCCTGGTGTTGAAGTGTTTAATAAATGGAGTTCTGTGATTATTAATAAGAATATAAAAATCATATTGAGAAGGATTATGAGAGCCTGTTTTGACTTGGACCTACTACAGGAACCATCATGGCGGTGTGGATCGGTGACAAGCCAGATTTCTAAGTCTAACCCTGAGTGTCGCACTGTATGTGTATCGTCATTCCTGAGCCAGGAGGAATTTTTTTCATATACAGATAAGTATATTTATTGTTACATACAGTGTGTGGCTTGAAGAATCTCATTTGACAGGGTCCTTTCTTTTATATGTTATACTGTATGTATATCCTTATTTATATGTTTGTGATATAGGCGGGTTGGTTGGCGAGGGAGCCATTAATTCACAATATCAATCCCACGGTCGTGAATTATTGGCTGGTCTTTAGGTTTGGTTTATGATTTTCTCAAATAGTGGGGCCGGCACTATAAAGCTGTGAGTTTAACTGCTACTATTGAGATTACCATAACCATCAGTGTTAGCTGTTTTGCCCTGTTTATATGTGAATTTGTAGTCGTGTCAGGTTAATTGTATTTTATTTGGTTCGTTCTCCATTATTGTTTGTAAATTTGTTCATCTAATCTTGCTATCATTCAGTTAATAGATGTATTATATGTTGTGAAAGTGTGCTTGTATTGTCATACATGTGGTAGAGCCGAGTTTTTTTCATTTTTCTATTCATAGATTTCTGCCTTGGTTTATTCATTAGTATTATCTTGAGTTGGCTCTTTCTACTGTATCTTTTATACTGTGATTTTGTTCGTATTTCTATTATTTTTTTTGCTCCTATAATAACATCTACAGTTTATTGCAGTTAATTGATCTTGAGTGCTTTAATATTTGTGGCTAATATTGCTCACATATTATGTATATATTAATAGAAGTATTAGTGCACAAGTGTGTGTCACATTAATAGTGAATTATGGCTACCTTGGAATATTTTACCAAGCTTGGGAAAGACTATGATATGGAGGGTGAAGCTTTAAAAACATATGCATCCACTGAGCTGGCAAAAGAATTTAAGAGATTACAAGACGTGGCAAGAGAACAGAGGCTCCTTGATAAGGAAAAGAGAGATGAAGAATTAGCTGAGAAGAGAAGACAGGAAGAATTAGAGCAAGAGAATAAAAGAAGAGAATATGAATTTGAGAAAAAAATTAGCTCAAGAGGAGAATAATAGCCTATGCTCAAAGAATGGCAGAACTTGAGTTGGAAAAATTAAAAGTCCAACTTAAACACGATAACCCAGCAAGTGAGGAGGCTGAAAAAAGACCATGCATCTACGTTTAAACTAAATTTTCCCTAATTTAATTCTAATATCGATGACATTTCATGCTTCTTAAATAGGTAAGAGACATGTTGCCAAGAGTTTAAGATTGATAAAGCTACATGGCCTAGCAGGTTGATGAATTTGTTAGTGGGTGAGGCTCTTACTGCAGTCTGCACCATGGATGATCAGACTAGAAATGATTATGATGCTGTGAAGGCTTTGTTACTAAAAAAGTATCAATTAGATGAAAATGGGTACAGATTGAAACTGAAATCATTGTTGCCTGATTCAGCTAAAGATTTTGCTGAATTAATTTCATCCATTAAGCTTCGCTTTGCTAGATGGGTTGATTTGTCTAAGATTGATAACACTTTTGAAGGGCTGACTGACTTAATTTTAAGAGACAAAGTGCTGTCTTCAGTCGGTGGAGACTTTTTATCCTTTTTGCAGGAGAGAAAACCTGAGACTTTGGCTGCTTTAGAAAATCTTGGACAACAGTACCAAGTTGCACATCCTGGAAGGAATCTTGGCCGGAATAACATAAAGGATCGTTGCCGGTGGCATCAGCAAGAACTAAGTTATATAATCCACCCAGACAAAGATCTTATAGCATGGACAGAGATTTTCGATTTAATCGAGATAATAATACGGGATCTTTCAGAGGGAGGTATAATTTTAATATTAGGTCACAACAACCTCGAAGGAACTTCTATTCATTTGATGAATATAGATATAGACCTCATCAATCATCTTTCAGACCTAACAGTGATTGGAACAGAGGTGGATATAATTATCAGTCAAGCAGAGGCCAAAGGTCAGGTTATAGAAACAAAGACAACTATAACAACAGAAGTTCTCAACAGAACGATAATAATGACAACTATTACAACAACAGAAGTTCTCAACAGAACAATAACAATGACAAGTATTACAACAACAGAGGTTCTCATCAGAACAATAACTTTAGACGTTCTAAAAATCCTGAACGTTCTAATGCAGTTGTGCATCAAGGTGACAATAATCATCAAAGTGAAAATAATGCAATCCAAAATACCAATGTTGTTTCTCATGCAAATGCATGCAGTGTAGACTTATCTAATAGTACAAATTGTTCTGAATGTAATTCTTTGTTTCAGCCAGAAGGAGTTCCTAGGCTCCGGTGTGGACATCCTTTGCTAGTAATGTCTTCTTATAATGGGACAGGATCAGTGGTATTTGATAAGGGTTTTGTGAACAACCAACTTGTTTTAGTGCATAGAGACACTGTATCCGCCACTGTGGAGGTGCGAAGTTCATTAGTGAACCCTGCTGATTATACAGACGAAGTAGTCCAGTGCATTACATTTGGGAGTAAAGTTGAATATTATCCAACTGCAGAAGTATTTTTAGATACTCCGTATTTTACAGGCAGGACTCTTGTGTGCCTGTTTGACAAACCAGTCGCTGGGATAATTTTAGGAAATATTCCTGGACTTCATGCATGTACTAATGATGATATTGTGAAATGGGAACAACAACATGGATATACTGCCAGGGTTGATATTACCAGAGCACAGGCTTTTAGGCATGTAAATGCACGGTCACATGATCGGTCTCAGGGTGACACAGTTTTGAGTGATGATAATGGTGATAATACTAAATTTCGTCCTCCCATCATTGAGGAGTCCCTTGTGGATTTCCAAACTATTGACGAATCATCAGATGTCTATTTTAACTCGAGTGAATCACTGGTTGCTGAGGATATGGGACCAACCTCATCCATCATGGATAATGTCATACCTAGCATGGATGATGACAAGGTTGCTGATATGGGACCAACCACATCCATCATTGATGATGTGATACCTGGTATTGTTGATGTCGAGGTTAATTGGGTGTCGGGTTTAGTTTGGTTGTATACTCTTCAGTCAAAACTGTATATTTGGCTCTTTGTTTTCCTTTTTCCATTGTCTTTTGATTATATGATTTTTCATTTTCCTTTAGGAACTTCATGGATATTAATACAGTGCTTTAGTTAGCGGTTAATTAGTTTTAATTCATGAAATATGATTCGGTCTTTCACACACCCTTTACTAGACTTACATTAATTGTTGAGTTAACATTTTATAAAAAGGAGACAGTGGCTTTGGTATTTACCATCGACCATACTTTTATTGTTTAATTGCCTACCCTATGGCAGAAACCTGGGTGCTATATTAGTGCTTATGTATAGTGAAATTTGATGTTACCATATTTCACTCTGGTGTTGGTGTACTCACACCACGGAAATAATGAAAACTTTGTTTCCATTATTTTGCCGGGGGGGGGGGGAGTACTGTTATGATTAAAATTCATAACAGGTGTGAATTGTATAGCTTTAGATCAGTGGGGCCTTTTGTTTGTTTATTTTATACGGGTCACTGGAAAAGACGGGTGTGCTACGTTAAGCCGATCACGGCTGTTTGCGAGCGATCTTTTAGTTATTTCCCCTTTTTCCCCGACCACGCTATTTATAGCCCACTTGACAGAGGTCACGTGGTCAGCTTCCTAATGGGAAAAACATGTGGCGATGTTTACTTTTGATAGGGCTTAATTAATGCTTTTAGGCTACTTTTTTATTATAAATACCGGCTTTAATTTTGCGTAAAGCTAGACTAGAAATGTTAGAGTAAATTTTAGAACAAGAACAAACATTTTATCACAATTAGAACAGAAGATATAATAGTCTGAAATAGTGTAAAATTTACGTTTTTTTATATTTTGTTATGGTTTGTTTATAATGCAATTTTCACTAAATCGGTCACAATCAACATGCATAACAAATTACAGAAATCAAAAGTAGAAAACCTGCAGAAAATGGATATCAAAGATTTGTTTTGGTTTCATGCGTCAAACATTAATTATTGAAAGTTTAAATTGCAAGTCCACATTTATTACCTTAAAATAACACACCCAATTGTCCCCAAAAACATGTTTGAATTGCTTTTATGCTACTTTATTATTATAAATACCGGCTTTAATTTTGCGTAAAGCTAGACTAGAAATGTTAGAGTAAATTTTAGAACAAGAACAAACATTTTATCACAATTAGAACAGAAGATATAATAGTCTGAAATAGTGTAAAATTTACGTTTTTTTTTTTACATTTTGTTATGGTTTGTTTCTAATTCAATTTACACTAAAACGGTCACAATCAACATGCATAACAAATTACAGAAATCAAAAGTAGAAAACCTGCAGAAAATGGATATCAAAGTTTTGTTTTGGTTTCATGCGTCAAACATTAATTATTGAAAGTTTAAATTGCAAGTCCACATTTATTACCTTAAAATAACACACCCAATTGTCCCCAAAACATGTTTGAATTGCTTTTATGCTACTTTATTATTATAAATACCGGCTTTAATTTTGCGTAAAGCTAGACTAGAAATGTTAGAGTAAATTTTAGAACAAGAACAAACATTTTATCACAATTAGAACAGAAGATATAATAGTCTGAAATAGTGTAAAATTTAAGGTTTTTTTTTACATTTTGTTATGGTTTGTTTCTAATTCAATTTACACTAAAACGGTCACAATCAACATGCATAACAAATTACAGAAATCAAAAGTAGAAAACCTGCAGAAAATGGATATCAAAGTTTTGTTTTGGTTTCATGCGTCAAACATTAATTATTGAAAGTTTAAATTGCATGTCCACATTTATAACCTTCAAATAACACACCTAATTGTCCCCAGAACATGAGAGCTAACAATTATCTCAATCATACATAATGAGTTCTGATCCAGTCTGCGCAATGTTTTTCTAATATGTGCTGTTTATGAATTGTCTTACTAGGGAATAGCTTTCTGAACAAAGACATATAAGTCTCTATCGATGCTGTTATTGATTCTTTACTAATTGGTTTACTGTGTGATATTTTGTTGTGTACTTTCTCAAATGCTTCTTTCAGTGAGTTGAATTGTTCTTGGGCAATAAAAGCTATGTTAGTTATATCTTGTTTGTCTGTAATTTTCAGTGTTTGTGTAATGATTGCTCTTGTAAGATCTTTATAAACTTTTTGTGTGAGATATCTGTGGCAGTGATTCCCTATAAATGCTCTGCTATTATAAGCCTGTTGTATGATTTTGTGTTTGGCTAGTACCTTGTCCATGTGTGAGCAAACTAGACCAGACCTAGTATACAGATCTTGAAACTGAAGTTTGGCCAGCGCATCTTGTGCATTTTCAAGTCTAACTTTAAAATTATCTGTCTCCTCCTTATCCTCACAAAGTTCAATACCTACCTGAAAAATTCAATTTTAGCTCCTAATTCTTCTGCCTATTTCCAGTTTCTACTAAATCTCTTCATGTTCTTAAAAGTACTAATGTTTGCATGTATCTCTTGCGAATTCTCAAATATCTTTGCGTCTATTGTATCAGCTACCTGTTCTAGAAGTCTGTGGTGTTTCAAAACAATGCCTAATAAAATATGAAGGTAAGGAGGAGCTACATTTTCAATTTCAATCTCTAACATTGGTTTGTGTAAACAATTATGGTAATGTGCCACTTGCCTTTTATTCCCTTTCCCATATTTCATATATCTATTGTAATCTCTTATCAACATGGCCAAACTTCTTGGTTTGCAAGTTGTATGCTCTCTGGATGTCTTTGATGAAAATGTTTGGTTTGTCTGGAGCTCAAGGAATATACCCATGTCTGTGGTGTCTCCAGCAAAACAAGGAAATAATCCCCGAATAAGAAAACAACAACTTGTTTACCATCCCACTCTAAATATTTTAGTGACTCTATCTGAGCTTTCATGCCATTCATAAATATTTCTAAATTATCATATGTATCTCTGACTCTAGCCATTGATAAAAGGATGGTATTAGATTTAGAATTTGGTTTCTCTAAATTTACTACCTGCATTGTAACTTTGAATGAAAGAAGATATACAAACAGTTACTTAGAATTTGCTGGCAGCCGTCGTGTGCACAGGATTGTCTACCAAAGAACACCAATGGAACAGTCCTTATCTCACACACAATTAAAAAAAAAATTCATATTATAAATAGAAGATTAACAAGACTTGAAAGATAGATCAAATTATGTGGAAGTAATCTATCTATAGCTTTACATGTTTTCTGACGCTTATATACGTAGCTAAATATCATTATAAATGAATGAAAATGCAAAAACAGATGGTGCTTTACAAAAAGTTACTTTTTTACTACCTTATTTAAGATTTGTGGGTATCAGGAATGCGTTTAAAGGGATTTAAATGCTATAAAATCTGGTGACAATATGCTTGTTCTTGTAATGCCACACTCACAAAACTGACTACCACACATTCTCAAGATATGAAACCAAAAAAAAAAGTATGTGGAAATAATCTTTAGCTTCCCTTCGAGAAGTCTTTATAATTATAAACTCAAACGAATGGGCCGATTTTTAGATATTAAATTAATAAAAAGATTACTTATTTTATGAATTTCCTTAAATGATGACGCTGTTTTCAAAAGTCTGTAACTCCGTCAAAACTAATTTCAAACAAATAAAAATGCAATCAAAAATAGAACACAGAACAAAGTTATAGTACACAAAAGAATTTTAGCGCTGTGTTTATCCAGAACGAGTGTGTAATGATTTATATTTTACTGATTTTACTCACACATCAGCTGATTTTCCCCGCCAAAAACTTAAATAGTCTTTTACGGTGCACACAAAATTTTATACCCGGTGTCAGAATTCCGGTCACCGAAACTAAAAGAGCGCTCTGGTATAGGGCACAAACAGCCGTGCGATATGTTTGGCTGGGTCTCGTGAGACAGGAGACTGGTGTGAGAGAAGTGGGGAGAGAGGATGGTGTGTGTAATGACGAGTGGACGTATGTTTTGAGCTCCTGGTGTTGAAATGTTTAATAAATGGAGTTCTGTGATTATTAATAAGAATATAAAAATCATATTGAGAAGGATTATGACAGTCTGTTTTGACTTGGACCTACTGTCGATTATGTGCCATGATTATTATTGATTACTTGTGGAGCTGCGTGCTGTCCCAAAAAACTATATTTGTCCACGTCGCCAGTTGTGATTCTAATAATTATGAGTGGTGTTGGCTGGTTACAGTGTCAGAAAGATTTACTACCCTAGAAGTCATCTTGGCCATCAGGAACCATCCTGATATATATATATTATTAACATTAACTTAAAACGACATGTAACAATATATATATATATATATATATATATATATATATATATATATATATATATATATATATATATATATATATATATATATATATATATATATATATATATATATTGTTACACATTTTAAAGTATATATACTGCTCAAAAAATGCAAGTCGTGACTATAGTGAAACACATTGTCACCCACTTTTCGGAAGGAACGGGCAATGGTATGTTTGTAACATTTACCATGTTAGCCATGGCTCAGCTAAGACGCTTGACCAATGTTGACAGATGGAGAGCGATGAAATGGCAGATGGCTGCAGGATGATGTAGGGCTTCGAGAAGTTGCTCTTGAGAGATTAGGAGTTGCCCACTCAATGTCATACAAACTCTGCGTGATCGTTATAATGCAACCGGCAAATGTTGCGAAAAGAAAATTGCGCAGGATCAGGACGTCCAAGGTCTTTCACCCAAAACGACGGCAAATACACACTGAGAACATGGAATCAGTGGAAAGGCAATGGTAAATGTTTTTCAAAAAAAGCCTTTGATAGTCTACACCGCCCATCATTGTGGAAGATACTTACCCAACAAAAATATGTGAATATAATCAAAGCGCTATATGACAATGCAAGATGTTGTGTTAGAACAAATAAAGGGAATACAGAATGGTTTTACAGTAGAAACAGGGGTGAAACAAGGCTGTATTATGTCACCACTACTTTTTGGAATAGCTATTGATTGGGTTATGAGAAACTATACCCACAATGAAAACAATTGGGTATAAAATGGACAAATGGAAAATTCCTGGGGGACCTGGATTTCGCAGATGATGTAATTCTTAAGTTCAACACCAAGACAATCCCAAGAAGCAATAATAATTTGTGTCATCAAAATTGTGTTCCTCTACTATAGTCACGACTTGCAACGTGAAAAGCAAATTTAGGCAGTAAAATGACTCAGCAATGTTATCAACAGGCTTTGCCATAGGAAGCATTTTCAAACAAAAATGCATTATTTAACCCAAGCTTTTCCACCACGAACATGCATTTGATTAAGACCTTGGAGGTACAATGCACACGTCCACTACACAGATTTGATTTAAGCGGAAAAAAGGAAGACCAGATTCCACAAACATTGTTTAAGCATGCAACAAAATGCGTCAGCAACAGAGCACTTTTTTTACTGAGAATTTTATTATTAGTGTTCAGGTTTTTAAAATATACATATATATATTTATATATATATATATAGTATGAAATGACCTAAAAATTGAAAGTGGCCTTTAACTTTTTTTGAGCAGTATATATATATATGTGAGATGAAGATTGAGTTTTCATTTCTTTCCACAACGCAACCACCTGTCTCTGGTGTTACCTGTGGCTTCAGGCGACGACTTCCGTCCATGCCACGCTGTCAGATCATCAATTATGTTCTCTCTCAAGAAAAAGCCCATCGGCGGATTTCGTGTAAACTGCGTGCAGATAATTACCGTATTAGGAGACAGCGTGTATAATGTATATTCCAAGGTAATAATTGTATTTACGAGGATAATAGTGTTGGGCTAACCACCGTGATAATAGTACTGTACAATAAGATAAGTGTCTTATCATAAACAGTCGTATTTTGCAGCCGGTTTTGCTCAAGTGCTGAAACATTGAAAATACCCGATCAAAACAAAATAAATTCGAAAGTGAGTTTTGTTTTGTTGATTTTAAAAATCCTGATTCAATAAGTACTGAAACTTTGTTTCAGAACACGTTTTTACCTTCTTTTTTTTTCAAGAAGACACGAAATGAATGGGTACAGAAAATTATAAAGGATACTGTTGCAAAGGAGTGCTTACAAAAGAAGCAATCATCGTCATCAGCATCATCATTTTCACCACCACTATAATCATGATGATCAATATCATCATCACCATCATCAATACACTTCAGCTCACCATAAAGCACAGGTCTTTGTCGTATATTTTTGATAGGGTAATTAAGATCAATTTTGGCCCAGCCTGAATAGGACCAGAACAGATGATAGCTCAGTGAGAGATCAGGTAAAGAAATAGATTTTTCACAAGTGAAATGGTGAAAGGTAAAAATCTGTCCCTGGATTTGAAAAATAATCAATCCAGCCTATCGATTACGACTGAGATTTGTAGATCAGACAGTTTCCCTATAAATATATATAGATATATATTCAACCACTCACTTCTATACACACACAGATACGTGACGACAATTAGACGCACATACGTGAAACCTATAACTATGGAATTGGGATCTTTTGGGACAAGCTGACCGACACGTGTAAATAAAGTTTATGTAAATTTTATTTATCATAAAGAATCTACAACACAACAATATCTTTGAATATCAAAATCAAATACAATGAACATAGGTTAATGAGTTAATTACAGAGTTAGACTCATAGGTTTAATCCTCCCTCCCTCTGTTGAGACAAGATCCCGTTAGAGCAAAGTTATTAACCCCCGAAAGAGTCGAAGGTTTTTACGCTATGGTCTAAAATTCCCTCTACAATAAAGAACAGAGTTATAAGTTAATCTATTCTGAAATATAATAAAGGAGCAGCTTTAGCAAAACTTGCATAAGCAATTACAAAATAAGTACATGGGTTATATCCAAATAGAATTATTCTTCCCACGCTTTCTCTCGCTCTGACAAACCTGTGATCACAAATTCAGTCTCTCTTACCTACAAAGGTGCTTTCACCACATCTGGAACAATTGTTAATGGCACCCACGGACCATCCACGGTTGGTTGTTTGGCGAATCAAGCCCCAGTTTCTCCAACGACTAATTAATCAAATGTCGGGAAACGCTCGGTGTTCACTCTTATAAGTAGGATGCTGATAAAGGTCACTTCAATTTTTGTCCAGGAAGTAAAATAATTAAGAGATCTAAATGTCACAGTGTACGTTAGCTTGGAATCTTCAATCGTTACATCAAATGTCAGGTAAACAAATCGGTTCAGGATCAATCTTCTTCACAACAC
This sequence comes from Oreohelix idahoensis, assembly GCA_024509875.1. NCBI lineage: Eukaryota > Metazoa > Mollusca > Gastropoda > Stylommatophora > Oreohelicidae > Oreohelix > Oreohelix idahoensis. Next base: position 184,060 of record JAMPIV010019765.1, on the reverse strand, counting down.
GTGATCGTTATACAGGTATTGTCAATGTTAGATTTGGTAGCCACAACAGGCTGAATGTTTATGAAATTGGGAAAAGAAATCTGGATATTCTATAAGTCCAGTTATCATTTATTCTTAATATTATTTGGGTTGGTACTCTGTCTCTTTCTGGGTGTACCACGAGACAGACAAGTCACCTTGAAAAACCCGATATTATATCAGAATGTTCTTTGATAAAGTTTATTTCCAGTTTCATATGGAATGGAAGCCGCTGGTAAGGTTTTAGGGTTTGACCCAAATACTGTAAAAGGAGAAAATACAAATACTTAACATAATATAGTATAATTCACAATCCTATCCTTACCCCGCGTAACATAGAAGATATATTATCCACTACGGTTATTTAACTTAAATTAGAAACTATAAGCTTAGAGCTAGTCTCATCGTTTAAAAAACTTCCGTGAAATAAATTCTAGTCATTTAAAAAGAATCCATCATAATGAATTAGAAATAAATACATATTTCGTCAATACTCATGATGAATCAGTGCATTACTAGTTGGTTAAAATATTCACTGACTGGTTACTAGCAGTTAATTAAATTTTTATTATAGCTTGAAGAGTTTAACTAGAAATATTTATTTGTTCTGCTATCCACTGTAACACAGTAAAACTTTACAGAAATAATATAACGGACCTAACTTAGTAAATCACTCTGCACAGAAAATAACTAGTAAAATATAATTGACGATTTAAAAAGATTAAATCACTCAAACTACTAGTATAGTATTTACCTCAACACCGAGCTACTAAGACTTATCTCCAACGACTACTAAGAAATTCACTTTTACAAGTATTCTAGAATCGAAGCTAGTTTGTCTAGAAGAATCTGTGAGGTACTGGATGAATTTAGTTAGATTTCTGTGGTATATATATTAAAAGATGAAAGGAGATAGTTAATTATCCCCCCGAAAAACCAGACCCTACCAGATGTTTACACCTACGGTACATTCTACGTTCATTTTTCGTCTTATACGTAATTCAAAGCCGAACACCCAGGATCTTTGTTCCTGCTTCGATCAGACATCGGCAATGCGCTAATCAGTGTGAGTTTCCTTCGTCTCTCTGCTCGTATTACGCGAGCAATGTCTTTAGATCTTTCGATTCGCCGTGTTAATTACTTATCACGAACGGATTCAGGGAAAGGTAATAAAGATTTCTCACTTAGGTTCACAATATCTACTCAAATTTATTCAAATCTGGTTGCTGTCTGATCTCTACAACGATTTGATCTCTGGTGCTGGTGTTAAAATTACAGCTCACGTTAACTAATAGGTCTCTGGTAGACTCTCATCAAAGAAATATAGCGACCAGCATTAAATGCGTGCTAAATGAGAAAAGAGGGACAGAATTTTGAGTAATAGGAGGTTTAAGTTAACCCAACAGGCGTAGGTGAAGCTAGGTAAAACGAAAAAATGAAGATAAAAAAATAGATATATGAAATCAGTTATCATAATCTGCCACAGACGTCCCCGCTTAAGATATGAAACCACTTCAAGTCCACTTTATGGGATGAGATTTACCTATATCAATAGCTTCTGGGTGACTGTTATCTTTACTGTCATCTTCCCCCTCCGTCTTGTCCAATTCCAACTCATGAAATCTGCTAACGCTTTCTTTCTCTGGAATGCATTGCGTTTGCGCTTGAATGCGTGTCGCCGAGTTTGACATTGTTGGAAGATTCCGTGTGTTTGCAGTGGAATTTCCCTGCAACTATCGTCATCTTCGTCAGTTTTGGCGATCGCTAGGAGATGTTCGGAGGACGGCACCGGTCTTTCCAAGTATTTCTTTAACAGATTTACATGGTAGACCTTCTCCTTTCCTTTAACAGCGATCTGGTAGTTAGCCCTTGAGATCTTTTTAAGGACGGTAAACGGCCCTTGCCATCCGATACGTAGTTTGTTGTTCCCGGATGGGAGTAGCAACAAAACTTTGTCTCCTGCTTGCAATTCTCTTTCTTTCGCGGCTTTCCTGTATCGGTTAGCGTGCTTAGCGCGTGCTCGCTTAAGGTTGGTCGTTGCAAGGTCCCATCCTAGTTTCAACCATTCCTTAAATTCCGACACATATTTACTGGCTGAGACGACTGTCTCATTAGCCTTCTGGTCTGTCAGCGACTAAAGTACGGCTTCAAGCGGCCCCTTAATAGGTCTGCCGAATAAAAGTGTAGCTGGGGGAAATCCTGTGGAAGTATGTGGGGCTTCCCTGTAGGTGAATAAAGCTGCAGGTATACAAAGGTCCCACTCTTCAGGTTTCTCTTGTCCCAGTTTACATAGCATCATGTTGAGGTTTCCGTTGGCACGTTCTACTAACCCACTTCCGGCCGGATTATAAGGGCTTATGTAGATGTGCTGGTTCCTCAAGATCTTAACGATCTCATCCATTAACAGGTTACGGTATGGGATCCGTTATCCGTCAAAACGTGTTGAGGGAATCCCAACCGAGTAAAAATTTGCACGAGCGCTTCTATGACATGCTTGGCATCCGCGCATGTTAGCGTTATTGCTTCTGCCCACATAGTGCATGTGTCGACTAAGGTCAGGATGAACCTGTTCCTTCTTTTAGTCCTTTCTAAGGGTCCTAAAATGTCGATCACCACCCGTTCAAATGGTGTCCCCACTACTGGAATTTCACCCATGGAAACTGCGGGTGTCAAATGCCTTGGTGCCACCCGTTGGCACTTGGCACAGGAGTTGACGTATCTGATAATATCAGAGTTCATTCCTGGCCACCAATAGTGAGTTTGTATTCGCTGATTTGTGGCGTTCTGTCCCATATGTCCGCTAAAGGGAAGAGAGTTCCCCATTTCTAAGATTTGGCTTCTGTACTGTTTCGGTACTACGAGCTGATTAAAACCTTGTTTAGGCTTGCCCGTTCTGCGATAAAGTACGCCATCCTTAGATAAAATGTCCCCGTGCTATCTAGGGTCCTTAGCCATGGGCAGTTTCGTAAAGCAGGGTGCCAAGATGTAGTGAGATTTAGTACCACTTGCTTGAAAAAATGTGTAACGCGACACACACACACACAGCGCAGGGATAACACGCGACGGATCTTGCTTTGAAGTTTGAAGAAGGCGGAAAAATGTGAATTACGTTTAGCCGGACGGTATTGAAGAAGGTAGGAAATAGCGAATATAGGAATGGCCGACTTTAACAGTTTGCATTTACAGGAAAGAAATTTAAAGCTACAAGAGAACGCCTGATTGGAATACATTTAAATAATAATAATTCACCGAAGGAGATAGAGTATGAATGATATCCAAAAGGATATTATTCAAATATAAATAGTTTTAAAAATAATTAACATTTTTCATCGTCATCACATCTGCTAAAAGTTAGCTAATAATTTTTAAAAATTTATTATAACTACATGCCTAAACGGATTTTGATAAAACTTAGATAGAATGAATGCCTTATGTGGGGAAAAGGAAAAGATACCTAGGAAAGAAGGAAGGATATAAGTGTGTAGTGAAAAGAAGAGAAAACAAGTACAGAAAAAGCACAGATCGCCTCAAACAAGGAGATAAAACGAAAATCTAATGGGACTTCAAGAGGTGATTTCTCGTACGGGAGAGATGCCCAAATATAAGGACAGAGCGGCGCGTTGAAAATCACACACACCAAATCCAGAAGCCAGAGTGAGAAACTGGAAGACAGTATCTGCAAGAAAAGTTCTTTTTTCACGCTGCATGCAGGGCAGATTAACTTCAACCAATACAGCCTCACCGTGAGCTTATTAATCCTAAGAGGGCTTGTAAGTTTATTAAAGATATATGTATGACTAATTGTAGCTGTCATTTCCTTATTTGATTCGTTGGGTATAGATGGTGATGGTGCAAGGATGACAACTAACTATTTGTGTGTCTTACGCGAATGTACAGTTGCAGGGTAAATAGGCAACAGTTACTTTTCAATAGTCACATCAACTCCAACAGTGTCAAGGGAAGGACACTGGAACTCATGGTTTGATTAAGAATGCAATCAACGATTTATTTTTGACGATTACTTTTACACTGTTGCTGTCATCTTTGACGGAGTTTCAAACGTCGATTTATTGGTTGTATGTTTTTCACCCTTGTCAAGGTTAGGGAACTATGTCTTAACTTTGCTGTGTCAGGTTGATTAGGGGTTATCTCCCTTTTTGGTTCATTCATTGGGTTTGACCTTTTTGAGAATAGGGTCAAAGGTAAACAGTTCTGGGCTATGTGCCATGCGCAGTTGGGGAGCGCAAAATTAGACTTCCGTCAGGTAGAGATGCGAACTGGCTTCTGTAGGACGTGAATGTCCGTTGTTTCCTGGGGAATGAAAATCTTCGAAGTGACTGCGTTGTCAGTTTTCCCCAGTGATTTACTGTACGTCAGGAATGACGACAATATTATTTCTTGTGTTCTGAGGATTCGTTTCAAGGTAACACCGACTTTATCATTACTACGCATTCGGTTGCAGAATTTGTTAAAGGCTTACCTAGCCTGTGAGAACAGCTCACCGTTCCTGTAATGCAGAACTTATATTTTGTGCTCAAGGTAGCTATTTAAGACTATTCGTCTTCATATGATCAGATCAGAAGTCCAGTGACGAAGTTATATATGGTGGAAACCGCAGGTTGGCGGTATACTTATACAAACATTATAGCAGGGTTTATGCAACCTGCTTAATGAAGAATACACAGCTGACGTCATATCGAGGTCTGTGTAATGGCCACTATTCTACAGCATGAAAAGATGTAACTGGCGTGTTATGCCAAGTTGAACGACGGCCCTGGTAATAGGATTACATGAGTTAAGGGCTCGTCTTTTGTATGACGGAGTTATTAGGTATCTGACGCGTTCAGTCAGGGATACCAAAGCGGCATTATGAACTGTACATTAAAGAACAAACCACTATTGACCATGCCCACATATGTGAATGTTTACCAGCCTTAGAAGACCTGATATGTACCAAGCGATTTCAATTAACATGATGTACATGAACCTGTTTACATTGACTGTTCCTGTGTGATACTACTGTTAGTGCTGTGAATAAATGTATGAACTGTCACCAGTAGTTTCAACCATCATTGGCTTCAGTACGAGTGTGACTGGGTGTATTGTGTAACTATATATGAGCCTAAACGCATTCGCGACTACACACCCATGTCTCATCATCATCATCATCGTACAAGGATCATGTATGCTGTCAGCGTGAGTGACCCAGATCTTCACCGCACAGTACACTGTTCAGGTGACATCGACACGCATACCTGGCCTACTACACATCGACATTTGCATCACGCTAGAAAAACCAACTAACATGTGATGGTGCAAGGATGACAACTAACTATTTGTGTGTCTTACGCGAATGTACAGTTGCAGGGTAAATAGGCAACAGTTACTTTTCAACAGTCACATCAACTCCTACAGTGTCAAGGGAAGGACACTGGAACTCATGGTTTGATTAAGAATGCAATCAACGATTTATTTTTGACGATTACTTGGACACAAAATACAATACGGATAGTGCATACATATTTGATCAATTCTTGACATGCGATAGTTGGTTTCCATAATATAGGTAGTTGAGCATCATTAAAAAATCGACATATTCAAACATTCACTTGTAATAGTAGAACAGCTGGCTTAAACAAAATGTTTTAAACGACGGTTGACCTTTCAAGGACAATCCAACATTTTGTGAACAAGGGTATGCAACCCCTCAAAGAATACTCCTTCTTATATATTCTGGTAATGAAATACAACATCTGGTCTTTGAACATCATAGTAGAATCATTAACATGATTAGTACTTCTAGGCTTCTTACTTCTGAGTTCTGTTTCACCACTCCATATAGGCCGTTACTCGCATGACGGCGATTCCATAATTCAATTAAGTAGATCCCTTTCTCTCGACAACCAATTCCATTAAAACATGTTCAAAACTTCCAACGAATTGACTTTCCAAGTTTTATCCATTCTAGGACCATCGCATGAAGGTACTAGCTAGAGGTCGACTTGAATAAAATTGTCAATGAAAATAGTTATATATATTTCAATATTTGATTTGAAATAACTTACACTTGTGACACAATATGGCTATGACTTCTATGCAGGGAGCCGATCACAACATAATTCAATCTGCCCGAACAAAGGGCTGAAAAATCTCATCAGACACACTGTCTGGCAGGGATCCTAGCTTGTTCATCCAAGCCTCTACGTCATCTGGCTTGTTTGGCAACAAGCGCGCTAATTTTAAAATTCCCAAAAATTGTGCGCTATAGAGCGCGAAAAATTAAATATACAATTATCTTCTTAATACATACGCTGGTGCGTACCAACTTAACTGCAGCCAGACTATGTCCACTTTTGCTACAGTCAAGGTACACAAAAAGTACGCAACACTAATATCAGTTTATTTCAGATTTTATTTACGATTTAATTGTATCAGACATAATAAAATGGGAATGACGTTAACCAGAGATAACCTCCACCGGCATTGTCAGGAAGCATAACCATTAATTGGTTAGCCAAATATATCATGGCTAGTTCTTGCCTGGAAGCTTACGACATACCAGCAAGTACATAAGTTACTTGACATCCATAAGTGGAAGGCAAACGTTATATCTTACCCATGTAACATAACATGTGATTTATTCATGTAATTTGTTATTTTCTGCACAGTGGACAATATCTTATCATGCTATCTCTGTAACATACTACCATGAATAATTCATTTATATACAAACACTGAAGACATGATCGCCTCATGAACAGCAGTGGGTGGTGAGATTGTTGGAACACCATGACCACCTATTACACTTTGTTCCAGGTTTTTATGATCGAGTTTTATGATAATTCCTGATTGAATTTACCTAAAGACTTGAGGACCGTTGATCCTGCTAACTGAAGCCTAGAGGTCAACCAATCTTCAACACCTTAGTCCCCCGTAGTTATAGGGCGGGCTGAACGACAGTCTATTGATTCAATTGTGTCTCAGGAATCTCGAACAAATACCAGATGAGTTTATGTGTTATCCAATCCAACAAATCCTGTGAGCAGTTTCTAAAGCGACTGTCGATGATGATAACAGCTAGAGACTAGATAGCAAGATATATCAAAATTATACTGTGACAGACTGTTCTAAATTCATTGGAAGATTCATCCAAGATTTTTTTCTATTATTTATTTTAATTTGTAACTATAAATAGTCATACATTTTACCATCTTCCAACACCCATTTCTCATTACAAGAATATATAGATGTAAATAATAAATTATGAAATTGTACTCATTTGACTTGGTAAATTTTTAACTGTTAAATTTTGATTTACTTTTTCTAATTTAATTATATTATCACATAGGGCTACTATAGCGAAAGTGGCACCGTATACTTCTGAAGCCTAAATCTATTTTCCAGCTCAGAGTATTCACAGCCGTAGCTCACTTGTGATACCAGTGTACTTCTCGGGCACTGGAACTTCATACTTTCTGGAGAGAGATTCTACTTCTTCCCTACCACTATCATCACACTAGGAAAACCTTTCGCTACATTGGGGGCTCTTTTGCGGGATATTATTTTTTTATCCTGAGCCACTATCTGTGTATTCTTCTATCTTGAGCCACAAATAGTTTGTAAAAATAAATTTTTTTGAAAACTTAGAAATTTTTTCGTAATAATAGTACCATTGAGTACCAAGTAAATAGGAGACGCTCACAAGGTTTTAAGGATTTGTCTTGTTCAAAGTAATTAATTGATTTTAATTAAGTTAGTTGGTTAGTGAAGATAAAATTATATACCCTCTGATAAGTAAGCATTATGGCTGATTTGGTGAAGTTTCGATCTGCAATCATGCAGGAGGGAAAGGACGTTGGATTGACAGGTGATGCTCTTATCCAGTATGTCGCAACTGAAGTGGACAAATATTTGGATGGAGAGAACAAAAGATTGGAAGCTGAAAGAGAAGTCAAAAGACTTGAAGCAGAAAGAAGACTAATAATGAAAGCAGAGGATAGGAAATTGCAAGCAGAGAGAGAAGCCAAAAGATTAGAAGCAGAAAGAGAAGCCAAAAGATTAGAAGCAAAAAGAAAAGCCAAAAGATTTGAATTTGAGGCCGAAGCTGAAGAAAGAAGGTTACAAAGAGCTCATGAGTTAAGTTTAAAGGAACTTGAACTCCAGAGAGCAGCTAGCAATCATGGTGCTAGCTCACCTCACATTGAGAGTAGCTCCAACCAGAGCACGACAGATGGAGCCATGAGTTTCCACCTGGATCCATTTATTGAGAAGGAGGACGCCATTGATTCGTACTTGGATAGATATGAGAGACTGGCCTCTACCTATGGATTGGAAAAGGAAAAATGGAGCCTTAAACTATCTCAGGGGTTGAGGGGAGTTTCATACGATGTTTATTTAAAACTCTCAAATGAAGACCAGGAAAATTATGAAATCTTAAAACAAGCTTTACTGGTCAGGTACGAAAAGAATTCTGAATCTTATAGAAAGATATTCCGAACTGCTAAGCTACTTCCAGGAGAAAACTACCACCAGTTTTCTGCCAGATTGGAAACATATCTGACAAAATGGATTAGCTTAGGAAAATGTCAAGATATAAAAGAAATGGTCATGATGGCACAACTGAGAGAATCCATGCCTCATGAAATGAGAAAATTTCTTATGGGGCAAGGAGCAGAGAGATTAGAAGATATTTTAACCATGGCTGAGAGATATCAAGCAGCTCAGTCAGAAGTATCAGGAAATAAGAAGAAGCAGGCTGAGAACTTCAAACCTTCACAAAACTATACCAACTATGAACATAGGGACAATTCCAACAAGAACAAACACAGAACTGATTATAAAGACAAAAACGCTCTAGGATCAGATAAGAAACCGGGACCTAAGACGCGTCAACAGTGAGGAATGCAGTTAGCGACCCATAGCTTGACTGCTTGCGTCAGGGTCAGTGAACCAGAGCTGACCAAGACATTACTCCACCTCCAAGTGGTGGTCCTGGAAACAGGCTGCATCACTGCAGTCTGGCTGAGTGAGTAGGGATCGAAATGGGAAGGCTAACCCGGTCCTAAAAATGCTGTGCTGAAGTCGGATGTGTCGGCCGAAGGGCGCAAATATCGCAACTTCGCTGTAAACGGACACAACGCAACCAACGTCCTTTTCAGGACGAAGAAGAAGAAGAAGAAGATAAGAAACCTTCAAGAAAGGAAGGAAAGTGGTGTAAATCTTGCCAAATGAGTAAGAGATCAAAGCAGCAGTGATGGACAACCCTATTTACCCATTAATACTGGGATGTAGATATATCTTTCTAGGAGAACCTATAGACCCATAGTGATGGCAATAGTCCAGACCAGGGCAAGCTCTAAGAAAGAGGAGGACACTATCATCAATACTCATCCAGAAGAGATGAGAAAGGCTCAAACTGCTGACAGTGCATTGAAGCCTTGCTTTGGCAAATTACCTAAAAGCCATAACCCTCCAGAGAAAGGAGACTTATATATGAAAAATGGCGTACTATATAGAAAAGCTGGAACAGGGCCTAAAGGACATGGACAGCTTGTAGTGCCAAAATCATACAGAGAGCAGATTATGAAGCTAGGACATGCTATACCCTTCAGTGGACATAAGGGAATAGGGGCCACTGGACAACGGATAGCCTGTCACTACTTTTGGCCAGGGATCACAGAGGACATAAAGAGGTATGTGAGATCCTGTCCAGAATGCCAAAGAGTAGCTTCTAAACACAGGACTGCACCAGCAACACTGGGAGAAATGCCCATTATGGGAACGCCCTTTGAACGTGTTGCCGTGGATATTGTTGGACCCTCAATAGGACCAAGAAGAGAAATGCATATATTTTAACCTTGGTCGATACTTGCCCTATGTGGGGAGAGGCAGTAGCAATGTCATCGATAGATTCGAAACATGTGGCAGAGGCCCTGTTAACAATATTCACCCGATTACGTTTCCCACATCAAATATTGACTGACAATATTTCTCAGTTTAGGGGAAAGCTAACACAAGAAGTATTCAGGATATTTCAAGCTAGACATTATCACTGTAGCCCGTACCACGCCCAAGGGAATGGTCAAGTAGAGCGGTTCAATGGCACGCTCATTTCAATCCTTAGAAAGCTGGCTAGTGAGAAACCTGAAACTTGGGACACATACTTACCCTCAGCACTATTTGCCTATATGGAAGTCCCACATAACTCCACAGGATTGGCTCCAGCTACTTTGTTGTTTGGACGACCAATCAAAGGTCCATTGGAAGCATTGTTGCGGACATGGACTGATGAAAAAGCAGAAGAAACCGTGACTTCTTCATACCAATACGTCAACGAGTTGACATTTCGATTGAAAACAAGTTGGAAACTGGCAAATTATAACTTGAGACAGGCCAGGAGGAAGCAGGCTGCTTACTACAATAAAACAGCAAAAGATAGGGAACTTGAGGTGAGAGAAAAAGTTCTGTTACTGTTGCCCAGCAGCAATAATAAATTGCAAATTGGATGGCAGGGTTCCTACGACATATTGGAAAAACTTTCCAGGACCAATTATAAGATTGACAAGAAAGGAAAGGAGAAGGTGTATCATGCCAACCTTGTTAAAATGTATTATGACAGGGAAGCATCAGAAGTTGCACATATCGTGACCCTGGCCATTGTAACAGAAATGCAGGATGAACCCATTTCCTCCATGGAATACCCCCTAACTACTACACAAAGTTATGCTCAGGTTAATGTGAGTGAACATTTAACTCTTGAGCAGAGGAGAAAGGTTCAGGAGGTGTTAGAAGTCCATGTTGTTGTACTCACAGATAAGCCGGGGTGTACTAATCTGTTAGAGTATGACATGACGATTACTGACTCTACACCAGTTTGTATGCGGACATACCCTATACCTTATGCGAAAGGACAAGCACTCAAGGATGAGATTGACTATCTCTTAAAAGAGAAAATTATTTCAAAGTCTGAATCTCCCTACAGCTCAAGTGTGGTGCTATTAAGGAAGCCTAGTGGTGAACACAGGTTATGCATTGACTATAGGAAACTAAATGCTATCACTGAATCTCAGGTAGACCCATTACCTGACACCAGTCAGTTGTTTGCTACATTGAGTAAGGCTCGGTATTTTTCAAAAGTAGATCTAAGCAAGGGATACTACCAAATACTAGTGAAACCAGAAGTTAGGAAACTGTTAGCCTTTAGTACACTGGATAGACATTACGAGTTCAATGTACTCCCATTTGGTTTAAACAATGCTCCAAGTATCTTCTCCAGAATGATGAGGAAATTGTTGGAACCATTACAAAATCCTCATATCACCAACTTCATGGATGATATTCTGATTGCTACCACCACATTCGAGGAACACATAGTAGCGCTCTCCATGTTAAATAGACTGAGAGAAACGGGATTGACAGCACGTCCAACTAAGTGTCATATTGGATGTGAGAAATTGGAATTTTTAGGTCACACTATCTCTACAGGGCAAATGTCTCCTGACCCAAAGAATGTAGAGAAAATGAGAAAAGCACCAAGACCACAAACTAAGAAGGATGTAAGATCCTTTGATTCACTGTGCGGTTTCTATCAGAAATATATATCCCATTTTAACTCATTATGCGCGCCATTAAACGACTTAACCAAAAAAGGTCAGCCGGATAAAATACAATGGACTGCGTAATGCGAACAGGCTTATACAGAGTTGAAAAATAAGCTGAAAAATAAACTTATCCTTGCCCTTCCCGATCTCACATAAGAATTCGTACTAAGAACGGATGCTAGCAATGTAGGCATCGGAGTAACATTACTACAGCGGGCAAACACATCGCCACATATGCTATTACCAGTAGCTTTTGCCAGTAGAAAATTAAATGCAGCTGAAAGAAATTATTCTACCGTTGAACGTGAATGCCTCGCTTTGGTTTGGTCGATCAATAAATTCGCCCTTTTCTTTACGGGAAACACTTCATTGTGGAAAGCGATCATCAGCCTTTGATGTTTTTAGCAGTGTCTAAAAAATTTAATTCACGACTTTTAAGGTGGAGTTTACTGTTATCTCCATATTCGTTCAATGTGAGATATATTCCAGGACGGGACAACCTTGGACCCGATTTTTTAAGTCGTCATCCTATCAAAGGAGATATAGAGAGACAGAAAAGTAAGGAGGAACTGCGGCATGTGTTACCAAAAAGTTAACCGTGCATGCACTGTTTTAAAGAAGAGGGCTCTGTAGCGAGATTTGGTACCACTTGCGTCGTTTGTGAAAAAATGTGTAACGCGACACACACACACAGCGCAGGGATAACACGCGACGGATCTTGCTTTGAAGTTTGAAGAAGGCGGAAAAATGTGAATTACGTTTAGCCGGACGGTATTGAAGAAGGTAGGAAATAGCGAATATAGGAATGGCCGACTTTAAAAGTTTGCATTTACAGGAAAGTAAATTTAAAGCTACAAGAGAACGCCTGGTTGGAATACATATAAATAATAATAATTCACCAAAGGAGGTAGAGTATGTATGATATCCAAAAGAATATTATTCAAATATAAATAGTTTTAAAAATAATTAACATTTTTCATCGTTATCACATCTGCTAAAAGTTAGCTAATAATCTTTAAAAATTTATTATAACTACATGCCTAAACGGATTTAGATAAAACTTAGATAGCATGAAAACCTCATAAGGGGAAAATGAAAAGATACCTAGGAAAGAAGGAAGGATATAAGTGTGTAGTGAAAAGAAGAGAAAACAAGTACATAAAAAGCACAGATCGCCTCAAACCAGGAGATAAAACGAAAATCTAATGGGACTTCAAGAGGTGATTTCTCGTACGGAAGAGATGCCCAAATATAAGGACAGAACGGCGCGTTGAAAATCACACACACCAAATACAGAAGCCAGAGTGAGAAACTGGAAGACAGTATCTGCAAGAAAAGTTCTTTTTTCACGCTGCATGCAGGGCAGATTAACTTCAACCAATACAGCCTCACCGTGAGCTTATTAAACCTAAGAGGGTATGTAAGTTTATTAAAGATATATGTATGACTAATATCATTTTATTTCAGATTTTATTTACGATTTAATTGTATCAGACATAATAAAAAGGGAATGACGCTAACCAGAGATAACCTCCACCGGCATTGTCAGGAAGCATAACCATTAATTGGTTAGTCAAATATATCATGGCTAGTTCTTGCCTGGAAGTTTACGACATACCAGCAAGTACATAAGTGACTTGACATCCATAAGTGGAAGGCAAAGGTTTTATCTTACCCATGTAACATAACATGTGATTTATTCATGTATTTTGTTATTTTCTGCACAGTGGACAATATCTTATCATGCTATCTCTGTAACATACTACCATGAATCATTCATTTATATACAAACACTGAAGACATGATCGCCTCATGAACAGCAATGGGTGGTGAGATTGTTGGAACACCATGACCACCTATTACACTTTGTTCCAGGTTTTTATGATCGAGTTTTATGATAATTCCTGATTGAATTTACCTAAAGACTTGAGGACCGTTGATCCTGCTAACTGAAGGCTAGAGGTCAACCAATCTTCAACACCTTAGTCCCCCGTAGTTATAGGGCGGGCTGAACGACAGGCTATTGATTCAATTGTGTCTCAGGAATCTCGAACAAATACCAGATGAGTTTATGTGTTATTCAATCCAACAAATCCTGTGAGCAGTTTCTAAAGCGACTGTCGATGATGATAACAGCTAGAGACTAGATAGCAAGATATATCAAAATTATACTGTGACAGACTGTTCTAAATTCATTGGAAGATTCATCCAAGATTTTTTTTCTATTATTTATTTTAATTTGTAACTATAAATAATCATACATTTTACCATCTTCCAACACCCATTTCTCATTACAAGAATATATAGATGTACATAATAAATTATGAAATTGTACTCATTTGACTTGGTAAATTTTTAACTGTTAAATTTTGAGTTACTTTTTCTAATTTAATTATATTATCACATAGGGTTACTATAGCGAAAGTGGCACCGTATACTTCTGAAGCCTAAATCTATGGTCCAGATCAGAGTATTCACAGCTGTAGCTCAATTGTGATACCAGTGTACTTCTCGGGCACTAGAACTTCATACTTTCTGGAGAGAGATTCTACTTCTTCTCTACCACTATCATCACACTAGGAAAACCTTTCGCTACACAAGGTATTGTCCTTTTGTTGCGCCTCTTTAAGTTCCTTGGGTAACAAATTTGGCGCAGGCTCCCGTTCCTTCTTGGTTTGCCCTCTTGTGGTTACTGCTGCCACAATTGGCTCTTCCGGTTTCCCAATAAACACATATCTACCGTCAAGTATGACTGGGTAGATCGGGTCATCCATAACAGCCGCTTTGCTCACACCTCTGACAAACTCAGAGTGGATCTCCACCAATGCGATGGGAAGCGTTGTTGGTACATCTCCTTTAGAAACTCCACAAAGTTCGACGGTTTCTTCTGTCTCTTGACCGGGTTTGACCAGGTGCCTGACAACAATGCAATCATAAGAAAGCCCCGTGTCAAACAAACAATATGTTGAAGACCCGTTCAAAATAACAGTTCCTCGCGTTGAGGGTCTCCCCTCTTCAGTTTGAGAATCATTGACATCAATTCTGCCTTGCGAGACTGTTAGCAAGCATCCGATGCGTTTAGGCTCGGTGTGCTCTCTCTGATCATATGTCCCGTGCGCAGGGGTTTTCCCTTTGTCACCTTGTCCTTTCTGACCGCGCTGCCATGTAGGACGGTTAGGTTGATCAGTCTGTTTGTTGTTGGTTGGGTACTTGTAGTTGTGGAACTTAGATTTTTCCGGAGGGGGTTCTGAAGTCCAGTATCTCTGTGGTTATGCTGGTGAGAAGAATGGGAAGATTGATCTAGGTAATTCTTTCGAGAAGGCTCTTCTGTCGGTTTACGTTTTGCGGCCGGCAGTTCGGCCAGCGCATAATGATATCGCTCAGACTTTTCCATAATGTCTTCTATCTTTTCTGCTCCTTGCTCAGCTAGAAATCGACGGGTGTCACTTGACAAAGTGTTTTTTATTTGTTCAGTTATAACAAATTCCTCAAGTCCTTCATAGGTAGAGGCGAGCTGTGAAAGCTCCAGGCACTTTGTCAAGTATCCCTTCAGACGAGAAGAGAACTGATGAAAAGTTTCAGCGCCCTCCTTTCTGCTGTTACGGAACAGTTGCAAAAATTTGCGAGCGTTCATTTCAAAGCGTTCAAGTAAAGCTTTCTTCAACATGTCGTAATTGTCTTGTTGGCTGCTTTCCGTTTTTGAGTAAACATCATACGCAGACCTTTTAGGGCCTGGGAAAGTTTCATACACCAACGCGACCTCTCTAAACCGTACAGAAGTGCCATTTTTTCACATTTTTCTAGATACGTGTCAATCTTCTCATTAGGGCAAGGGAAAGATTCTAGAGCGAAAGCCATAGCGGTGAGTTGAGGAGATTGAGTGTTAGAAGGATCAGTTAAGGAAGAATGAGGAGAAGATTCTACATTGCTGGAGGTAGAGGCAGCCCCACGAGTTTGAACCTCTAGAGCTTTGAGCGCCAACTCATGCTGTCGTCGTTGCTCATTTTCTCTTTCCTCATGCTGTCTCTCCTTCTCTCTTTCCTCATGCGGTCTCTCCTTCTCTCTTTCCTCATGCTGTCTCTCCTTCTCTCTTTCGTTCGCCCTGCGGATTTCCAATCATCCTCAATCTTCTTCTGCTCTCTAGCTTCGGCTGCTTTTTCCTTCTGCTCCGCATCATATCTGTCGAGTTCGTCCCTGACAAAAGCTTTCGCTTCTTCTCCGTCCAATCCCTCTTCCCTTGCTTCCTCTCTGAGCATCTGCCCAAGTTTTGCCCGCTCTGCCATTGTAAATACTGACTGAGACTTATACGAGAAAGAAGTAAGAAAAAGGATATACTGGTTCCCTACCACTTACGAGAAATACAAACAAAAATTAATATTAACTGGGATACCTCCTCCTTAATATTAGTTAGATATCTAACTATAGCTGCTATTAATTGGCAATTAAGCTCCTAATGCAGACGACTACGCCAAATAAATGGTAGTTCAGATTTATCAACTAACACAAAAACTAAGATACTAAAAGTGGAAACCTAAAAAAAATTCCTGGCAAATATTTTAAGGAGAAAAAAAAAATCCATTAATTTTTAAGTCCACTATCAAGTCACCCCTGAAGTCAGTTAGTGTAAAGGAGGCAATTACTGGACTAAATAGTCTGAACGCGCTCCTTAGCTTAGCTCAAAACACCTTCTGCTTAAAATTAAAACCCTGTGATTGTTACACAACCACACACTACCAGCGGCTTTGTATTACAAAATCAATACATAACATACTCTGACAAAGATCACCTTTAACTCAATTGTATATACTCTAACAATGCTGTGGAAAAAAAGAAACAATAGATATATATGTGTGGTCAGCAAGCCAATAAACAGATCATTTGTCTAGGGGATAATTATTTTAATGATACTATATCTCACGAGACAATCACACTCTTTCTCTAACTAGTCTATAAAGATTATACAGAACAAAATCCCGGTAAACGAGAAATTTTTTTCTGTCGTCTCGTTTTCCTATTCTAAGTTCAAAAATTCCTCGGACGAAAACCCATTTGTCGTATATTTTTGATAGGGTAATTAAGATCAATTTTGGCCCAGCCTGAATAGGACCAGAACAGGTGATAGCTCAGTGAGAGATCAGGTAAAGAAATAGATTTTTCACAAGTGAAATGGTGAACGGTAAAAATCTGTCCCTGGATTTGAAAAATAATCAATCCAGCCTATCGATTACGACTGAGATTTGTAGATCAGACAGTTTCCCTATAAATATATATAGATATATATTCAACCACTCACTTCTATACACACACAGATACGTGACGACAATTAGACGCACATACGTGAAACCTATAACTATGGAATTGGGATCTTTTGGGACAAGCTGACCGACACGTGTAAATAAAGTTTATGTAAATTTTATTTATCATAAAGAATCTACAACACAACAATATCTTTGAATATCAAAATCAAATACAATGAACATAGGTTAATGAGTTAATTACAGAGTTAGACTCATAGGTTTAATCCTCCCTCCCTCTGTTGAGACAAGATCCCGTTAGAGCAAAGTTATTAACCCCCGAAAGAGTCAAAGGTTTTTACGCTATGGTTTAAAATTCCCTCTACAATAAAGAACAGAGTTATAAGTTAATCTATTCTGAAATAAAATAAAGGAGCAGCTTTAGCAAAACTTGCATAAGCAAATACAAAATAAGTACATGGGTTATATCCAAATAGAATTATTCTTCCCACGCTTTCTCTCGCTCTGACAAACCTGTGATCACAAATTCAGTCTCTTACCTACAATGGTGCTTTCACCACATCTGGAACAATTGTTAATGGCACCCACGGACCATCCACGGTTGGTTGTTTGGCGAATCAAGCCCCAGTTTCTCCAACGACTAATTAATCAAATGTCCGGAAACGCTCGGTGTTCACTCTTATAAGTAGGATGCTGATAAAGGTCACTTCAATTTTTGTCCAGGTAGTAAAATAATTAAGAGATCTAAATGTCACAGTGTACGTTAGCTTGGAATCTTCAATCGTTACATCAAATGTCAGGTAAACAAATCGGTTCAGGATCAATCTTCTTCACAACACGTGATCGTTATACAGGTATTGTCAATGTTAGATTTGGTAGCCACAACAGGCTGAATGTTTATGAAATTGGGAAAAGAAATCTGGATATTCTAAAAGTCCAGTTATCATTTATTCTTAATATTATTTGGGTTGGTACTCTGTCTCTTTCTGGGTGTACCACGAGACAGACAAGTCACCTTGAAAAACCCGATATTATATCAGAATGTTCTTTGATAAAGTTTATTTTCAGTTTCATATGGAATGGAAGCCGCTGGTAAGGTTTAGGGTTTGACCCAAATACTGTAAAAGGAGAAAATACAAATACTTAACATAATATAGTATAATTCACAATCCTATCCTTACCCCGCGTAACATAGAAGATATATTATCCACTACGGTTATTTAACTTAAATTAGAAACTATAAGCTTAGAGCTAGTCTCATCGTTTAAAAAACTTCCGTGAAATAAATTCTAGTCATTTAACAAGAATCCATCATCATGAATTATAAATAAATACATATTTCGTCAATACTCATGATGAATCAGTGCATTACTAGTTGGTTAAAATATTCACTGACTGGTTACTAGCAGTTAATTAAATTTTTATTATAGCTTGAAGAGTTTAACTAGAAATATTTATTTGTTCTGCTATCCACTGTAACACAGTAAAACTTTAGAGAAATAATATAACGGACCACTAGTAAAATATAATTGACGATTTAAAAAGATTAAATCACTCAAACTACTAGTATAGTATCTACCTCAACACCGAGCTACTAAGACTTATCTCCAACGACTACTAAGAAATTCACTTTTACAAGTATTCTAGAATCGAAGCTAGTTTGTCTAGAAGAATCTGTGAGGTACTGGATGAATTTAGTTAGATTTCTGTGGTATATATTTTAAAAGATGAAAGGAGATAGTTAATTATCCCCCCGAAAAACCAGATCCTACCAGATGTTTACACCTACGGTATATTCTACGTTCATTTTTCGGCTTATACGTAATTCAAAGCCGAACACCCAGGATCTTTGTTCTTGCTTCGATCAGACATCGGCAATGCGCTAATCAGTGTGAGTTTCCTTCGTCTCTCTGCTCGTATTACGCGAGCAATGTCTTTAGATCTTTCGATTCGCCGTGTTAATTACTTATCACGAACGGATTCAGGGAAAGGTAATAAAGATTTCTCACTTAGGTTCACAATATCTACTCAAATTTATTCAAATCTGGTTGCTGTCTGATCTCTACAACGATTTGATCTCTGGCGCTGGTGTTAAAATTACAGCTCACGTTAGCTAATAGGTCTCTGGTAGACTCTCATCAAAGAAATATAGCGACCAACATTAAATGCGTGCTAAATGAGAAAAGAGGGACATAATTTTGAGTAATAGGAGGTTTAAGTTAACCCAACAGGCGTAGGTGAAGCTAGGTAAAACGAAAAAATGAAGATAAAGAAAATAGATATATGAAATCAATTATCATAATCTGCCACAGTCTTGAACAAAAACATGTCAAGCCCTCCTGTCTTGTACCATCTGCTTAGAATCTTTCCGTGTCTTCTTAACCTCTTTTATTTCTGTCACAAGTTCTCTTCTCCTATGTCTGTGTGCGTTTTTTATGTGTGTGCGGGTGTCCCGCTATTCTCATACCCTGAGGTTTCCAAAACACGTACTGCTCGGTAATGCTATAAACTAGCTTTTTCATGGTGTTTCTTTGTAGCGAGAGGAAAGATATAATGATGGTGATATTATCCTGGACAAATAGATGTATCAGATGATACCAAGATAGTGCCAGATAAGAGACTGGTCTTACAAGAAAAACCCCATTCTCTGAAAAGAGTAATGGTGTATCGACATCAAAGGTATAGTCAAGCGGTATAGGATCCTAGATGAGATGGTAATGTGCTATCTAGATTCCTATGGGCTCCTCTCCAGACTAACATTAGACAATAACTCTGCTAGGGGTAATTAAATACACAACAAGAACTTTAAACCAAATTTAAATCACTGAAGACCATACAACAATGAGACACAAGAAGGCCATACAACAATGGGTACAATTTAGAATTTATTTATGTACAAGATCTATTCTTCTCTGTTCTTTGTTAATTTTTCAAATAAAATTCAATTGAATACAAAATAAAATTATGGGTCACTTTAAATAAATTTAAAATATATATATATATATATATATATATATATATATATATATATATATATATATATATATATATATATATATATGGAGCCGCGCTGGTGTAATGGCTTCGGCGTTGTACTGGCGACCAGGTGTTCATGGTTCAAACCCGGGCGTCGGCGTGTGAAGAAATGTTTACGGCCGGAAATTTGACTGAATAGCCTGAACGGCTCCTGTGATAAACCCTCTGTGGATGGGAAGGAGCGAAGCTCCTGACCGGGTTGGAAGGAAAGTCCTCAGGTTCCCCAGCCTCGCAATGATATGTCATTGGGCCGAAGGGCTGAAAGCCCAAGTGCCGCTGGTTAAGAAAAAAAAAAAAAAAAAAAAAAAAAAAAATATATATATATATATATATATATATATATATATATATATATATATATATATATATATATATATATATATATATATATATATATATATATATATATATATATAACATTTACAGTTAATTTCTTAAACTAAAATAGTTCAATTTCACTGTTCTCTTGCTTCCTGATGGAATCTCTCTCTACTTTTGTGCTTTCTTGAATAGATGAATCTAAATGTTACTTTATGATATATGACTGTCTAATGTCTTCTATATAGCCAGCACAGTTTTTCATCATTACATCGCCTATTCGTAGTTGGGTTAATTTGGTGTTGTTTGAAAATTGAATAGTAGCCCAGCATTGAGCTACTTATCTGAAACAAAGTCCTTCCTAGGCCTCGTACAGCAGTATGATTGGATAGAGCCCCACCACTGCGGGTCCTCCACTCGTCAAGATGACACAGTTAATACTGGCAAAAGCTCTGACAAACTTGAGCATCTTATTGCTGACGTGGTCACTGGAGATTGTGTATGACACTCACGGCAGGATATAACCTGAAATAATATATACAACCTACGTAGTATCGCTCATTGTCTCCTTAGCCAGACAGGAGGTAATATGTGACAGTTCAGACAAGCTGTGGTTAATTACAAGAGACATAGTAAGTCATGAATAACACAATTCGTTCAAGTTCAAGTTCTAGCACAATAGTTCAATAATTCACTTGTTACAATTTTGTCCATGATTTGCTTCAATAAAATCATATAGGCCTTATGGTAATCATTGTGTCATATATCAAATAATATAGAAAATCAATCTATTATCGTCATTCCTTCCTTTAGTTTGGATAGTCCTTTCCAGCAAGCATAATATCTTTAAAACGCTTTCCACATACAACCTGCTCAATCCATTCGTTCTACTTAATTAGTACACAATGAAACTAAGCCTACACAATTCGGGTTTTCCTCCAGAAATAGCACAATGATTCTACACATGCCAACATTTCTTTAACACACATTGATAATATATATATATATATATAATTAACATCTCGCTTACCCTCAATCACAGACATGCTTTTAATGGTTACACAGTCTGCTCACATTTCTGCAGATGGCAACGGAGTTGATATAACTTCGTGTGCTCTGTGTCTGTAGTTTGACATAGTCGGCGAGTGTGTCTGTGTCAAGCGTTCTCTCCTCTTTTATAATGGCCTTTGGGATGTACGAGATGGCAACTGGACCAAGGTACGTTTGCATGCATCCAAAATCGTGTAGGCAAGGCAAGATGTTTTCCGCTGATACAGTAAATCCAAAATAATTCTGGAACCCTTATTTCTGCACTGTCAGACCCATTGACAGCCAGTAAACCCGGAGTAGAGTGACTTATTTTGCAGATAATCGTCACCTTGCCAGTAATAGTCACCAGCCTAAAGCTCAAGTCACCTTTATCCAACAAATAGAGGCGCATCTCTTGGAGCCCTCATATATATTCGTTTTGCCAGCAGTGATCATTATTGCTTAGATATTTTGATCTAGCAGTGGGTGCAGTTATACAGTTATATTCGCATTAGTATCGTCTCCTTTACCTGCCACAGGAAAAGAAGGTGCGCTTGGATTATTAAAAACTGTTTCCAGAGAGAGAGCTTATCTCTACCTTAAGTTAATATAAAAAATTTGGAAGAACAATGTTGTGCTAGTTTTCCCAGCGTGGATTACCTTACATACCCGGATTTATACCTACAAGACAGACCGCTTCCCTTAAGGAAGCTGGGAGCCTAATACCTTTCGAGTTGACAATCCTGATGTGAGAAAGTGTACGGGCGTTGGTAGTGTGAGATGTGTGCTGGTGTGATTAGTGAAGCGTGGTTGTTATTTTTCTATGTTGTGATATTGATATTCGCTTGCCTTCAGAGATAGTGAAGGCATTACTTATTTTCTTAGCTGTTGTGGTTTTCTTTAATAAACATATTTATATGTAATTTGTGGTCAGAATCAATTCTCGTCTAACTGTCACTTGATGTTTGCTGTTGTGGTCCTTACTGTAATAGAATTTCTTTTTTTTCTATGAAGCATAGGAGGACGGGGAGGAGATTGACATCTTAAAACATAGTCCGAGTATGGTGGGGAAGAAGGCCTTTAGAGATCAAATCATATCTCACTACTCTCCAGGAGTCATCTCTCCCCCACATTTTCATTAGTGACTTTAACTTTCTCTACTTTCACATTACACATTCATATTCTGTCTAAACTCAGACATTTACTATTTTCATACTCGCGACATCAATATCAACAACCAAGTCAGTGAAATCGATATTTAAGGTACATCATCTCCTGTCAGCTGTTGTACAGTGACAAAATTGACAGATTTCACGGCACTGTCAGAGATGTCATAGTGCCGTCAGAAACTTTACGATACTGTCAGAGATTTCAGACACTGTCAGAGATTACATGACACTGTCAGTTGGTGCAAGAATGGCACATTCCCATACCGAGTACTGATTTGAAAAATGATTATGCACATTCAAGAAAACGCTGAAAGTCAACGCTTTAACAGAGTTGATGATATTGTAGAAGTTCCGGCACTGTCTTACAAGTCGCCTTGCAGTGTATAATTTTACGTAGTATTACATGAAAATAAAACCACCCATTAAACGTGTACTATAAATATTGACGATTGATTACGAGCCCTTCAGACCCGAGGAAACCGAACACTGTAATGTTACCAGATTTCTTGAAGGAATGTGTCTACCTTGTGGCAAGAAGAACCGGGGCGTTTTAGCCATGAGATCTGATACGTGGCAAAAATCAAGGCTTTTCAATAAATCAATTGTCAGACAGCCAACTGTGAGGATCATAGGCGTCTTCCGAAAATTGTCAGAATATGAAGTGGGTGGTGGAGGAAACAAGAATGATCTCCAATTTTCTTTTACACAGTTGTAACTTTCCTTTTTTTTTATCGGAAAACATTGAATCATAAGTCTTATTGCAAAGGTTCTCATATTATCTAATACATCCAAATATTGCCAAAATTGGTATATTTTCTACTCATATTTTTTTGCTTTTTGTTCATTACTTTTTAAACTGATTACGCACTTCAGAAGTTTCTGAGACGCTGCGTATCTAACACGGTAACTAACGGTCTGTCAAAAATTGGCAGTCTCTGAAGAGACGAGAGTAAAAAAACTCTGACAGTTTCAAACTTCCGCTTGTTTCACTTGACTTCTTCGTACTGCCGGGACGCCTTCCACTCTATTTTCACTTCAGCTGAAGCGAATGGAGGAAGGGTAACATTATCTTACGGAAGCGACAAAGAACGGCATTAGAACTTCTAGCGACGCTTATCTGCTGAAGTGGAAAGTTAAAAATTCCTAGCAGTGATCAGCCAATATAAGGGGGTACAGGCAGGTTGATTATACTAATATGTTCGTTTGATCATTCTCGTGCATCAAACTTGAAACTAGTCACATAAAAAAAAACCCATTATAGAAGCGATCAAAACAATTGGGCGGAGTGGGTTGATTAACCGTTTACATTTATTTGATCATTTCGGTGCCATTAATTGGCATTAATTGATTTTAAAAACATTTATAGCAGTGATAAAATCAGCATGAGAGGATATAGCGTTAGTAGATTACCCTCTTATACTGATCTTATCGTACTGGCGCATGTCAGGTTTTACAGCACTCATTAAAGTTGTTCCGTTGCAGCGGCAAATAAAATCATTATCCGGGGATAAAAGACAGATTGAATGATCTTTTAAGTTGATTTGATTATTCTGATGTATCAAGTTTGAAAATGGTAGGATGATTTATTCTGATACGATTATTTCATCGACTTCATTTATCAAGTTTGACATTTTCCCTTTTAGCTCCCAGGGGCGTCTGGAGACACACACACAAAAAATGACTAATGTACCTTCAGGCATGTTGTGCAATGTGACTAATGGTTGTGCACAGGGCTGGCAACCTCACCATGTAAAACTAATTACCACAGAAACCACCACTGCACGAGCATGTGACTGCTTGGTGCAGACTTCCTGCAAAGGGATCAGCTATAGTGGTGGTTCCATGCTCGGTAGGGATCGCAGAAGGAAAAGAAGATGAAGTTTGATATTAGTCACAATTGTTAAGAATTCTCAAGGGGATCATAATAATAATAATAGCCCCTTCAGTCATAACAGACTATGGAAATGCGCCCCTGAGGTGACAGCCCTCAGCTGCTTATTTTCCTTGTGTTCTTTTCGACGTTTTTTTCTCTCTTCTGATTGCTGTGTGAGCTTCTTTTCGCCTAATCTGAAGTGGGGCCGCAGATTGCATCCGCCACTTGATGCGATCGGCAGCTTCATCCTCCCATGTTTCTGGGTTTATGTCCAGTGCCCTCATGTCTCTTTTACATAAATGGACTGATATCAAAGGAGTTAGGTTCGGAAACGTTAAAGGACTATGTTGGGAGCTGGCGCACGATGGTTGAAGGATTTGGGTTTACCCGATGGAGTGTTACTTCAATTGTCGTTGAGCGGTTTTATATAATAAGTTAGACGAGTTGTGAAAGGAATGACGCCAAGGGATTGATGGTGACGTCGGAGGGAGAGAGAGAGAGACTTTAGTCGTGCTGTGGCAAGACAAGGCGGTCTTCTATGTGTTGTTAAGGGTATTATTTGTCAAATGTTGGATTTTGACACAATATTATTCAAGGTAACAATGGTGAAATGTTGGATTTTGACACAAGTGTATTATTCAAAGTAACAATGGAGAAATGTTGGATTTTGACGCAAGTGCATTATTCAAGGTAAAAAAAAAAGTTAGTTGCTTATCCTTTACAGGACGTGGCAATCAACCCCAGCTTTTATTGGCTGTTTGTGATTTTTCTAGGCAATTTTTTTCATTCAGTAGTTTGCCATTGCTTTCTGAACGGTACGGCGCTTATATCATTGTTAAAAATCCACACAAAGCGATCTGCTACCAAACCGCCTGCAGCTGATTTCGAACCTGGTATATCTGGATTATGAAACTGCGTTCATATCCATTAGGCCACAGACGCCGACTATTCAAGGTAACAATGGTGAAATGTTGGAATTTTAGTCAAGTGTATTATTCAAGGTAACAGTGGTGAAATGTTGGATTTTGACACAAATGTATTATTCAAGGTAACAATCGTGAAATGTAGGATTTTGACCCAAGCGGTTTATCCAGGGTAATAATCGTCAAATGTAGGATTTTGACACAAGTGGTCTATCCGAGGTAACAATCGTCAAATGTAGGATTTTGACCCAAATGGTTTATCCATGGTTACAATCGTCAAATGTAGGATTTTGACCCAAGTGTTTTATCCAGTGTAACAATCGTCAAATGTAGGATTTTGAACCAAGTGGTTTATCCAGGGTAATAATCGTCAAATGTAGGATTTTGACACAAGTGGTTAATCGGAGGTAACAATCGTCAAATGTAGGATTTTGACACAACTATAATGTCCAATGTAACAATCGTCAATTGTTGGATTTTGACACAAATCGTAATAAACTGAATTAATGGACATACTCATGCCCAACGGTATCAGACCGTATAGTTTCATTGGCAAGGACCATTAAAATAACGGACAAGGAGTTTGTTGCCTATAAATGGCGCGCGCAGTGCCTTGAGAAAAATTATTGTTACACTGTGACATTAAAAAAAAAAAAACTATGGATCTTCATGATCTAGTAAATGATGTGCTGGTGCAGAACGAGGGGGCAATAGGCAAATTCAACACTAAAACACAGTCAGATATAACACAATATACATATACCTTGCAATGACATTAGTTCCTTATTTTTATTTTTGTAAACACTTTAAAAAAAATTTGATATGAGCTTTGTTTGTATGTTTCAAATATTTTAATCCAGATTTTCCTAGGTTTCAGATAACCTAGGAGGTTCGAATTTTGCACATGACTCTCTATCGCAGTACATTTTAAACTATCAAAAAGGAACCTAGAGTGACCTGTGAAAAATGGCCGGCATACAAAAATTAAAGCCGAAAAAAATCATAGAATTTTTACAAGATTACAACTGTGAAAAGACCACAGAACGTGGTGAAGTAAACAAAATTGTAAACAGGATCAGATAACTTAATGTCGTTAAACACAAAAATTGTTACAGCTTTGCTGCAATTCGTTGCGTCGAGAGCAACAATCCAATTAATTTTTATTTAGTTGATTTAGTTACAGTAATAAAGGGGATCCCTAAAACTTGTGCTTTCCTTTACTTGTTATATTTATACTAGTGATTACATCAATATAACAGGATTAAGGGCAAGTAGGTCATTCTTATATGCTGATCCGGTCATTCTCTTTTATCAAGCTTGGCAAAAATCAATTGTTATTACGTTCAAATCAGTGATCAAATCGATAAGAGAGGATAAAAGTCGGGTTGATTACCTCTTATGTTGATTTGATCTTTCGCTTGTATAAACTTAAAATTGTCCCTTGTATCTCTGTGTGTTTATTTGTTTTAACATTTGCAAAAGATATCAAACCAATCAGTTAAGGAAAAAAAAATGTGAGTGATTATCGTTTATGTTTATTTGATGTTTTTCGGTTTTAAAGCTTGACATTAGTCAATTGTTTTTTAAACATTGATAGCAGTGATTAAAAAATGGGACAGAAAATCAGCGAGTCGATTATTTCTGTTTGTTTATTTCATAATATTCGTTTATTAGGCTAGGCATTTATTCACGCTTTATTACGTTCAAATCGGTAGTCAAATCAAGATGAGAGGATAAAAGACAGGTTGATTAACCTCTTTTGATTTGATTAACGTTTAAAAAAAAATTTAATCACCCACCTTTATCAAACTTGACAGTAACGACTATGTATACACTTACAGCGGCGTTTGGATGACTAACTTGTCCTTAAGAATGGTAACAGTTGCTTTAAAGCTAATTCACACAATGAAGACTATTCAGTAATAATCCTTCTTCCAAAATGCTTTAATGTTTCTTCTGCCGAAGTTTTATTTGCAAATAGTAATTTGTGACTAGTTGTATGAATTTCATCACCTAGTAATCAATGCTAAATATCAAATTATATCCAAAAGAATTCTAAAGTCATAAGCTTCCAGCACAAAGTAAGTATTACTTACTCGCTGTACTATGTGTTTTCGTATGTGTTCTGAGAATTGCTTAGATAACTATATCATTCCAATCCTTCTTTTGATAACTGTCACAGTGTGATTAACACAGCTATGGACTTGCGGTGCTCCGCTGGGGGTGGGTACATAATGTCAGTCGGGTGTGAGAGGTGTTCTCATATACTTAACTTTAACAACACGAAACTGCGAGGTCAGCAGGTCAGGGGTGAATGCAAGGGGCGTTCTGATTGGACAGTGAAGAAGGGAGAGTAGGGAGAGCGACGAGGTTTTGGTGATGATGGCCGACTCGTATTGTCGAATGCAAGAGGATATTTAGTTGTGAGAAGATAAGGCATTCGGTTATCTGAGATTTTCATCAATGTGTTACACTTTGCTAACTACATATATTGTTGTGATTTTGTGGTGATAATTATTTGAATACATTAGACAGAGTTGGGAACATTGCTAGTGTTCGTTATTATTTGAATGCGTGCCACTCCACCCCTCTGTCTC
This sequence comes from Oreohelix idahoensis, assembly GCA_024509875.1. NCBI lineage: Eukaryota > Metazoa > Mollusca > Gastropoda > Stylommatophora > Oreohelicidae > Oreohelix > Oreohelix idahoensis. The sequence continues at coordinate 156,242 of JAMPIV010019765.1, read as the reverse complement.
TCATGTGTAGTATTTTTGAGGACTAAGGCATATGTGTATTTAATACAAAATACTCTGTGTCAGGTGGGGAGCTCGTATTTGGGTCCTCATGTTTGATTATCTTTGCACGTCAATGCAGCGCCAGGTCAGAAATCTATTTTAGTTCACATACACTGTAGGCCTGTTTTTTTCAGTCACGTAGTTCTCAGGTACTTTTTTTGAATAGTGAGTCACGGGTCACGGATTAGCGATACACAGTGAAGTGGGGGATTTTTTATGAACAGTACGCTGTGTCAGTGCTAACAAAATGTCAGGGCGACATTGAGCACTCTTCTGGTTAAGAAAACGACGCCGTTGTCGGCCAACGTCTGCGGTGTGAACCAGGTTGTGGCAGGTTCGTTGACATTAATTTTGTTGTCTGCAGGGCTGAGAGGACGAAGATGTTGCTGCTAGTACAGGTTGGGCGATCAAGTTGATGGCAGCCTGGGTAGCATTCATTTCAGCGTCTGCCTAGTCAAGACTAGAGGCCACTGCAGCGCCGTTTGAAAGCAAACAGTGGGACAGTGTTGCCACTACACAGTGTTTACTGGCTCAGGAGACGACGTACCTGTAAAAATCAAGTGATTGAGTCTTCTTGTGGAACGGGGTGCATGCCGAACACGGGAACTGGTGCATTACAGTATCAATATTTTACACACGGTCGTTACGGAGGTTGCCAAAAGCTGAACAGTACTAGATTTACGTTACGATCTTTGCCTTATACAAAACACTGCAGTCCATCATCATAAACTGTACTGAACTTTTTCTCACGTAGAAGGCTGCACTACACCTTTGCAAACGGTGGTATCTTTCATGAACTCGTGAGATGTTATTGGAGTGGAGCTGGCAAATCCTCGCCTTATGCTGACGACGAGCTAGTATACAGTTGTGGTATAACTTTGATGCGTGTGGTCTGACTTTTTGCTTGACATCCCTGTGATATTTCAGTGAAGACAAGGCACTATGTGGTGACAAGCGTGGACTTTGTGCCTTACTCAGGGGTCATCCTAATTGACAATATTTGTAACTTTACGTAACTTTGTAACGTGTCGTTCGTTGTGTGGACCATTGGATCATTAGTGACTAAAGTGCTGTAGATATCAACGTCATCATCAGGAACCCAGACCTGCGGAGATCATCAATTTAATTGATTTATAGTTAATTTTTTTAATGTAGTATTATTACTATTATTATATATTATTGGACAATTATTTTTCTTTTAGTACCTTTCTACTTTATAATATTATATAATTAGTAATCATTCTCCTGTGACCTCTTTTCCATTTGGTTGGTGAGTACGTCATCCAACTGGTGTGGTGTTGCAACAAACTACCTTTGGTCACTTCATTGTCTATTGTACGTTTTTGTTGGGTCTTCGTAGAAGTATAATTTTGGTGTCATTTGGTTGTTGTGTGGGTTAAGGATTTTCTCTTTTGCATTGCGGAAAGAGATTATGCTAAACTGTTCTTTAGGACTGTTGCTAGGTGAATTGTGTGCCGGAGCACGGGCACATAGAGCTGACCCTATTGGCTGCCCTGCATAATTTACGTTGCACATTTTAGTGTATTAGTGGTGCAGTTCGGGTTTGTTTGCACGGTGTCATATGTGTAATATTGTCTCTTTGTCATGTTTAATTGGAGTATTCTCTTGTATTCTTCTTACTATCATGTACATATGTTAATTTCCCAAACTCTTGTTTTCATTTGTTAACAGCTACGGTTTGTAATTAGACATCTGCTGCTGTCTGAGGATTTTTTTTTTCTTATTCCACCGTACTGTCGTGTTCGTTCGTGTAGTAAGGTCGTCTTGATAATCTTCATTATTGTCATCATTGTTTATATTTATGTTTTGTTGTAGTGTAGTACCGAAGAGTAGGTTGGGTATTTTTGCTTGTGTAGACGTAGTTATCTCGTTTGGTTGAGAATCACATGTATGTTTATGCCATTAATTATATATTGCAGTGGTGTTTAGTTTCACTGCTTAAATATCTGAATAATTTTCCAGTGGGGAATACTAAAGGGGGAATACTAAAGGCTTTTTTTTTGTACATTGAGTACTGCTTTAAGAAATTGTAATTTAATTACATTATATTAAGATGGCTAGCCTCTTAGAATTTGTTGAGGTTGGTAAAGAGCTAGCATTAACAGGCCCTGCTCTACAGGAATGGGCAGAAAAAAATGGAAAGAAAAACAGGAAAATGATAGAATGGAACGGTGTGAGGAGAGAGAATTCCAGAAATTGAAGAAAGAAGCAGAGAAAGAGATGAAGAAGATAGAAGCAGAGAAAGAGATGAAGAAGATAGAAGCAGAGAAAGAGATGAAGAAGATAGACGCTGACAAATTCAAGATAGAAGCAGAGAAAGAGTTGAAGAAAATTGAAGCTGACAGAGAAATAAATCTGAAGAAGATAGATAATGAGTCCAGGAAGCAGGATTCAGGTGGGAAAGAATTCTCACGTCCCTATAGACTACGGTTACCCAATTTTAATCAAGATTTGGACAGTATGGACGTGTATTTGGAACGTTTTGAAGCAGAAGTTTTTGCTTGGAAGATAAAGAAGGAGGAATGGCCTGTTCTGCTGGGAAATTTGCTTTCAGGATCTGCGTTAGAAACTGTGTATAGTATCCCTTTAACCGACAGAGCAAATTATGACATAGTCAAGGAGAGGTTGTTAAGGAAATTTCGTCTAACGGCGGAAGGGTATCGGGCTCGTTTCCGAGACGTGAGACCAAGCGTCAATCAGGATTTTGAGGATTTCATTGCGAAAATTACTCAGCTATTAAATCGATGGATTGAGATGGAAGGTATTACTAAAGACTTTGATGGGCTTTTCGAGCTTATGTTACGGGACAAGGTATTGTCATCGTGTTCATCGGAGCTTATTGCGTTTTTCCAGGAACGCAAGCCCAAAAACATCGGTACGATGTCAGAATTAGGACACCAATACGTAACCGCGCATCCAGGAAAGGTCATACACAGGGAGAGTATCTCTGAGACTTTCTCAGCGAGTATAGGAAAGATTACTAGAAAACCTTACAATCAACATAGATCGAAGAGTGCCGATAGATTTGGCCCCAGAAGATTTAATTATGATAGACCCTACTTTCGAGGAGACAGATCTCCTGCACGGTATGACAATTATCGGGACCATAGATCACCGAGGAAGAAATTTAACTATCAATCTGATAGAAATCAATACAGATATATTGGAGACAGACAGGATAAGTATTTGCGGAATCAGATCCAGATAGATGCGCCAAACGAGCAGGAACAAAGACGATTTCGCAACAGCTCACCTTACCAAAGAAACAAATCCTTTGAGAAAAAGGAGTCAGACCGAGTAGTCAGACACTCTCCAAACAATAGTCCGAAAAAGGATAGCAATACTCAGCTACACTGTAGTCTTTGTAATGGAACAGGACATATGGCAAAGGTCTGTGCTAATAATTCAGAACGAGTGAATTCGGCTTGAATATTAGAAACCTTTAACAATGAGAATTGCGAAGGGTGTAGGCCATTATTTGAACCAGACGGTAAGCCTATGCTTATCTGTGGTCACACTCTGCCTTGTCTCTCTTCTCTTGAAGAAAATGGTCATTTGGAATTGCATCCAGGATTTGTGCAAAAGCAGGAAGTGTCTGTGTTGAGAGACACGGGCTGCACAACTATAGGAGTTCGTAGATCCTGCATTGACGACTCATGCTTGATAGGTAAGACAGCAAGATGTGTCACTTTCGGGGGTAACATTGAGTATTACCCTCTTGCCATTATTGAGGTGGACACACCCTTCATATCTGGTAGAGTACAGGCCTGCGTACTCGAAGCATCGATAGCGGATTTGATTGTGGGTAACGTGCAAGGTGTGCAGGAATGTACTCAGATGGACATTAGGAAATGGATGGACAATCGTGTGCTTATGGCCAATGCGGTGATTACTAGGGCACAGTCAAAGGCAGATGACGCATTAGAAGCGACGCATCATGAAGCTAAGACATCGGAATTGGTCACTGGAAGTCAGGATACACAGGTGTCGGACTTTATCCAGCACCAACGGTCAGACGGATCATTGCGCAAATTTTACAACTTTGCCGAGAGAGGTGATGTAAAGTGCACGAAGCTGGCCAGACATTGGTTCGAGCTCAAGAATAATGTTCTCACTAGATGTTTCGCTAAGGGAGTACAAACTCAGCGCCAAGTGGTGGTACCGTGTAGTTTTAGAGCAAAAGTGTTAGAGGTTGCACATGACTCCCCTTTCGCGGGACACATGGGTGTGGCTAAAACGCACCAGAGGGTGCTGTCACAATTCTGTTGGCCATTGTTTAGCAAGGACATTAAACTATATTGTAGGTCCTGTAAGATATGCCAACAGATGAGGCATAAAGGCAGAACTCCCAAAGCTCCAGTGCAGGTTACGGACTTGTCAGTACGACCTTTCCAGAAAGTAGCGATTGATATTATAGGCCCCCTCTCGGTCACTTCAGACAGGGGATATCGTTTCATTTTAACGATGGTAGATTTGTGCACCAGGTGGCCGGAGGCGGTGCCGATGAAGAGTATTACTTCACAAGCAGTCGCAGAGGCTTTGCAGATGTTGTTTTGCAGGTTTGGATTTCCGGAAGAGATATTATCGGATAGGGGCCGTCAGTTCATTTCGAAGGAGATGTCAGAAATCACTGGGCTGTTGGGTATTGCCCAAACATTCACGAGTCCATATCACCCTCAGTCAAACGGAGTTTGTGAGCATTTTAACGGTGTGTTAAAACACATGCTGGCAAAAGTGACCGCATAATCTCCACAAGAATGGGATAGGTTACTCCCAGCGGTCCTGTTTGCCTATAGGGAGGCTCTCCAAGAGAGTACAGGATTTTCCCCTTTCGAATTACTTACTGTATGGGGCAAACCCAAGAGGGCCGATGCACATATTGAAGGATTTATTAACTGGAAAATGTGCAAATAGCACCTCAGTTACGAGTTATGAGTATGTAGTGAGCCTCAGAGAACGTATTGTAAAATCTTGTTTGGTGGCACGTGATTGTTTGGCGGGGTCGTTAGCACGGTATCGGAAGTACGCAAATCGGAACTCCAAACTAGTATCCCTGGTTCCAGGTGAGGAAGTTTTGCTACTTTTACCAGCTATTTAGGATCGCTTGAGCATTACGTGGCAAGGACCATTCAAGGTGGTTAAAAAAATGACAGATGTCGATTACCTAATTTCGGTCCGAAATAAGGAGAAGGTATTTCATGTGAATATGCTGAGGCCATATGTAGAACGACCTGAGTCGTTGAAAGCAGTCACAAGGGCAGCACAGACTGAAGCAACAGTGGCATGTACAGCAGTCATTGATGACACGGGAGATGAAAAAGGTGAAGGGAATATCCAGTTATCCCTCGTACCCCTGGTTCCTTCGGAGTCATGGAATATGGTGCGAATCGGGGATGACCTAACAGTAGAACAAAAGTCGGAAGTACAGATTATATTAACGGAGTTTAAGGATGTCCTCACAGATCTGCCAGGACGGACAGACCTGATTTGTCATGATATCACTCTAACATGTGATCAGCCTATTAGGGTAAAACCGTATCCATTGCCCATGCATTTCAAATCAGCTGTCGAGAGAGAAATTTGTGACATGCAACGACTGGGGATAATTTCTCCGTCTGATTCACCATATTCTTTTCCAATGGTTGTGGTTCGCAAGAAGAACGGATCTCTTCGTATATGCATTGACTTTCGGAGATTGAACAGCATTACCGTCGTTGACGCTGAACCAATACCTAATCAGGAAGATCTGTTAACACAACTCACCCACGCTACATATTTCAGCAAACTCGATCTGTCTAGAGGCTATTGGCAGGTACCCCTCGCGGAGGCTGCGAAACCTCTTACAGCATTTAGCACCCCCAAAGGATTGTTTTAGTTCAATGTCACGTGCTTTGGCTTAGTGAACGCGCCCGCCACATTTGTGAGGATGATGAGAAGATTGTTAGGACATCGTTCAGATATTATTACATATATCGACGATATTTGTTTGTTTCATGAGTCATGGAAGGATCACATGATGGGGTTATCTTCCCTATTGCAGTGTCTAAGGCAGCATAATTTAACGGCATGGCCGAGTAAAGTTTGCATAGGTATTAAAGAGTTAAGTTTCTTAGGACATACTGTAGGTCATAAGCACCTGAAACCGGAATGTATGTGAGTCGGAAGCTGTTGCCGGCTGAGACTAGGTACTCCACGATTGAAAGGGAGTGCTTGGCAATTGTGTGGGCAGTTTCAAAGTTGTCCCGATATTTGATAGGTGCACATTTTGTATTACAGACAGACCATCGACCACTCTCATTTTTACAGTGGTCGAAATCGACAAGCTCGAAATTAACTCGTTGGGCTCTCTTACTGCAGCAGTACAAATTTACTGTTTTACCCCTAGAGGGTAAGCTCAACGTTGTAGCTGACACTCTGTCTCGTTTGTAGAATGATTGTTTTTTTCCCCTTGGATTTTCCCCCCACACGATGTTTCAGTGAGTATGCAAGATATGTGAAGACAAGAAGGATATAAATGTATACTTGGCTCAAAAGCTGGATGTTGGGTGTTTGGAGTGCGCCCAGCCGCCTTCCAAAAGAAAAAAAAAACTTTGTTTTTTTCCCCGGGGGGGGGGGGGGGGGAGTAGATGTCACAGTGTGATTAACACAGCTGTGGACTGGCGGTGCTCCGCTGGGGGTGGGTACATAATGTCAGTCGGATGTGAGAGGTGTTCTCATACACTTAACTTAACAACACGAAACTGCGAGGTCAGCAGGTCAGGGGTGAATGCAAGGGGCGTTCTGATTGGACAGTGAAGAAGGGAGAGTAGGGAGAGCGACGAGGTTTTGGTGATGATGGCCGACTCGTATTGTCGAATGCAAGAGGATATTTAGTTGTGAGAAGATAAGGCATTCGGTTATCTGAGATTTTCATCAATGTGTTACACTTTGCTAACTACATATATTGTTGTGATTTTGTGGTGATAATTATTTGAATACATTAGACAGAGTTGGGAACATTGCTAGTGTTCGTTATTATTTGAATGCGTGCCATTCCACCCCTCTGTCTCTCATGTGTAGTATTTTTGAGGACTAAGGCATATGTGTATTTAATCATATCATAACCCTCCACTCCCAAAGGAGCATAGGCCTTCAACAAACACATGCCAAGTCCTCCTGTCACGTGCCATCATCTCAAGTTCTTTCCATGTTCTCCTCATCATTTTCACCTCTGTTTCCAACTCTCTTCTCCACGTACTTCTTGGTCTTCCTCTGCCCCTCTTGCCCTGGGGGTTCCAGAACAAGGACTGCCTTGTAATGCTATCAACAGGTTTCCTCAGTGTGTGTCCTATCCATCGCCATCGTCTTCTTCTCATCTCTTGTTCCACTGGCACTTGTCCAGTTCTTGTCATCAGTTCCACATTGGTAACCTTGTCATACCATTTTAATCCCTCTATTCTACGCAAGCACCCATTTATGAAAGTCTGTAGCTTTTTGGTTGTTGTCTTTGTTGTTCTCCATGTCTCCGAGCCATACAATAGGACTGACTTCACATTTGAGTTGAAGATTCTTATTTTCGTGTTGGATCCTATTTCTCTTGATCTCCATATGTTTCCCAATGCAATGAAAGCTCCTCTTGCCTTTTGTATTCTTATTTTGATATCGCTGTCTGTCCCTCCAACTTTGTCTATATTACTGCCAAGATATGTGTATGATTCTACATCTTGTATTGGTGTTTCTTCAAGTTCAACCCTGTTTTCATTACCTGCATTTATTCGCATTATTTTTGTCTTTTCCCTGTGTATTTTCAGACCCAATTGCTGTGACCTCTCATCGAGTGTTTTCAATTTGTCCTGCATCTGATTACGGTTATGGGACAGGAGAGCCAAGTCATCAGCAAAATCCAGATCATCCAACTGCTTAGTCAGAGTCCACTGGATTCCATTTCTGTTGTGTGTTGTCGATGATCTCATAACCCAATCTATTGCCAGCAAGAAAAGAAATGGAGACAAGAGGCATCCCTGTCGCACTCCTGTTCTTATCCCAAATGGTTCTGTAAGCTGTCCTTCATGAAGAACTCTGCATGTCATGTCTTCATAGGTTTTCTTTATTAAATTAATGATCTTCAGGGGAACTCCATAATGCCTCATCAATTTCCAAGGTGATTCTCTGTCCTCACTGTCAAATGCTTTTTCGTAGTCCACAAATCCGATGTATAGTGGTGAATTCCATTCCAGACTTTGTTCAACTATTATTCTCAAAGTGGCTATCTGGTCTGTACATGATCTGTTTTGTCGAAAACCTGCTTGTTCATCTCTCAATTTCTTGTCTATGGACTCCTTTAATCTCTCAAGGATAATCCTGTTCAATACCTTTCCTGGCACTGATAGTAACATTATTCCTCTATAATTTGTGCACTCTTGTAGATTTCCCTTCTTAGGCAACTTAACCAGATATCCTTCCTTCCATTCTGCTGGTATCTCTTCTTTTTCCCAGACTTTACCAAGTAATTTATATAACATCTCTGTAGCCGTGTCGATATCTGCTTTGATGGCCTCTGCTGGAATGCCATCAGGTCCAGACGCTTTTCCATCTCTTAGAAGCTTTATCATCTCATCTCAGCCCGTAACCCGTCATGGGTCGTAGGGGTGCCATGGTGGAAGCATCAGCAGACAGGGTCCTCCACTGCTCTCTATCCTCAGCAATGCGTACAAGTGTGGAAAAACCGTGTCCTGCCCATTCTTTGATGTTATCAGCCCAGGATTTTCTCTGCCTTCCTCTTCTCCGTTTACCTTCGACTGTTCCCTGAAGGACCGTTTTCGAAAGGGAGTCATGACGAGTTACATGCCCAAACCAGGCAAGCTTTCGACGTTTCACTGTTGACAAAAGTGGTTCTTGGTGGCCTGCATAGGTGTTTATCTTCTCTCTAACATAGACATTTGTTTTGTGCTCTTTATAGCAAATGCGCAAAATTCTTCTATAACATTTATGCTCGAAAGCCTGAATCCTTCGCTCCGTATCTGCAGTGAGTGTCCAGCTCTCACACCCATACAAGAGAATAGATAATACAAGTGATTTGTATAATTTGATCTTCACAGGAAAACTGATGTTACTTTTCCAGATCACATTCAACCTTGTCATGGCAGCTGAGGCCATCTCAAGTCTTGTCTTGATTTCTTTAATTGATCTTCCATCACTGCATATAGTGGACCCGAGATATTTAAAGAGAAGCTTTATGGCTTTCTTTATTTCTTCCTTCGTTGGTCTTTCACCGTTAATTTGTAGCTCTTCTTCTGCTGGCTGGATGTCCGGCGGGTTTTGTGGAGCTGGTCTATTGAGAAGGTCCCCAAAATATTCCGTCCACCTCTTCATTTGCTCTTGTATATTGCTGAGCAGTTTCCCATTCTTATCTTTTATGAGGCAACTTGTTTGCTTGTATTTCCCTGTTAGCTTCTTTGTGCTGCTATACAGTTCTCTCATATTTCCTTTGGCTGCAGCATCTTCTGCCTCTCTTGCCAACTCCTCAATATACTTTCTCTTGTCTCTTTTGATACTTCTTTTTACTTCTTTGTTTGCTTCTTTGTACACTTCTTGAGCCTTGGCTTTGGAACTTCTGGTTTTGCTTGTGTTTAAATCTGCTTTCTTGTTTTTTCTATCTTTTATCTTATTGATGGTTTCTGTTGTTATCCATGCTTTTTGTTGTCTTTCCCTTTTCCCCAGTATTTCTTCACATGTCTCCTTCCATACAGTTTTGACCTGCTGCCAATAGTCTTCTGTATTCTCTACATCTTCCAGCTGTTGGAGCACTTGGAATTTGTTGGATACTGTGACCGCAAATTTGTCTCTTGTTTCTTGATTTCTTAGATGTCCTACATTAAATTGTTGTCTATAATTTTGCATTGTTGCATATCTCTTGAGTTTCATTTTTACTTTGGCTATCAGAAGGTGGTGATCTGATGCCACATCTGCTCCTCTATATACCTTTACATCCTGCAAAGATGATCTAAACTTCTTGTTTATGCATATATGATCAATCTGATTTTCTGTTCTATGGTCTGGTGATATCCATGTTGCCTTGTGTATTCTCTTATGTGGAAACATGCTGCCTCCTATAGCCAGTTGATTTGAAGCACAGAAGTTTGAGAATAGTTCCCCATTTTCGTTCATTATTCCTAGCCCATGTTTTCCCATGACTTCTTCAAATCCGGTATTGCATACCTATCTTTGCATTCATGTCACCTATCGCAATTGTGATGTCTCTTCTTTTTACTTTATCCATAATTTCCTGTAGTCTATTATAAAATGCTTCTTTCACCGACTCTTCTTTGTCATTAGTTGGTGCATAACATTGGATGACATTTACATGTATTTTCTTTTTAGCTGTTTTAAAAGTGGCTGTTATTATTCTAGGTCCAACAGCTTCCCATTCAATGAGTGCTTTCTGGGCTTCTTTAGATAACATAAGAGCTACTCCTTCACTGTGGTGTGAACTTTCGTCTTCATGTCCTGAGGACAGCACCAATTCACCTGTGATGAGTTTCTTCCTGTCTACCCCCTTCCACTTTGTTTCACACATTCCCAGAACCTCGATTTTATATTCCCTCATTTCTGCTGCTACTTGTGCCACTTTCCCTTGTTCGTTTAATGTCCGAACATTCCAGGTGCCAAATCTGGAAGTTCTCCTAGAAGAAAGAAGGTTAGTCAGCAGCACAGACTCCTTTCGGCTTTCTCTGTGTTGCATCATACGCCTCCCTGCGAGAGGACCTTCCCCTGTCTTGGATGGCTGTTGTTGTTGTTTTGATGAGGTGATGGGTGGAGAGCGGGCACTTAACAGCTGACCATTATTGCCTCTTCTCGTTCCATCTTTGTCTACCCTGTTCAACCTGAAATTTGGTTATAATTGGGGTATTTAGTGTCATTTTATTTTTTAATTTTGTATTCAATTTAAATAGCTATTGTCTTTAGCAGTTGCTGATTTTAATTTATATTAGTATTTGTCCGTTTTATTTTCTCTTTTGTCTTCTTTCTTGATAACTATTGTCCTTTACACTTGGTATATTAGTATTTGTTCTTTTTGAGTTGTTTTTTTTTTTTTTATTTAATACCTTGTTGTCTTTCCGTGTCCTATGAGTAGTTAGTAAGTTTTTTTTCCTTTTTATTTTGTGTTTGTTGTTGTTGTTGTTGTAACTAACCTTATATGTTTTCCTTTGTTTTATGTATATATCTTTTAAGTATTGATTGGGCATCCTACTTTTCTTCCATGTTATCTTCCATTCCTCGTTTATAGTTATCTTCACTTGGCTCTTGATCTCCGACCTTCCTAGTCCTGCTCTTATATTGTTTTTACTTATTCTTCCATTCTTGGCGTTCTGGTCTGCCAACTCGTTATCAGCTATACCTATGTGTGCTGGAACCCACACTAGCCTTACACTACATCCTCTGTTCCCTAGTGATGTATTAATTGCTAGAATTTCTTCCTTTATGTCTGGCCGGCTACATTTACCTGGGTGTTCTAGTGCTTGTAGTGATGATAGTGAGTCTGTAAATATCGTCACAGCTTCTGGTGGGTTATCTTCGATTATTTCTAGGCTTTTTAGAATTGCTACCATCTCTGCGGTAAAAATCGAAGCCCCTTCAGTTACACTGTAGCTCTTTTTAATTCCCCACTGCGGTATTAACACTCCTGCACCTAATTGCCCACTATCACCCTTGGATCCATCAGTGTAGACAGCCAGACTTTGTTTTGTTAGTTGATCTATGAATTTTCTACTTATCATTTTGGCTTTCTTATCTTCTATGTTTTGTTTGATCTTTTCAATAAGTGAGTAGTCTATGATTGGTGTTTTTAGTTCCCAGGGTGATATTTTGCTTCTATATTTATTACTATTTTCAATTGTGTTTGACAGTTCTTTGAACTGCGTTAGATCTTCTATAGTTCTCCACCCTGTTGAATATATATCTTTATTTAAGGGGACGTCCCATACACTTGGTTGGTTTTTGACAAATGCTTTATGTGCTGGGTGGGTCACTTCTTGTGCTACTTTACTCCAATAATTTAATCTTAGTTCTTTCCGTCTTAGACCAAGGGGCATTATGCCAAGAGCTACTTCCAGTGCTTCTGCTGGTGTCGATATAAATGCACCTGTAATGGTTCTCATGGCTGCATTTTGAATTTTGTCTAGTTTTGCTTTGTTGGAGGCTGCAGCTGAGTCATAGACTATGCTGGAATAATCCATTTTGCCCCTGATGAAAGACTTATAGAACATAAGCATTATTTTATTGCTGGCCCCCCATCCATTACCTTTTACAATCCTTAGTATATTTAGGGGTCCCCTACAGCTTTCTACTAAATTGTCTATATGTTTATTATAATTTAGTTGTTTATCTAAAGTTATGCCCAGAAATCTTGTTGTTGCGTAGGTACATATTTTCTGTCCTTTAATGGTTATATTGATTTTGTTATTTTTAAAAAAATTTCCTTTGCTGTTTTGTTTACATTAATTTGGAAGCCCCAACTTTTCATCCACTCTGAAACTTTGTCTATTTGATTTTGAAGTTTTTTTGTAAATGTGATGATAAACATTGATACACTTATAAAATTTGTAGTATTTATAAGTCAAAGTAATGTAGGGATAATAATGGTAAAGTTGTAACGTTTCGTTTTCGCCCACGCCAGCAATCGTATGGATTTTGGCAGGCCGTCTTGTAGAATAAATAGTACTATCGTTTTCTAATGCCTTGGAAAACTATTTATAACATTTTGAGACGAAAGACTTATTCGTCTAGTAGGAGTGAGAGAGGAGCGACAGAAAAATGATACTTTTGGCACGTGTTGGTTTGAACCACAAAATTGTCAGCGAGCGAGCGATATCGCTAGCGGCAGAATTAAAAATACAACGAGAAGCCAATATTATTTCGTTTGATAGTCCCGCCGTTGGTCTCATATAACTACACACGCAGAGCTGTGTCTGCCAAGTAGCATAATTTTCTGACGTAACCAACTTGTTGTTTCGGTTTGAACAACGGAAAGGAGGGGGAAAGATAGTGGATTTATATAAAAGAAGAAATTGCCAAATAATATGGAAAATATATGGAAATCTTTATTACTAGGATTAGGACCATAAAACTTAGTTGGTTTGATAGAATATGATCTTCTGATTAATAATATGTTTTATTCTCAAAAAACGCCCAATTAATAGTAGATATATTGACAAAATACTATATTGGTTCGTACAGACTGACAAGTAGACCCTCGTTTTTTGCATTGACTATCGGTGACAATTTTTTGCACACGGTGTTGAAAAGAAGCAGAAGAGGGAGGGTCAAAGTCCAAAGGGGGAACTTTAGGAGGGAGAGGCAAATGTATTAGGCCAAAAAGCAAGTCTATTTTTAACTAACGCCAAGATCGGGACGGACCGGCAGACAGAGGTATCCCGAAATTGGGCTGTAATTTTGGCTTTATTTTCAAATTGAAGTCAGAATTGGGAATCGTCCGATCCCATTGGCCAGCTTAGCTAATATTGAGAAAAAAAAGTTGAAGGCTCGACGCCATTTGAATTATTACTGTCCATTGAACAGGACGATTGAAAGTCTGTGAAGTGTGACTTGCCTTATTAAATATATATTAAAGTAAAATAAAAAGGCGTCATAGTCCAGCCAGTGGCACATCTGAAGTTGTGCCAGTTCAACGTACCTGTGTGTTTTCATTGAATTTATGGTAAGACAGAAATTATTAATATTTTATTTAAAAATGTGAGTGTGAGATACTGCCATATGACAAATATTACGACTGTAAGTACATAGACTAGGTCCCTAGCCGACTTCTGCAGGGCCTAGAGATTGATCCATCATATAACAAGCTACAAGAGATGTGGAACTAAAATATTTTATAGGTTGTCACCATGGATCATCTCACCTATCATATTTAATAGAAAAAGATCATCGAGAATGGCAGAGGTGTTGCAGCCATTAGGGGAGAGGAATGTGAAACTGGTACTACTTGTTACATCATTTATGCAGATGAGCTGGGTTGGTCAGAGAGATCTGACCCGTGTCTGTTATTTTACATATATATTAGTGTTTGTAAAATTGGTGGATTAGATATTATGTTAAGACAGAACATAATTTCATGTTACAGGGTTTTTGTCTGGCACTAGCCCAGTGCCAGATTTCTGAGTGAAGAATTTGAGAAGACTGTGTATTCCAGTAGTGATAGGTGTACACGCTGTCTACCCTATTACTTTTGGACAAGTACAACAGTGGCCGTTGGCCGGAAAGACAACTATCTTCTATCTTCAAGGGCCAGATAAGTACAACAAACCTGGCCCGAGGAGAATTCATCAACTATTCCACCAGATAATAACTGAACTGTATTAGTAATAAAGACTTTTCCACCAATAAACATGTATAAAGAGAAAAGAAACTTTTGTAAGACAGACCGGATATAATGTGAACACCCCGACCCGCCATCCAGTGCAAATTAAAATTAATATAGGTTTAGTAACATCATTATTAGATTTTACAGTATCTGCTTGGACAGTTTGTCCTTTTTGTTTGATTGAATTGAATATATATATATATATATATATATATATATATATATATATATATATATATATATATATATATATATATATATATATATATATATATATATATATATATATATATATATATATATATATATATATATATATATATATATATATATATATATATATATATATATAAATTGATTTCATTTGATTTGACAGTCCTGACCAAAAGAATATTAGGTTCAGGACTAATAAAATTGTAAAAAAGATTTTCTAATACCAAACTTAAAACACAGTGTTCGTCGAGTTGATCATAGAACTTAATATTTGTGAGTGTCTTGAGTACTGGGTTACCATCACACCACACTTTCATTACCTAGACATTAGACGTAGCTATCAGACATACTAGTCTAAAATAAGTCGGAGTGAGATATTAGGGTGGTAGCAGAAATGTTCCCTGAGAACACACCTCATCAATTGTCATACTCAGGGGCCTTCACAGCTTGACCTCACTCAGTTACACTATAAAAATAACACCAACATTCATAACATCTAAAACCACCACAGTAAACATGGTCCAAGTTTTTTCCAGATCGCCAAATGGCACAGTCATCTGCAAATTGTGATACTGCATTCTTAATAACGTTAAATTCATCTGCTAAATCATTTATAGCTATAGTGAAAATTGAAGGTGAAATCACTGATCCATGAGGAATCCCATTCTGTTGTTCATATATATCTGACTTATAATTGTTTACCTGTACAGCAAAATACCTGTCCTGTAAAAAGTTTTCTATATACCTTGGATGGCTGTGTTTTATTTTCCTTATTTGACTTGTCCATATTTGTTGAAGTTTTTTGTGGTTTAAATTTTTTACAGGATGGGGTAACCAGCCCCATGCCCAACCCTCGTTAGTCGCTTTCTACGACATGCATGGAAGGGAACAGTGTTACTATTCTTTGCTCCCCTTTCGGGCCTTGGTAACACACGGGTGATATATATATATATATATATATATATATATATATATATATATATATATATATATATATATATATATATATATATATATATGATGCCATCATCATCCACTCCCTTCTCCACTTGGCGTTCGGGGTTACCTCTGCTTTTGGTTCCCTGAGAGAAGTAGCACGATGCAATCGACAGAGCTTAGCTGGGGTGGTTCTTGAATATATCATTTTCACATGCAGAGGTTGCCAGCATTGTTGTGGTGGATTTGATGTTAAGAAATGTTGTTGTTATGTACTCTTAGTGTACTGAATGAGGTCAGCTGTGAAGGTCCCTGAATATAATAAATATTATGTTAAGTTACAGGGTACCTTTCTGCTACCACCTTTATGATCTCATTCAGACTTATTCTATGACTAGAATGTATGATGATGATGACTACGTTTGGTGTCTAGGGTTATGTATAAGTAGTGTAATGTTGCATTAACCAACTAAACATATACACAAGTATTTTATTATCCAACACAACACAACAGTACTACAACAATCACATACACACTACACTTTAAAAGACTATCTTAAGTAAGTCAGTGGTTGAATTTTGTGTAACGTTAATAATTTTTTTTCAATTTATTATCCTGACTCTATTTTGTTTGAATCAGGATTGACAATCAAAAGTGAAATCAATGAAATTATTTACAATATTCACTTTATACAATGGATCTTCTGTCCATAATACAAGTATTAATATAATAAAAGTGTGTAGGTGTAGTTTTCTAAATAGGATAATACTGGTATATGTATAATGGTAGGTTGTTTGTTATCATCATTCCTTATCGTGCATTTTCTTTTCATATGTCACAGGTGGAATTTTTTTTATTTGATAATTTCAGTCTTTGTGGTTAATAACTGAAGTTCATAGAGGTTGAGACTTTCGGTGCCGAACGGGCACTTAACTTCGAAGGAGAACCCTGGTAAGTCTTGTCCTAGGCTCGATGGACCATCTGCTTCACTTCACAAAAGGCAATGGCCTCCAGTACGTGCCCAAATTATGCAACAAAGTCAGGAATCAATCAGTTCCCACGAGCCTGGTTTTATGTGACTGTCAGGGCCACATAAACCCCACAATTTCAATGAATATTACACACAAGTAACGATGACTGGCAGATCTGGCCCAAGTTATCACTGCCCTGTCCAGAAGTTTATAATATTTGTATTTAGAATTACACTTCTGATCTCATCGTCTCGCGGCAAAATTTTTTAAAGAAATGGCGTCCTAGCCTAACAATTTTTCCTCAATATCAACTAAGCTCGCCAATAGAAGCAGACGACTATGAATTTTAAATCGAACTTAAAAAAAAAAAACAATTCCCAAAATACTACGGTTACTACTACAAGTATATTTTTAGTGTTAGGTTAGCCAATCCCCTCTCGCCTTCCTTTAAACTACAGCCAATCAAAATCTTGGTACCTTTTAGTCCTATTTACCCAAAGCTTTTTTTTTCAAAATATGTTATGAAAAAATTAAGCAGGCGTGATCTTTTTTCTCGTCAGTCCGTCTTATCATACATAATATTATTGGCATTATTTTGGTTATTTTTTGTACTAGTGGGTAACTGACACCATATTATATCCCAGGACATCATAAGGCATCCGAATATATAATTTTTATGGCCCTATGTATTTTGGTTCATAATTCCATATTTTTTTTTTTAGTTTTGTATCGTAATTTGAAAATTGCCCAAGGCTATGTTGCTCGAGTTGGCTTTTGTGAAATCCACGCGACGGCGTTCCCTAGGTTCTGTCTTTCCATCCCTCCCCTCTTTTATTCTTTTATTCTTTCACTCTCGTCTTCGCAATCCGACTTGACCTTGCAAAAGTGTACATTTAATCTCAAGGACGAATTTTTCGAAAAGACAGTATCTTTCATTCGGCTATTAGGTTTATCAAAATCTACATGCGGGCGGGCGTTGGCGAATAAGCCGCTGGACTCAATTTTTATTTTCTATCCTATTTTTGACTTTATGCACTAGAATAATATCTAATTTAGCTATTGTATTGAGAATATCGTCACATATCTCCCCACTTAGAACAGACTACATGATGTCAGTTCAGATTTCGAAATACACATAGATAAATTTAAATCATTATGCCTGGTGACTACTCTGATTTTCGTCGTATGGGTGTCTACTTAAAAAGTCTACACCTACGTTTTCCGACCCGGGGATATATTCTATGATAAATTGGTATGGCTGTAAGAGCAAAGACCAATGTTATAATCTAGCATTTTCATGTCTTGCTTGTGACAGAAATACAAGTGGTTTATGATCTGTTTGAATCCTAAATGATCTACCATAGAGATAGATTTGGAACTTTTTTATCGCCCATATCAAAGCCAGACATTCCTTTTCACTAGTTGAATATTTTTGTTCCGCTGTGTTCAGCTTACGGCTAGCATAAGCAACTGGGGTTAATTCCCCATCAAGTGAATTGGATCTTTGTAATAGGGCTGCCCCTAATCCGACGTTACTAGCGTCCGTTCTCACAACAAACTCTTGACTCAAGTCGGGCAGTTTCAATATAGGCCTGCTTGTGAGTTTTTCTTTTAACTCTTGGTATGCCGATTCACACTGCGCGGACCAAGTAATTCTATCAGGATTTCCTTTGCGCGTTAAATCCGTCAGTGGTGCACATATCGAGTTAAAATTTCTAATATATTTCTGGTAAAAACCACACAACGAGACAAAAGATCTCACATCTTTTTTGTCTGTGGCCTCGGAGCTTTCTTCAATTTCTCCAAGTTCTTGGGGTCAGGGGTCATGCTTCCCTGAGATACTGTGTGTCCCAAGAATTCCAACTCTTTACATCCAATACAACATTTGGTCGGTCTAGCCGTCAAGTTTGCCTCCCTGAGTCTATCCAACAACATATTCAGAGAGTTAATGTGTTCCTCAAATGTTTCTGTAGCAATGAGAATATCATCCATGAAATTCGTGATACATGGATTATTCAGGGGATCCAACAACTTTCGCATCATTCTAGAAAACACACTCGGAGCATTTTTCAACCCAAAGGCAGCATGTTGAATTCATAATGTCCATCCGAGGTGCTAAAGGCTAAATACGGTCTAACCTCAGGTTTTACTGGAATCTGATAATAGCCTTTGCTCAGATCCACCTTAGAGAAATATTTAGCTTTGTTCAGCCTAGCAAACAGCTGATTTGTATCAGGTAATGGATCCACCTGACCTTCTGTGACAGCATTCAGTTTCCTGTAATCTATACACAGTCTGTGTTCCCCAGAGGGTTTTCTCAACAGAACCACACTAGAACTGTACGGGGACTCACTGTGTGAAATAATTCATTCTTTCAAGAAATACTCTATCTGTTCCTTCAAAGCTGTCTCCTTTGCAAACGGGATCGTATAGGCTCTCATACAGATTGGTGTTGGGTCTACAAGTTTCATATCGAATTCCAATAAATTCGTATGCCCCGGTTTGTCCGTTAACACATCTGCATGATCATCCAAAACCTTTCGAACTCTCTCCCTCTGATTTTTCGTTAAGTGTTTACTGATTATTACCTGTGCTGCTGTCTCACAAGGATGTAGCGGATATTCATGAGAGGTGAGTGGTTCGTTTTTCATTCCCGTTGCGATGGACAAGGTTAGTAAGTGTGTCTCGTTCTGATTTTCTCTTTCCAGATATTTTTTTCAGGAGATTCACATGATAGATTTTCTCTTTCCCCTTTTTATCTATCTTATAATTTGTTCTAGACACCTTCTCTAGAACTGTATATGGACCTTGCCATCCAATCTGCAACTTATTACTACTGCCTGGTAATAGAAGGAGGACCTTCTCTCCCACAGCTAAATCTCTATCCTTCGCCTTCTTATTATAATAGGCAGCATGTTTTTTCCTGGCTTGTCTCAAATTATCATTAGCAAGTTTCCAGCCAGTTTTAAGACTTGAAAGATCCTGAAAACTTCTTCCGTTAGTTTCCCCTTGAACTGTGAGCCATTATCAGTCAAGATTTGGTTGGGAAAGCCTAACCTTGTGAAGATTGTGAGTAATGCCTCTGCCACATGCTTCGAATCGATTGACGACAGGGCTACCGCCTCTCCCCACATTGAACAAGTGTCCACCAGAGTCAGAATATAATTGTTCCTCCTCTTGGTCCGAGTGAGAGGTCCCACAATGTCCACGGCAACTCTCTCAAAAGGTGTTCCCACTATGGGCATTTCCCCTAGAGTTGCTGGAGCAGTCCAATGCTTTGGAGCTACCCGCTGGCATTCTGGACAGGATTTTACATATCTCTTTATATGTTCAGTTATCCCTGGCCAGAAGTAATGACAAGCTATACGCTGTCCTGTTGCGCTGATCCCCATATGACCACTGAAGGGAATCGCATGCCCTAGTTCCAACACTTTCTTCCTATATGACGTGGGAAGGACCAGCTGTCCGTGACCATTGGATCCAATTCCAGCCTTCCTATATATCAATTTGTTTTTCATATAGAAGTCTCCCTTGCCTGGAGGTGTATGACATTTGGGCAATTTCTTAAAACAAGGTTTGAGGGTCTTATCCTCAGCCTGCGCCTTCCTCATCTCATCTGGATGGGTATTTTTTGGGTTTTCCTGCCATGATCACAGGTCTCTTGGGATTCCCCAAGAAGACATATCTACACCCCAATATCAGAGGGTAGATTGGTTCATTTATCACTGCTGCTTTGATGATTCCTTCCACATATCGCGATTTTACATTTATCCCGGCGATGGGAAGTGTCATGGTCGCTACGTCCTTGGTTGCAGCTTGGATCTCCACTGTTTCTGTGGTGTATTGATCTACTTGCACTAGGTGAGAACTCACAACGGAATCATAATCCAATCCAGTATCATACAAGCACCTTATGGTGACTCCATTACGTATTACTTCTTCACACACTGGGGGATGATACGGTTCCTGCTGTTTAGTAGGGTTGGCCTTGGCTCCCTTTCTCCCCGTTTTCATTGCAGCGAAGGAAGGAGGTTTCCTAGTACACTTTTCGGTGTTATGGTTGTCCATCTTACACCATTTACAATATAATCTACCTTTATGAAAAGGTTTTCTTTCCTCATATTTTCTGTCATTGAATTGTGGGTTTTTATTTCTATAATAATTTCGTGGCCTATCAAAATGTTGCTTACCTTTGTTTCCCTGATCTTTGTTGTCAAATCTGTTAAAGTTTTGTGGAGCCTTATAATTGTCTACCTGTTTCTTTTTTGTGCCCGCTACTTCTGCTTGGGCTGCCTGATACCTCTCAGCGACATTAAGTAACTCACCCAGCCTCTCTGCACCTTGTTCCATGAGAAACTTTCTCAAGTCTGGAGCCATGGACTCTCTCAATTGCTCAATAAGGATCATTTCTTTAAGATCTTGGGTTTTCCCCAGAGCAGTCCATTTCTCCAAGTAGGTCTCTAAACGTGCAGAGAATTGGTGATAGGTCTCACCCGACAGTAGCCTTGCATTCCTAAATTTTTTCCTGTAAAATTCTCTGTTCTTTTCATACCTTAACAAAAGAGCCTGCTTTAACATGTCATAATTGTCTTGATCATCCCTGCTCATTTTGGCAAAAACTTCATAAGCTGTTCCCCTAAGCCCCTTGGATAACTTTAGGCTCCACCTTTCTCTCTCTAAACCATACGTGGTAGCCAACAGTTCAAATCTACCCAGAAAACTTTCTATGTCATCGTCTTTCTCAACAAAATGGTCTAAATGAAAACCCATAGCTGAGGTTGAGGCTCCCTGACTAGCAGTTGCATCGGAGGTAAAGGGGCTGGCACCATTTTCAGGAGCATGGCCTTGTAATTCCAACTCCCTTAGTCGTAACTCGTGCTCCCTCTGCAATCTCCTAACTTCTGCTTCCCTTTCAGCAGCCAGTCTCTTTTCTTCTCTTTCTCTTTCTGCAGCTAATCTCTTTTCTTCTCTTTCTGTAGCTAATCTCTTTTCTTCTCTTTCTGTAGCTAATCTTCTTTCCTCTGCTTCCAATTTCTTCTCTTCAAATTGGAGCCTTTTAATCTCCGCCTCCCTATCCGCCTCCAACGCCCTAGCCTCTTTGTCAGCCTCAATCTGCAACCTCTTAATTTCTTTCTCAGCCTCTAATTTTCTTTCTGCTTCTAATTTCCTGTCTTCCCTATCTCTTTCAATAAATTTGTCACATTCTGAGGTTACATACTGGACCAGCTCTGGTCCGACCATATTCATTTCTTTAGCAGTCTGCACAGCAGCAGATCGAAACTTTGCCAGATCAGCCATTCTGTACTATGCAACCTTTTAAAATTTCTAATTAGACAAGTATCTAATTATAACTAAGAATTTCTAATATGACTAAGAACAACAACAGGCACCGATAGCTCAACCACTATTTAAATTCCACAACAGAATACTTTTAATTTTATTTGACAGGTAATTAAAATTTCCGGGACCTGAGACCCTAATATACTTTATAAGAATTTAAAAATCCCGGAAGCGAGCTACCCAATATATGTGGTGGATTTGATGTTAAGAAATGTTGTTGTTATGAACTCTTAGTGTACTGAATGAGGTCAGCTGTGAAGGTCCCTGAATATAATAAATATTATGTAAAGTTACAGGGTACCTTTCTGCTACCACCTTTATGATCTCATTCAGACTTATTCTATGACTAGAATGTATGATGATGATGACTACGTTTGGTGTCTAGGGTTATGTATAAGTAGTGTAATGTTGCATTAACCAACTAAACATATACACAAGTATTTTATTATCCAACACAACACAACAGTACTACAACAATCACATACACACTACACTTTAAAAGACTATCTTAAGTAAGTCAGTGGTTGAATTTTGTGTAACGTTAATAATTTTTTTTCAATTTATTATCCTGACTCTATTTTGTTTGAATCAGGATTGACAATCAAAAGTGAAATCAATGAAATTATTTACAATATTCACTTTATACAATGGATCTTCTGTCCATAATACAAGTATTAATATAATAAAAGTGTGTAAGTGTAGTTTTCTAAATAGGATAATACTGGTATATGTATAATGGTAGGTTGTTTGTTATCATCATTCCTTATCGTGCATTTTCTTTTCATATGTCACCGGTGGAATTTTTTTTATTTGATAATTTCAGTCTTTGTGGTTAATAACTGAAGTTCATAGAGGTTGAGACTTTTGGTGCCGAACGGGCACTTAACTTCGAAGGAGAACCCTGGTAAGTCTTGTCCTAGGCTCGATGGACCATCTGCTTCACTTCACAAAAGGCAATGGCCTCCAGTACGTGTCCAAATTATGCAACAAAGTCAGGAATCAATCAGTTCCCACGAGCCTGGTTTTATGTGACTGTCAGGGCCACATAAACCCCACAATTTCAATGAATATTACACACAAGTAACGATGACTGGCAGATCTGGCTCAAGTTATCACTGCCCTGTCCAGAAGTTTTTTTTAATAATAACAATTTTTCCTATTTGGAATTACAACTTTTTTTTTTTAGTTTTGTATCGTAATTTGAAAATTGCCCAAGGCTATGTTGCTCGAGTTGGCTTTTGTGAAATCCACGCGAGACGGCGTTCCCTAGGCTCTGTCTTTCTATCCCTCCCCTTTTTTATTCTTTTATTCTTTCACTCTCGTCTTGGCAATCCGACTTGACCTTGCAAAAGTGTACATTTAATCTCAAGGACGAATTTTTCGAAAAGAGAACTATTGTAAGGACCTGTATAACCATCAGCAAGTTCAAACATGTCAAATTTTACGTATATAAAATATGTTACAACTCAACCCGATAACTGGCTGGGAACTAGATTTATTGCTCAGTTGAATAGTCTCGGCAACTTGATGCAGATGCTTCGAACATGCTACAATCGTTTATTATCGGTAATGTTTCCATTCGCAATCCCCCTGCAACATCTTGGTCAAACAAGTCTGTCCGGAAGTTTCTTACATCATGCATGTGTCTAATCTGTCACCAGTTCGATAATTGACCGGCACTCCCTATGCAAACACTTGGTCAGTACATGAAAATGACCTTGCCAGCCAATCTGGTCTGATTTGTTGTGTCAAACTCTCAGGTAAACAAACACGCCACAAATGAATGGAATGTTTACACTCCGTAAACATTGACTCGAAAATACCAAATGCTGTCGGATGGTAGGAAAATAGAATGTGCCGCCAACCGAATTGTTCACATAATTAGTACGTACAATATAGGTAGTTCAATACTGCCGGAGAGGAAAAGGGAGCAAAACAAATTATGTGATACAGTAGATATGCTACAAGCTGCTCTACACAGTCCCCGCACTACAGTTAAGTTGATAAGCCCAGAAAACGTGGTGTACACAAGTGCCAAATAAAGTCGTACACAAGGTGTACACTGAGGTCTGGAACTCTTATCAAGAGCAATAGCATCCACTTCAACTACTATCTGAAATGGCATCATACACTGCCGCCGAGGATTACTGAAAGTATCCAGACTTTGAAAGCTGAAATAAGCTGATAACATATAGACGTCTGATGGCTGCTGTGGTTTCCTGAGCACTATAACAACAATCAGTATAGTTTGCGGGGGCCCCCTTAAGAACGATTAGGACTACTAATCCCTCAGACATGTCGCAAAAAGTGACTAATATGAAGGTGTAAACCTCGTTATGTAAAACGAATGGCTACACAAACCACAGGTGTAGGCTTCCTCAAGGGGGCCATCTGGAATGGTCGCTCCATAAGTAATGGAAATGGAGATGATTACCATAATAATAACAACACGTTTATACACTATCTGGGACAAGAAAGTTTTACCTACAATTACTGTGAGGAGACAATACGACTTTATTTGGCACTTTGGTGTGCAAAATCGGACTTTGTTCGAAACGCTTAATTTTGCGCACTATAATGCTTTTGGGAGGAATGAACGAAGGTTGCGAAAGTGTATCGCAGTTGTGTTTACTTAGGAGACATTGTTCTTGGGCGAGTGAAGCTAAAGAAGTGCAGACGTCTTTATCCTGGTAGAGGCGAATCGTGTGCAGACTTGAGTTTTACCGACAGCCAGGGTTCTGAGATATTATTTGTAACGATTGCGATTTATTTGTT
This sequence comes from Oreohelix idahoensis, assembly GCA_024509875.1. Lineage (NCBI taxonomy): Eukaryota > Metazoa > Mollusca > Gastropoda > Stylommatophora > Oreohelicidae > Oreohelix > Oreohelix idahoensis. Next base: position 131,590 of record JAMPIV010019765.1, on the reverse strand, counting down.
ATCTGTACGAGATTTTTTTGGATATATATCCTGCAACGTCGGCAGATACAGCAAACAATTGGAAGATATATAAACAGATGACTGTTACAATTGTGAGGACGAACCCGAGTCACATTATTGTTATTTGTAAAACTGTAAAGGAGTGTTATACATAGTACAGATGGATCGCTGCTACGCAGTGTTGTGAAATTATTAGTGTACAGTAGAACTCCATTTATCCGAACCCCATGGGACCGAGCATCGTTCGGATAATCAAATGTTCGGATAATTGGATTACATAATGTATCGAGTACATGTACACATATTTCTAAAAATAATTAACCATCACAAGGAAAACACACTATAAAACATATTTACTTGTACTGTAATAATAATACCCACACTGTATTAGATCACTATCACCAAAATCTTTTATTACACTGCAGTGCATGTACTACTTGTATTAATTATTTTTGTTAAGAAAGAGAAATGTTTTCAAAATAACATTACAAACGATTCAAAATCGGGCGCAACTTACGTATATATGTACATGCACAGATGTAGCCCACTATTTAAAAATAATGAGGAGTCCTCTTTTGCACCAAACTGGATAGTCTCCTTTTGGCTGCTAAGTCCCGCATTCTCTTCAACAGCAGAAGCTGTGTAGGACAGCTGTCATCTTCTTGCTTGTACCAAGCCATCGCTGTTTCTAGTGCTATAAAGGCCTCTTCAGGACTTGGTCGACGTTTTGGTTTTTCTTCATAATCTACAAGTACATCATGTACTTCTGAGGAGTCTTCATCATCGGTCACTACATGTATTTGGTTTTCTTCTTGCACAAAAGACAAAATTTCTTCGTCATTCAAAAACTGAAAACCAGAATCATTATCATCTTCTAGCCACATGTGTGCATCATCTTTGTCACAGTCCGAAAATCCGGGCATTGCTTGAAACAGTTCCACAACTTCATTTATACAATCATCATTTGTGTCCACTGCAGTAGTTTCATTTCCTCCTTTTTTCCCAAGCAATCTATTCAAAGCCTTGTTGAGATTATCTTGTGACGGGGTGGTCCAAGCATCAGCTAACATATAGCAGCAGTCTTTGAGATTAAGCTTTTTGGAAAACGCCACCACACTTTCTTCATCTTCAGCCAACAATAAACAACGCATGACTTCCTTCTTGTACATCTTTTTAAGCTTTGCTATAACACCCTGATCCATTGGTTGAATCAGTGCTGTTACATTGGGAGGCAGAAAAATTACTTTAAAATTTGCATCAACTGCATTCAATGTATCCGTCTCTGGATGAGATGGTGCATTGTCCAGTAGAAGAATTACTTTTCCAGTTTTCTTTTCTTGTTCTCTCAACCTCTTCACATTTGGGATGAACTGATTTGTATACCAATCAAGAAATATTTCACTATTCATCCAAGCACTCTTCTGTGCTTTGTAACACAATGGGAGACATGTCACATTCTTTAAACAACGTGGTTTTTTGGCTTTGCCGATCATTAGCACCGGTAAACGATGACTTCCACTGGCATTCGCGGCTACCAAAAATTGTTACTCTCTCTTTGCACTTTTTAAACCCAGGGGCAGCTGCTTCGCGCTGAGATGCAAGTGATTTTTGAGGCAATGATTTCCAGTATAAGCCAGTCTTATCGGCATTATACACATCATCGAGTGAATAACCTTCTTCTTCCAAAAAAGCCAAGAATGTTTCTTTAAAATTTTTAGCGGCAGTTGCATCGCTAGATAAAGATTCCCCTTGAATCTCCAATTCTCGTATGCCATGACGAGATTTAAAGTTTCTTAACCATCCCTGGCTAGCCTTAAAGTCAGGAGGACCGTCAAGTTGATTGTTGAACTGAAGTGCCTTTTCACACAACAGAGAACCAGAGATAGGTTCCCCTTTGCTTCTTCTTTGCACAAACCATATATACAAAGCCTCTTCCAATTTCACATCTTTCGCATTTCTCATGGTTTTACGTTTCTTCGACCCATTTTCACTATCAAATTTCGATGCAAAACTCATAATTTTATCCTTGTTACTTTTGATGTCAGAGACGGTAGCTTTTTCAACATTGAAAATCCTCGCAAGTGAAGACACAGTTTCACCTTGTCCTAGTCTCTTGATAATTTCTGTTTTCGTTTCAATTGACAAAACATTGCGGTTCCTTTTATATGCTTTAGGCCTACTGGAAGATGCCATATCGCACAGAGAAATACTTGTACACCAAAATTATTCTGCTGTAGTAGCAGACACAATTATTTTAAGTTGAACTGTCTGTTTAGCCAGTGTTCTACCTAGAACGCACACGTACACTGGATTGGTAAACCAGATATTAACTGACTTTATGATCTAACTGACTCCTGTACGTAAGCGACCGACCATTAGCCATACCATTCTCTACAAATTGTTCGCACACATTTGAAGTTTGCCATATCACAAGATTCAGAATTTTAGTCTAACGTAACTGTGGCATCTAATTTTTTTTTTTTTTTTTCTGGAAACAGTGTTCGGATAATTGGATGTTCGGATAACTGGGGTTCGGATAAATGGAGTTCTACTGTATATGGATTTTGTCGATTGACGCAGTTGGTTGAGTCTTGCTGCAGAGTTATACGTTGAAGTGTGATGTTTTTAAATCATAGACATGTACATTACACCATTGATTGAACCCTTGACAATTACCAAACCTAAAGAAGACGATCGTAGAGGTCTACGCCAACAAGCGTTCTTTTTCTTCTTCCTCGTTCGTCCTGAAAAGGACGTTGGTTGCGTTGTGTCTGTTTACAGCGGTGCTGCGATATCTGCGCCTTTCGGCCGGCACATCCGACGTCAGCACGGCATTTTTTGGGAACTGGTTTGCCTTCCCTCTTCGATCCCTACTCTATCAGCCAGACTGCAGTGATGCAGTTTGTTTCCAGGACCACCACGTGGAGGTGGAGTAGGGTCTTGGTCAGCTCTGGTTCGCTGACCCTGACGAAGCAGTCAAGCTATGGGTTGCTGACTGCATTCTCTATTGCTGCGTCTTTGGGTCCCCGACAAGCGTTCACACTGCTCAGATGGCTGAATGCTGACGAGTGCCCTAAACAACGAGGCCGCACTGACATTATCTTAAAGGTTTTTCAATGTTTGATGCAAAGCATTTTCTGTCGCTCTGAGTTTTCTTATATTACTAAAGTAACAAGATAAATGCATTCCAAGTTTTTTGTTTAAAAAATATCGTAGTGTTATACTGTAAAGTAAATTGAGGTTCAGTTTTGTATAAATTTTCTTTGTTTAAAAAGTACAGTACCGTAGTGTTACAAAAGTACCGTGGCGTTAAATAATTGTAAAGTAGATTGAGGTTAAGTAGTCTATAAAATTTGGACAAAAGAAAACAAAAACTTAGTCCAAATATACTGGCCTCCCACCCCAAGCTCCTGTGAAAGTCGGCCCTAAACCATGATCTCTTGTCCTTTATGAGTTAATATACTACTCGAAGCAAGATAACACAATAAGTACTACTAGACTACACGTCGAGGCTAGACCAGTCTGAAGACAGTTGAAGGGACACTATACACCAGAAGAAAAAACCATGCACCAAAGTGACAACATAAAACGACACTATCTGAAAGCAATTTACAATATAAAAGTGTCGTAATATAACCGATAAGAAGACACTGACGAAGGATTGGACTAAGGAAATATGTTAACATAATTACCAGGCAGGCTATGTTCTGGAATCTCTTGGTAAGAGGGGTAGAGGCAGACACAAGAACACACGGAGAAAAGAACAGGAGACAGAAATGCTAGTAAATTCACTCCCCCATTCCTCACCATGAAATATTGAAATGATCCCATAAATATCATATACGCTAAGACTTAGTCTGGCCTTAATCACTCCCTATAGAATCTTCTATCTGTCACACATTTGTCTGGTCTCCTTGACGAAGATAAAAATGCAGTGGGGAAACTCCAAAGCGCACTAGGTTGTAAATTTGAAATTTTGCCCACGCAAAATGTTATCTCGTAAAGTTCTCTTGGGTGAAACCCAACCACAATTTAGTTTAGTTCGTTATCTAATTTTAATGCGAATCTTAGCGTATATGAAATTGCCAGTACCATTATTCGATAAAGGCTTTCATAAACCCGAACCATATAAATCTGCCCTGTGTTTAAGGTAAATAGCTGCAACATAGCAATTAATATTAGCTCATGGGGACAGACTGCATCTTAAACAGCTGCAGAACATTCTATCCGCCGTCCTATTCATCAAAGTCTAGAATATATTATTAACCCTATTGGGTTTATTTGGGTTACAGAAATTCGACACAGGGAACCATCTATAACAGATGGGTCTAGTGGTCAATCTAAGAGGCTAAATCTGAGGCGATTACACCTGCAACGCAAGGAACGTGCTGCTGCGACGCCACTTAACTCATGGCTTGCGACAGAACAGTCAAATCTTCACTATGACAACCTTAACAGGCTTATCAGCATACTCGACGAGGTTTTTCCTACTCAACTCGAAATGTAAATCTTTGCCCTAATTTACGTAAAAGGTGTGGAGGCTTTGAGTATCGGACTTTCTGTACAACAAGGTCTGCTCACAATGCTAGAAAAAAAAAGCAATTGCTACTTACTTAATATAAAATTAGCAGCTTTAACACAAATAACTAGCTAAATTACTAATACAACAACAACACAAATTAATTAGCTACAGATAATAGACTCTTTTTTCCAGCTTACAATTTTTAAGAAAAAAAAAATTCTTTTTATTCCTTATTTATTTATAATCTGTCGAGCCTGGTTCTGTTTCGGTAACAATCGCTTGTTTTACGATAGTGACTTGTTAACTCTCTGATCAACCTTCCTATCCAACCGACCGATTCGAGGGTTTCGAGGTCAGTTATAGGAAAATATCTACACCACTAGATACTCTGATGTATCTTTTATTCTATAATTTAACATAACATGGTACTATCCATCGAAATATACACATTCCTGATGTTTTTCTTTCGGCGTCTAAGGTGAGAAAAGAATTTCACCTCCATCTTGGAACAATGCTCTTGTTAACAAAATCATTGGAGAACAAGCTGAATACATTCGAGAACAAATGTCTTAGAAAACTCATGAACATCAGTTGGAAAGAATTCAAGACTAATCGACAAATAAGAGAAAACTCTAGGCAGAAATATGTCTCCGACTATATAAGGAAAAGACGATGGTCATATATCGGTCATGTCCTACGAATGCAAAACAACAGAATACCACTACAGGCGCTCACTTGGGTTCCTGAGGGTAAGAGGAAAAAAGGAAGACCAAAAGAAACACTCAGAAGAACAATAATAAGAGAAGGAAGAACGTTGGGCCTAAATAATGTGCAAGAGCTAAGAGGAGTGGCGTCACAACGAACAACCTGGAGAGCGCTGGTTTCTGCCTTATGCGCCATGTTTGGTGCTTAAAGAATTTATTATTTATTATTATTATTTATAATCTATTTAAGATATTTTAATGGTTATTATTGACTGGTGGAAACATTTGGACATCCTAGTAGAGCCACCATACTAGATAAGAGGCAAGGGAAGTCCCTTAGGAAGTCCCTCTGCCTAGTGCCGCTCCGCTTCCCCCCCCCCCCCCCGACAACCAATGTTAAAAACTGTTCACCCAGCAGCCATTAATTCTCTCGGCACATTGGATCACCTTAGACTTGAGTTCATTCCTTATGACTCATATCCTAGAGTATGCTTCATAGCTATTCCAGCTTTAAACATCAATGCTGTCTTAAACTTATCAAATGACATTACGAAATTTCACCATTTAGTTCCAAGAAGGTGTAAACTAAGCTTCTTCATATCTTCTTCATGAAAATTCTGCATCATAAATTCAACGTTCACAGTTCGGCGGTATTCACTTATTGGCATATAAGTCGGTAAAGGGCAGAATGGTCGCTGAACATAGCGGGTCTTAGATGATAACAACATCGAGCTTGAGAATGGAGTCAGTTATTGCAGCCTTAAGGTGGCTTTCTGCGACTTCATTAACAGGGACGGTTATTGTATAAGACTCGAAATCCATGCTTCGGAGGGCCAAAGTGGATGGCTCTGGCATGAATGGAAAACCTCTATGGAAGCCTCGAACACTGCAATTGATGAACCATTGTCGCATTACGCGTGGGCCAAAATATCTTAGTGGAATCAATACAGCGCAACGCGAAGGTCTCAGCCAATGAGATCAGCGCGAACCATATACTGCGAGTCTGGAAGGGTAGAAACGGTAACAAAATATGGATGGTTCAAGTGTGCACACGTGTTTGTCTTTACACTGGAGTAATGAAAATTCGGATGGATTACAAATAATAAAACCATCACGTTTAACATTCGTCCAGATACAATTGTCTTCAGGAAATGTGCAGTACAACCCGAGATTATTGAGGTTGAATGCAGAAACACGTGAGTCGTACAGACTTTTGCACATTTTCGTTAGCCATAGCGAATTGTACATAGAACGACATCTCTCAATCGTCCGGTTTAAACAAGACCAAGATAGAGAGCATCGGATGAATATTGAAGGAGTAGGATAGAATGGAAGTTGGATTTGCCAAAAATTGAGATAGACAGATAAGATATGACGTCACTGCTTTCTCTTCCGGAAGTCAAATGGGTATAAAACGGAGAGAACAGATTTGAATTGCACACAACGCCAACATTTTTCAGACACAGAGGAAAGGACAGAGCTCGCCACAAAAGCATTTTGCCATCTGTATGCGTGTGCAGCCTGCCAGGATATTGATGCCCTGTGTATTTCTGAATTGAGGGTAAGTTGACTCGCCTTAGTAAATATGTATACATTATTTTATTGCAGATTCAATTATATTGTGTAGAATTATATTGTGTAAATATTTGGAGGGAAGAAGCCATTGATGTTATACATTTTTTTAAATGAACCAGAGGATGAATTGGAATGCAGATTAGTTATCAGGAGATTTACAAAGCCATTCTTGATTACTGGATGGAACAATACATGCGTAAAATGTGAAAGAATAGGTTGAATTAACTCAAATGAATGATGTGTATATATTTATGATAAAATATGCCAATACTAAGTTACTGAATTAATCTGTCTGGTCTGACTATAACAAAGGACATCTGATGACTTACTGGCCTCACATCTGTGCCAGAGAAAGCTTCTTCTAGCCGAATACTAGCCTATAGACATTATGTTAAATCAATCAATCAATACCCTTTAGTTCCCCAAGGAGCATAGGCCTTCAACAAACACATGCCAAGTCTTCCTGTCACGTGCCATCCGCTAAAGTTATTTCCATGGTTTCCTCATCTTTTTCACCTCTGTATCCAGTTCTCTTTTCCATGTGTTTTTTGGTCTACCTCTGCCTCTCTTTCACTGATGATTCCAGAACAAGGACTGCCTTGTAATGCTATCAGCAGGTTTCCTCAATGTGTGTCCTATCAATCGCCAGCGTCTTCTTCTCAACTCTTGTTGCACTGGCGCTTGTCTGGTTCTTGTCATCAATTCCACATTTGTGACTGTGTCATACCATTTCAGTCCTTCCATTCTACGCAAGCACCCGTTAATAAAAGTCTGTAGCTTTTTGGTTGTTGTTTTTGTTGTTCTCCATGTTTCAGAGCCATACAATAGGACTGACTTGATATTTGAGTTGAAGATTATTATTTTCGTGTTGGACTTGATTTCTCTTGTTCTCCATATGTTTCTCAATGCAATGAAGGCTCCTCTTGTTTTTTGTATTCTTATTTTGATATCATCATCTGTCCCTCCAACTTTGTCTATATTGCTGTCAAGATATGTGTACGATTCTACATCTTTTAATGGTGTTTCTTAAAGTTCAACCTTGTTATCATTTCTTGCATTTATTCTCATAATCTTTGTATTTTCCCTGTGTATTTTCAGGCCCACTTATTGTGACCTCTCATCGAGTATTTTCATTTTGTCTTGCATTTGATTATGGTTATGGGACATAAGAACCAAGTCATCTGCAAAATCTAGATCATCAAGCTGTTTAGTCAAATTCCACTGGATTCAATCTATGTTGTGTAATGTCGACGTTATCATAATCCAATTTTTTTGTTAGTAAGAAAAGAAAGAGGCATCCCTGTCCCACTTCCGTTCTAATCCTAAACGGTTCTGTAAGTTGTCCTTCATGAAGAACTCTACATGTCATGTCTTCATAGGTTTTGTGACGAAATCAGTCGTGCAATTTTTATAACTCTCATTCACTCCGGCAGTATCTCTTCATTTCTTAATTTTTCTCAATCATCGTCCCATTTTTTTGCATATTTATTGCCTTTACATTCTTTTGCTGTGACCACTCCTCAGACTTATTTACGTTTCGCCAGGTGAACTGTGCTATTATCGTAACAATACCCATTCATTAGACCGGTCAGTGGATTATACGCTTTTCAATTCAATCAGCCTGACCACCTTTTGATAGCGACGGCGCCTGTTTACCCAAGCTGGTCGTGCCGATCGATTCAGTAGAATACCATATTATCCGTCTGAGAAATCAGTCATGGGGATTCACGCACACAGGCGATAATGAGATAATCGTTTCCGCTGGACCGGTCTCGGTATCAATATTACCGATATCCTGTCTGAGGTAGACCATATTTGAAGGTAGCATCTGGACATCAAATAAGATCCCAGATTTGTTTGTGAGTTGGCGAAAATATTACTGCATTATATAAAACAGGTCACGCGATGGAATTCTAAAATGTAATATATTAAATACGTAGGGGATATTTTGAATTAAAACACCCCCAGCCCAGTGATAGTGTGTAATTTATGATAACGACTGTTTATTCTGTGTTGTTATTATTTTTCTTCACCCTATCTTTGGACACCCGAACCAAGGTAGTCACTCACAGATGTTGGAGGTGATGGAGATGAAGAGGTAGGGTGTCTCTGGACTGGTTTGCGTGGGTGGTGTGTTGACATTATGTATACAGGAATGATATCGATAAAGTTCCACCCAGAGCAACTGTACACTCGTTCCATGGACGTCACACTGACTCACGGCGAGGAAGTGAATAAGTAATAGCTGGTGACGTTTCCAAACATTTATTAGGACGCCACAATAGGTACGCTGACACTGACGATCAATCACAAGCAAGGTAAGGCATATCAATCAACATAATGTAACGTTCCTCAATAAATTGTGCCTTCAAGTAAGCTGATCTCATAGATATGTTAGCTTCAGCAGGTTCAGCTAAAACATTAGCAATATGCGAGTTAATCAACTCTTTCCTGATACAAATAGATCATGGGTATATATAAATATAGGCAAGTCTCAATACAAACCGCACGGAAATGGCGGGTTGTGAATCCAGTTCACGTTGACCTTCTGTGGACATATTTTCTAAGTCTAACCTTCGTAAAGTTTGAGGAACATCATAATAACTGTTCTGTGGGCATAAGTAGCCTGAAACATAGATATATCAGGTATAGAGATATCTGGTGTACTTCTAATAACAAAGTCTCTCCTCTGCCTGACGATGCGAATGAGCCGAACAACAATGGCTAACTTCACCGGCTACAGGACAAAGTAAGAAGAGCGATTACCTTTGTGTTCGAAAACACCACAATTCCAACCGTCTCCAGACGTTAGAATTAAACACATGGGACTAATGTTAATGGACTTGCCATCAAGTTCACAGAAGGCTTTCCCCATGATGAAAGAAAAACTCGTGGACATAAGAACATGTCTTGCCCCGTACCCAGATCAAAATCTCGACTCCTCGTCTGACAGCCTTCCACAACTCCCCTTAGCGACACATCCGCCGAACAACTTTTAACCCCGCGTTTGACACCGAAGATATAGTTCGACTTAGACATACAAAGATATTAAGATATAAGACAGACTCGTCCTACATAGACAAGAAATACACATAGATTCGAGCCATAGATATTCTGAAGCAAGAGCAATCTATTTCTAACCAAACAAAGAATAGATCGCTGTAAACCTAGATTCCTACGCTCAGTTCGATATTCAGGAAAGATAAAAGAACCGATAACTCACAGAATGAATACACATCGCCTAATCTGAGTTCTGTCCTTTTAGACTGAAAATCGTGAATTCAAAGATAAATATATTTTTATCAGACAAATAAATACATTTTACATTTGTATGCGCAATCTGTGCGCCACACAAAAGAATATGTGCGCAACAGACTACCACACCCCCCGGGAAAAAAATGAAAATCATTTTTTTTCATCTGAGAGCAACATACAATAGGCTCACAACGCACAAATACTGCGCAGATGAGAAATATCTGGAATTATTTAAGCCAAATTAAGACAAAGTCGAAATATAGATCGACTGGTGAGAATACATCTCAACCTCTCAGAGAAAGCATTTCTCTTAAGCATAAATGTTTCCAGGGATGTGTCACCAACGCATACTACTATACTTGCAATGACACAATGCATATAACAATTTCATATTTAAGCATTATAAGTACATGATTGACAAAAAGAAAAATCATCAACGAGTACAGGTGAATATATATATATATATATATATATATAATATATATATATATATATATATATATATATATATATATATATATAGGAGTATATAGGGATGAAGGAGTATATAGGGCCGAAACACTTGTCGGACGGGGGGACTTCTTCTGATGATCAGATTGCTTCCTGTTGTATCGCTCTGTAAAGAGTTTCCTATCATCAATGAACGTAGTCATAGTAGTGATACAATCACCATATTACAAATCACAATGTGTATCTATCTTGATATAGAAAAGAAAAATCTGTTGTCGAGTTGGAAGTGTTAAGAAGTCCAAGACTCAACAGTTAAGTGGAATCATGTGGGCATCTAGACAGAATGTCTGCCATCACATTATCTGATCCCCGGATAGCTCGTACCGAAAAATGAAAAGGTTGAAGAGCAATTGCATATCGCGTAGACCTCGAACTCTTCAAATTTTTACTCTGTATAGCCGTAAGAGCTTTCTGATCGGTTTCTACTATGAAATGTGCGCCTAGAAGGAATCTTTGTAGTTTGAGTATTGACCAAACCATAGCCAATAGTTCACGGTCTAAAACCGAATAATTCCTTTCAGCAGCATTAAGTTTTCTGGAGATATACATTACAGGATGCAGAGTTCCAGAGTACTCTTGCATTAGTGCCGCTCCAATCTCAGTGGATGAAGCGTCACTACGAAGAACAAATGTCTTATCTGTAGTAGGTAACACTAAAATAGGTGGTGATGAAAACAAAGTTTTGATCTTATCCAAAGAGGATTGGCATTCTTGTGACCAGTGGACTATATTAGGCGACCCTTTCTTTAGTAGTGTAGAAAGAGGTGCCATGATAGAGGATAGGTTCGGAATGAATCTTCCATAAAATTTAATAAGACCTAAGAGACTTCGCACTTGCTTTTTAGTCTTAGGAATAGAGATGTTAAGTATCTTAGTGATATTATGGTCCTCTGTCTTTAGGAAACCATGACCCACTAGATGGCCTAGGAAAGAAATTTCGCTAAAACCAATGCAGGCTTTAGAGGGTTTCGCTGTCAGGTTATACTCGCGTAGAGTAGACAGTAATTCAACTAACCCTAAATAGTGATCTTCCCAAGTATCGCTGAAAAGACAGATGTCGTCTAGATACGCGATGACATCTGACCGATAAGATAGAATTCGACGCATCATGCGTACGAATGTAGCTGGAGCGTTCATAAGGCCGAAAGGCATGAAATTCCATTGAAAAAGGCCTCTAGGTGTAGAAAAAGCAGTAAAAGGTTTGGCGCGTTCAGATAAAGGAACTTGCCAATATCCTTTGGACAAATCTAGTTTAGTGAAAAAATGAGATTTAGAAAGCCTAGTAAGTAGCTCCTCTAGTAAAGGCATAGGTTCAGCATCAAACTTCGTAACTTGATTCAATTTGCGATAGTCAACGCAAAGACGTATGTTATTGTCTTTTTTCCGAACAATAACCATCGGCGAAGAATATGCAGAAGTGGATGGTTCAATTATTTTTAAATCTATCATCTCATCCAACTCCTTCTCAACCTGTGCTTGAAAATGTATAGGGATAGGATAAGGTCTGACCCTAATAGGATTATGGTCAGTTAGAATAATGTCATGTTCAATGACATGAGTTTGTCCAGGGATGTCAGTAAGGACATCCTGAAATGTTTGTAACATAGCCGAAACTTGTCGCTGTTCTCCTAAAGACAAATCCGGAGAAACAGTAACGTTTTTCCATGATTCACTAGAATGAAGTGGAATCATCGGAAGCGGAAGAATAACATCCGAAAAACTTGTTTCCTCATCCTGTATTACGGACAGTGATGAGTAATGAACATGTTGGACTGGTGAATCGTCCGTTGCCTGGAAAATAGGCTGTAAATAATCCGGACGTTCATGGAATTCCGTAAGCATATTGATGTGGAAGGTTTTATGCTTTCCATCAATATCGACAATGTAGTCAACATCGGAAATTTTCGAGATTATCTCGTACGGACCTTTCCAAGAAATAAGAAGTCTGTTTTCCCTACAAGGTAGTAAAACAAATGCTTTGTCACCAGGACAAAGTTGTCGTAAGGTTCTTTTCTTATTGGCAAATTGTCTTGCTTTCTGCTTAGCAAATTCAGAAGAAGAAGTTGCCAATTTGCATGCTTTGATAATCTTTTGTCTCAGTGCGATGACATATTCGTAAGAAGATTTTGTGTCATCGATAATATTATCAGCGGTTATGAGATCATGAAGCAAAGACATAGGGCCGCGCGGTCGCGCGCTAAAGACAAGTTCAAAGGGAGAAAATCCTGTATGTTCATTGGGGACCTCTCTGTAAGCGAAGAGGGCCGCGGGTAAAACCCTGTCCCAATCTTGAGGATGATCCTCAGTTATCTTCCCTAGTAAGTTTTTGAGTGTTCTATTTAGCCATTCGACCATCCCATTGGACATAGGATGATAGATACTACTCAAAGATCTCTCTATCTGCAGAGTCGACATCACTTGAGACATGGTATCCGATATTAGTTGGGTGCCATGGTCTGATAATATTGCTCCGGGGAATCCCAGACGAGAAAATATAAGCCAAAGAGCATCTGCAATGTCAGCAGTAGTAATGCTCTTCAGAGGAATAGCCTCTGGCCAACGTGTGCACATGTCCACACACGTTAAAATAAACTGATGTCCTCTAGCAGATTTGATCTTAAATGGACCAATGACGTCTATCGCCATTTTCTGAAATGGTCGAATAGGAATGTCTGCAGCCTGAATAGGTGCAGCATGGCGTGGACCTTTGGATTTGACTTCTTGACATACTATTCAAGATTGACAATAAATCCGTATGTCTTTGTTCACAAAAGGCCAAAAGAAAGCCGCAAGAATTCTTGACTTTGTACGGGAAAAACCCATATGTCCAGCACACTGAGAGTCGTGTGCGTGTTGTAAAATTTTAACTCTCAAATTCTTGGGCACAAGAATCTGAGAATGACTTGACTTAGCGGAGTCTTGCACCATACGTACAAGTACGCCATTCTTCATTGTAATATAAGATTTACGCTTTGTATCTTTATTCGGATCACCTTTTGTTGCAAGAGTGAAGAATTTCTTTAGAGTCGGATCCTCTTCTTGCTGTTTTATAAACGAGTCACGAGAAATTACCAAGGGATCATCTTGGTTATGCACTTCATTATCTTCAATAGATGACGTTTGAGGCATCTTAAGAGCTTGAGCTCTAGTGACTACAGCATTAGCAGTTTGCATATTTTGTTTTTCCCAAACGGAAATTTGTTGTGGAGTGCATTCTTTGACTCCGTGAATTCGACCGATGATAAGATCAGCGATCGGATTCGGCAGAAGACATGCGTGTTCATCTCCTGTAAAGAAAGGAGTAGCAATCCTAATGATAGCAGTAGAGTATTTCTCTAAGGTGCCGCCAAAAGTTACACATTTGACTACTTTTCCAGTGGCACGAGAAGGATCTACAAGCGACTGCCTAACACCAATTGTGGTGCATCCAGAATCAAAAAGAACTGAGACTGGATTGTCATTTACTAAACGTCTATGTAAGACAAGAGAACCTCTTCCATCATGCGCGACTGACGCAGGAAGAGCGGGAAGAGGATGGCCACAACTTAAAGTGGACACCGTAGTTGGTTCAAATAATGTTTTGCATTGGGGGCACTGAGATGCTCTCCCAAAATCAAAAGCGGAACACTCCATATTATTAGCATCATTATTATCTTTGGTCTGCTTATAGTCTTCATGTGACTCTTGCTGTGCAGAGTTTCCATGATAATATGATTTATGTTTTTTGTATTGTGATCTACCTCGATTATTATTGCCTCTGTAATCATTATTATTTCCTCTATTGTAACCCCTATTTGGATTTGAGTCATAATTCTCATGGTTACCATTATCATATTCATTATGGTTGTTCGTCCATCACGGGTGATGAAGACCACTCTGTTCATCCAATTATTTAAGAATATGTTAGGTTAGTCTATGGGTACGAAGGTGACTGAAGAGCCCGATGCGGGCCTGGAAAGATCTTGGACAGTGTGGGCAGGGAATGTTTGCTTCATGTGAAGGTTTTATTTCACGGTCCTTTCTAGCTTGTCTCCGCTGTTCCGCTGCTGCTCTTCTGGATGATTCGCATGCTGCTGCACCTTTACGAAGAGATGTGCGCCAAGCAGTTCGGTCTTGCGCAGCAGCTTCCCATGTGTCTGGGTTTATGTCAAAGGTTTTCAATGACGTCTTTAACGTGTCTTTGAAGCGCTTCTTTTGGCCACCATGGGAGCGTTTACCCTTCTGCATCTCACCATAAAAGAGTATCTTTGGCAGTCGATGGTCTGGCATGCGGACTACATGACCTGCCCAGCGAATTTGTGACTGCATCAGAATAGTATCAATACTAGGGATACCAGCTCTGTCAAGAACGGCGGTATCCGGGATCTTGTCTTGCCATTTGATGTTCATTATCTTCCTGAGACAGACTGTATGGAAGTGGTTTAGCTTCTTTACGTGGCGCCTGTATACAGTCCATGTTTCACATGCATATAGCAGCACTGGAAGCACCGCAGCTCTGTACACCTTCAGCTTTGTCTGTAGACTTATGCCACTTCGATGCCAAACGTTGGTGTATAGTCTGCCAAATGTGCTGCTGGCTTTGGAGATCCTGGTGTTCACCTCATCATCAATGACAATGTTCTGGGATAGTGTGCTACCAAGGTATGTGAATCTGTTCACAACATTCAGTTTCTCACCATTAACCTTGATGACTGGCTCAGTATAAACTGTGCCAGGAGCTGGTTGGTACATGATTTCTGTTTTCTTCGTGTTGATGGTAAGCCCAAAGTTGGCGCAGGCTTCGGAGAATCTATCCACACTATGCTGCAGATCAGCCTCTGAGCCAGCATTGAGGGCACAATCATCAGCAAACATAAGATCTCTGATGGTGTGTGATTTGACCTTGGTTTTTGCTTGAAGCCTCCTAAGGTTAAACAATTTTCCATCAATACGATAACTAATGTCGATTCCTGTGTCCCCGTCTCTAAAAGCATCAGTCAGCATAGCAGAAAACATGATACTGAACATAGTCGGTGCAAGTACGCACCCTTGTTTAACTCCATTTGAGACGGGGAAAGGCTCTGATAGCTCACCGTTTTCCTGAACTCTCGCCTGCATTCCATCATGCAGTTGCTGCACTATTGTGATAAATTTCTTTGGGCAGCCGTATTTTGCCATGATCTTCCATAGACCCTCTCTACTGACCGTGTCGAACGCCTTTGTCAAGTCGATGAAAGCTGTGTACAGGTCACAGTGCTGTTCTTGGCATTTTTCTTGTAGCTGTCTTGCAGCGAACACCATATCTGTGGTTCCACGTTCTTTCCGGAATCCACACTGACTTTCAGGTAAAAGACCTTTGTCAAGATGAGCCGTAAGGCGATTCAAAAGGATTCTGGCGAATATCTTCCCAGCGATTGATAAAAGAGAGATGCCTCGATGATTGTTGCAGTCTTGGCGATTACCTTTACGTTTATATAGATGTATAATTGAGGCATCTTTGAGATCGTGTGGGATGGTTTCACTCTGCCACATTTGCTGGAAGATCATATGAAGTTTCTCTATCAGAACTGCACCGCCATCTTTATAAACCTCAACAGGAATCGAATCGGAGCCAGGGGCCTTTCCACTAGACAGTTGACGAATCGCTTTTTTAGTTTCCTCCAGAGTTGGTACATCATCTAATGCTTCATTTATAGGAATTTGGGGCAGGCGGATGATGGCTTTGTCGTTAATAGATGATGGCTGGTTCAAGATATTATTAAAATGTTCAGCCCAGCGTTGGAGCATTTTTTCCTTGTCTGTAATTAGTGTTTTTTTCCATCTGCATTAAGGAGGGGAAATGATCCTGATGATGTTGGACCATAGACCGCTTTGAGTGCAAGGTAAAAGTTTTTCAAGTCATGGCTGTCAGCAAAGCCTTGGAGCTCATCTGCTTTATTACTCAGCCATGAATCCCGCATCTGGCGTAGTTTATGTTGGACGATTCTACGCATGTTGTTGAAAGCGTCTTTCTTGGATGTAGATTTTGGATCATTTAAATATGCTTTATGGAGATGGTGTTTCTCAGCCAACATCTGCTTTATATCATCTGAGTTCTCATCAAACCAGTCATTTTGTTTCTTGATGGAAGGACCCAGGACCTCTGTAGCAGTGTTGTAGATCTGCTCACTTAGGGCTGCCCAATTTGTTTCCACACTTTGGCCGTCTAGCGAGATAGATTTGAGACGGTCTTCTAAGGTGTCAGTAAATGACTGTTTGATTTTTGTCTTCTTTAGTTTGGTGACATCCAGCCTCTTTTGAGTTTTCTTCCCCTGAGGGCGCCTGGCTGGTTGGATACGAATTTTAAGTTTAGATACAATGAGGCGATGATCAGTCCAGCATTCGGCACCACACATGGACTTGGTCACCCGGACATCTTGCCTGTCCTTCTTCCTAACAATTACATAGTCAATTAGGTGCCAATGCTTTGAGCGAGGGTGCATCCAGGAGGTCCTGTTGCGGGTAGGAAGTCGAAAAATGGTGTTGGTGACAAGGAGGTCATGTTCTGCGCAAGTCTGGAGGAGACGAAGTCCATTACTGTTACAGCGACCCACGCCGTACCTACCAATAGTGCCATTCCAGGAGATGTTATCTGAGCCTACTCTTGCATTAAAGTCACCAAGAATGATGAGCTTATCTGCTTTAGGAACTGATGCAATGACTGCATGTAGTTCTTCGTAAAACTTATCCTTGACATCATCCTGGTTTGTCATAGTTGGTGCATACGTGCTAATGATGGTGGCATGTTTTCTTCCATAGAACAGAGGGATCTTGACCGTCATGAGTCGGTCATTTATTCCCTTTGGGGGCCCCGCTAACTTGCTGACAATTGCTGTTTTGATTGCAAATCCAACCCCTGCTTCTCGTCTTTCTTCAGTTCCTCTTCCGCTCCAAAAGAATGTATAACCTGCACCCTTTTCGCAAAGTTGGCCCTCGCCTGCAAGTCGAGTTTCACTCAGTGCTGCTATGTCAATGTTGTACCTGGCCAGTTCTCTCCCAATCAGGGCAGTTCGTCTCTCAGGTCTGTTTGCGTTAAAGTCTTTGTCAAGTAGAGTGCGCACATTCCATGCGGCTAGAATGAGGGGGAAAAATCTGTCCTTTCTTTTTCTTATATGTCGACCGCCGAAGTAGGGTACCCACCAACCGCGGTAAGCTGGTTAGGTAATGGTGAAGCAGGCAATGTTTAGGGCACCTTTTCTAGCCCGTTCCTCATGCCATGGAGGTGAGCAGTGCTTTCCTAAAGAGGGCTGCTCAGACACTCAGGGGGCTGCCGAATCCCACTGCTGCTCCGATCAGTAGAAGACGACCATATGGCCTGAGCCGCCTGTGTGTAGGTCTGCGACTACGACTGCCAGCGTACCCACGCCTGCCGCTTCGTCGCTCGCCCATCGCCACAGGACTTGTTGTGAGTGGATGAAAGAGTGACTTGCGCGGTGATTTGGATTAAAGTGAGGAAGAGTTGCGCAATTCGTCGACCTCACTCTCTCGCCTGGGTCCATCTCAATCCAGTGGCAAGACAAGTCAAGACGACTGGAGATGAAGTCAGGTGCAGTGGATGACCAGGGCTTTCTACGTGCCTCGCCGTGCTCCTTACGCTCCACAGCGCGTTGCTGGTAATCGCCGTCATGCCCGTTGAACCAACAGGTGGTTTCTTCCGCGCAGTCTATCGAATCCAGTCTTCGCATGCATGGGTAGGCAGACCCTAACTCACCGAAGGTTTATAACCATTCGGCTACCCTCACCTAGTTTAGCCGGCCTGTCAAAGCCGTTGTCCGGGGGTGGCCGCTGTCGCATGCTGACAGCTACGAGGAGCCACAGGTGAGAGCTGGATGCCAGGTTTGGACCAAAGGTGGCTGAGCTGCCCTGAAAAGGGCATGACAGCTCCTTCACCAGAGGTACTACCAATACTTGACTTCCCAACACCAATAGTATCTCTATAATTATGGTCTTGTTGTCTCCATGATGGATGACTTGGATAGTTCCTATAATGACTTCCTCTGCGGAAATTTCTATAATTATGACCACCTCTGTATCGAGGGCTGTCAGCTCGTCTCCAGTTCTTCGCAGAAGAACCCTGAAATGATTGGTTTCCTTGGTTTTGATAACTATTATGGTTACCTTTTTTCCCAAACTTGTTTTGTGGTCCCTGAAATTTGTGTGAATAATTAGGGTTGTATGGTGTTGCTGATGCAACTGGCATACTCTCTTTAATCTTAGTGTTGCTAAGAGTTATGTCAGGGTGTGCAGTGACGTATTGGTCACAATATTCTTGCATTTCTTTTAGTGTCTTGGGTTTACGCTCATGTAGGAATTCAAGAAATGGTTTATTAACACTTGACATAATTTTGTCCCTGAGCAACAAGTCCATAAGGGCTTCATATGTCTTTTCTGTTTTGGACAATTCAATCCAACGATTAAATGTAAGACGTGTCCTTGCAATGAATTCTGAGAATTCTACCCCTGATTCAGGTACCATTTTCGTAAACAAAATACGGTAACCTTCCTCAGTTAACTGGTATTTTTTCAATAAAGCTGCTCTAATAACATCATAATTATCCTTGTCAGCCTCTTCAACCAAACTTAAACTAGTTAAAGAATCACCTTTCAAATTTTCTGACAACTGATTAGCATACTGTGATTTATCTACATTATGAGCTCGACAAGAACGTTCAAAACGATCCAGCCAGAATGTAATATCGTCACTGGAAGGATTGAACGCTGGTACCTTGACCTTATAAGTAAAGGGTTTACCACTATTACCATTTGACTGATTAACATTACTCATATTTGTCAATTTCAATTTTTCTAACTCAAATGCTAAAAGTTCTTTTTGATGTTCATGTTCTCTCATTGCTTTTCTCTCCTCAGCTTCTCTGTCTAATCTTTTCTGCTCAGCCTCAGCTTCTAATCTTTTATTTACAGCTTCAGCTTGTCTGTCTAATCTCTTTTGTTCAGCCTCTCTTTCTAATCTCTTTTCTTCAGCTTCTAATTTTTTTTCTTCCATTTGAAGCTTTCTCTCCTCAGCAGCAGCTTTTTTCTCCTCAGCAGCAGCTTTTCTCTCCTCAGCTTGCATCTGCAATCTTAAATTCTCAGCATCTATCTTCTTTTGTTCAACTTCTGCTTTCCATTTATTTTCCTCTTTTTGCTTCTTTTCTTCTGACTTTAATACCATGGCAAATTGAGCAGTTGCTAACTCCTCTAATTCCTTACCAGACTTATCAAGGGATTTCCCTTGTGCAATAAAGTATTCCAATGTAGACATGATGTCTAATAATGATATCAATCACTTGAAACAATAATGTAATCTATTAAATTCAAGATGAACTTGATTAATTAGCTCACAATCCCAATATATGTTGGAAACAAGCCTTTAAATAAGGTCTTGTATAATCAACTGTGTACCTTTAGTAACAGCAATTAGTCATCAGTTTATTATTTCCCATAAGTTCACCACACAGCTAGTAGTGTATGATCAAGTATATTCTATAGTACATGTCAACCAACAACATACATAAAGTACAAAT
Source organism: Oreohelix idahoensis (assembly GCA_024509875.1). Taxonomy (NCBI): domain Eukaryota; kingdom Metazoa; phylum Mollusca; class Gastropoda; order Stylommatophora; family Oreohelicidae; genus Oreohelix; species Oreohelix idahoensis. The sequence goes on along the minus strand of JAMPIV010019765.1, from coordinate 111,482 downwards.
AAGAAAGACAATATGAAAACATTTGCAGAAATCAAATAAATCAAAATAGGAAAATCAATGAAAATAATCACAGAATCTGTGATGACAACTGCAAAGGAATAAACAAAACAAATAACGCCACAGTGTATAAATATAAAGGGTGTATAAAACTGAATTACAGGAAAGATGAGACCTACAAATACAAACAAACCAAAACAAAACTAAAGAACAGAAAAAATATTACAAAAACAACAATGGGAACAAATCGTCACAGCTAACAGATATTGCAACAGATGTTGCAGCAAATTTCCAACCAAGAAAATTGCACCTATAGAACGCTATTATATGACTTCTCTACGTGGTATATCATATAATAGTCACCTTCCCAGCCTCCCGCAGAAATATAAACTAATTCAATACACAAACAAATAACATGTAGACATTTAAGCATAAATACATTTATATCATATATAGTATATAATAGTGTGTGTTGCAACAAAGGCTCAGTTATATCATATAATGGTACAGTTCAATCAAAATTAACTGCCACTTTAATAAATTAATACTGGCCTAAACTATTAAAGTTCAACACAAGATAATAATGTATAGAAGATCCACCGTTTAAGGGAACTGCAACAACGACAATAGTTAGTGGTCTCCAAAGTATTCTGATGTGTAGCAATGTCTGTTTAACATCCACAATGTCTGCACAACGTAGATGTCAATAAGCGCTGACCTAGTTATCGCAATCTTGTATCGTAACTTGGGCTTAAAAACATGGCAACAAAGTAATGGTACTCGACCTTCTCAAAAGACTGCAATGTATCGGCAACGCCGGGTACTTTGAAAATACAGTCAACTTGCCATATCTCGTTATGGTTGGAGATGTCTTGAAACGATAGAGTACTTGACAGCTTGAATGAAGAATGTTGCCTGCAGAATGTCGAATGGGTAATGGACCCCGAATATGCTGGTGCCAGCCCAAACCAGCATTTGGCCACCACAATGATAGTGTGTAATTTATGATAACGACTGTTTATTCTGTGTTGTTATTATTTTTCTTCACCCTATCTTTGGACACCCGAACCAAGGTAGTCACTCACAGATGTTGGAGGTGATGGAGATGAAGAGGTAGGGTGTCTCTGGACTGGTTTGCGTGGGTGGTGTGTTGACATTATATATACAGGAATGATATCGATAAAGTTCCACTCAGAGCAACTGTACACTCGTTCCATGGACGTCACACTGACTCACGGCGAGGAAGTGAATAAATAATAGCTGGTGACGTTTCCAAACATTTATTAGGACGCCACAATAGGTACGCTGACACTGACGATCAATCACAAGCAAGGTAAGGCATATCAATCAACATAATGTAACGTTCCTCAATAAATTGTGCCTTCAAGTAAGCTGATCTCATAGATATGTTAGCTTCAGCAGGTTCAGCTAAAACATTAGCAATATGCGAGTTAATCAACTCTTTCCTGATACAAATAGATCATGGGTATATATAAATATAGGCAAGTCTCAATACAAACCGCACGGAAATGGCGGGTTGTGAATCCAGTTCACGTTGACCTTCTGTGGACATATTTTCTAAGTCTAACCTTCGTAAAGTTCGAGGAACATCATAATAACTGTTCTGTGGGCATAAGTAGCCTGAAACATAGATATATCAGGTATAGAGATATCTGGTGTACTTCTAATAACAAAGTCTCTCCTCTGCCTGACGATGCGAATGAGCCGAACAACAATGGCTAACTTCACCGGCTACAGGACAAAGTAGGAAGAGCGATTACCTTTGTGTTCGAAAACACCACAATTCCAACCGTCTCCAGACGTTAGAATTAAACACATGGGACTAATGTTAATGGACTTGCCATCAAGTTCACAGAAGGCTTTCCCCATGATGAAAGAAAAACTCGTGGACATAAGAACATGTCTTGCCCCGTACCCAGATCAAAATCTCGACTCCTCGTCTGACAGCCTTCAACAACTCCCCTTAGCGACACATCCGCCGAACAACCTTTAACCCCGCGTTCGACACCGAAGATATAGTTCGACTTAGACATACTAAGATATTAAGATATAAGACAGACTCGTCCTACATAGACAAGAAATACACATAGATTCGGGCCATAGATATTCTGAAGCAAGAACAATCTATTTCTAACCAAACAAAGAATAGATCGCTGTAAACCTAGATTCCTACGCTCAGTTCGATATTCAGGAAAGATAAAAGAACCGATAACTCACAGAATGAATACACATCGCCTAATCTGAGTTCTGTCCCTTTAGACTGAAAATCGTGAATTCAAAGATAAATATATTTTTATCAGACAAATAAATACATTTTACATTTGTATGCGTAATCTGTGCGCCACACAAAAGAATATGTGCGCAACACCCAGTGTTAAAGAGCCTACCATTGGTTTGATTTGAGAAGCCGGAATAAACAATGAATCTCATTAAAAAATTCGGCGGAATTACTATCCGAGATTCGAACTGGAAACTGAGAATATAATATAGCGAAAAGCGGAGTCACAGACCAGACAGCTTCGCAACTTCAAGCTAGCAACTCCCAAAGCCAGAAAGAGAAGGATCGGACAAAGGATTCCGAACTTAAAAGTGACAGATAGAAAGTATTCGGGCTACTTAAAACTTAAAGAAGTAAACCCGCATTTTAAATACGAAGTCTGGATACCTAAGGAATCAGATCACCCGTCATAAGATGAATTAGAAAGTGTCACAGACCAAGTGATTCACAGAACACCCGTCATAAGAGGAATTACTATAATTTCCCACACCAAATGATTCGCGGAACACCCGTCATAAATAGAATTACTAAAATTTCCAGGCCAAGTGATTCGAGAGTATATAACCTAAGTTGCTCGTATCCATTCTACCCTGTGCGAGGAGATTGCAGATTCCCAAATTTTGGGCATAAGTGTAACATTTAATTTACAATTGTGAATTTGACATGTTTTTCTTGCTTAGTGGTTATATATGAGGCTGGCAACCTCAACATTGAAAATAGTATATTCATGAACCACTACAGCAAGCGCTGGTGATTGTTTCTTGCTATTCGTGAGTGAAACCGACAGCAGAGGAGACACCAGACTGCGACTGGAGCAGTGATGAGTGATGATTACATCACATGTGCCTGAAGTTTATCACATCATTTTGTGACATATATGTAACTTGTTAATGTTAGTTCAGGCACAAATCCTTATTCGCGCTGTCCAGACACATTTTCCCAGTTTAATATCCAGAAGAGTACTGGTGATTTTTAATCGTCTTCCTTGAGCTACGCTGTGTACTCAAGAATTTAATTCTTCTGAGAGATTAACATTAGTGGGTGTGCAACGAGAGGATGCGCCTTTTAAGCTTCCAACTCAGTGTTCTTAGCAGAGGCATTTGTTCTTTCTATTTTGTCTAAAAAGTTCGTAGTTGAAAGCTATCAGACGGTTTGAAGTACTAACGTTACTATGCCGCTAGTGTGAGAGAAGAGCATCAACACTGACCGCCTACATTGGACGAGTTATGTGGAGAAGGGCACTCATCACCAAAAAGAAGTGACGGAAACCACAGCGACAGGACTCACCTAGCGTTACGTTCTTGTAAAAAAGGCATAAGCAAAACGGACTTTTATCACTCCCCTATTAAGTCTTTATGAAGACGCTTTCGTCTAAAATTTCACCAATCTTTCCATGGGAGCCGCGGTAGCATAGTGGTTAGTGCACTGGCTTCCTAACTCAGTGGGCTATGGTTCGATCCCCAGATGAGGTGGGATTTTTTACGCCGCAAACGGCTCCTGGGTCAACCCAGCCCCAATTGGGTACCAGAGCTACTCTGGGAAGGTTAAGGCGGCCGGCGTGATGCTGACCACATCACCCCTAGTGTGCCGATGGTCAAGAAAATATGGGCCTAACACCATATTCCCAATATGCCTCAATGGGCGTGTAACGGGATCCTTTACCTTACCTTTTCCATATTTATTTAACCTGTTAAAGACTAATTCACTATTAAATTTGTTACATGTTATTTTAAAACTAAACAAACATAGTTGATTCAGTCATTACATGTATGCAGGCAAACGCGGGAGCTAGGCTATTTAATATATATATGTACATCTAGACCTATATTTACCTCTAAACAGAGCTATACCATTATAAGAGGAAATTCGATGAATTAACTCAGCTGGGGGATCTTGAACGGGCTTAAACCATTCCTTAAATCTTTCACAAAAATCGACGGATCAGATATAAGTTAACAATTGTTCAGACCAATGCAACAATGTTCTTGACTTCTGAAAATATCTTATGGTACCACCCTTACGGTAGAAGCGTCATTACCCTTCTATCTATATCTATGCCAAGAGTAATCTTGTGCGAAGGTAGACACCTTTGACGACCCATTTAGATACTCCTGAGTTTTGGCCACTGTTGGACCACTACTGCAATGCAGGGGAAGCAATCCGTGACAGGTCTTCTTTATTAAGTTAATGGTCTTCATGGGAACTCCATAATGCCTCATCAATTTCCAAAGTGATTATCTGTCTACACTGTCAAATGCCTTTTCATAGTCCACAAATCCGATGTATAGCGGTGAATTCCATTCCAGACTTTGTTCAACTATTATTCTCATTGTGGTTATCTGGTCTGTACAGGCAGAAGACTGTTTGTTATACCAGTGATAGCAAGAGAAGCATTCAAATCACCAAGAGTATACAACAGATCAGGTCTGGAAACCCTACTGCATGGGACCGCCAGCCTCTGTCGACATTTAATTGACAGCACGGTGATGTCATTAAAGATAAGTCATCTTAAGAAAGACATATGGACTACTAAATATTCTAAACTCAAATGATGAAAAAATATTAGTTTACAAAGTCAGTATATATGTAAAGACAGTATTACAAAATAAAGTGACTATAGTTAAGTTTGAGAACAGTGCTTCAAGAACTAATAGTGCAAGTCTATTCAATAGTGAAAGTCAATTTAAGTGACACTGGAATCTAAAGTGACATTCCTGTGACAGAACTATGTAAATACATTACATGATATCTATACGTTTTGCTTCCACCTATTTTCCACCTTTTCGTGCTTATTAGTTTTGTTAATGCAGAACCTTTGTACTTGATATCTGTCTCACTCATAATTTAGCCACGCCTATTTTTTTCTTTTCTCTATTGTCTTAACAGGCACTAGGAATGTTTAAAATCAGACCGTTTCACGTGTAGAGAGAGGGGACGGGTCGTATATTTGTAGAATCAAGAGCGATAATTCAAAAGTTGTACCTTTTGATAGATGCACGTAGAAAGAGGGAAGGGGGAGATAAGCTAATGAAAAAAATCAAGGTCAATAAGTTAAGACGTACTTTCGGTATACATTGGTCAAGGGTAGATAATCAATCTCAGTCTTCCCCCCCCCCCCCCCCCCACATCCGTTCGTTCGTGAAGGTAAATTAAGCTACGGAACGACGAGATCAAAGAGACGATTTGCCCGTGGGACCATGTCTACGGGCGGCTTAAGTGACAAAATAGACTGATTCAAAATCTAACCGCAGAAATCCCCAAAGGTGTTATGTCTCACACTGGTCAGCGACTTTTTGTCTATTTAATATATATATTCCAGCTTTCAAACTTAGATTATTCAGTACCTACAGAAGTTTTGGAACATCTAGCTGCGATTTCTAGATCCACTATATCATTGGAATTACATAGTTTTTCGTTGGAGTTGATTTAATTTCTGTGCTGCGGTAAATATTATACTAAGATTTTTCTGTGTTGAGTGATTTAATTTTTGTAAGTCAGTCATTTATATTTCACTAGGATTTACAGTGTGTTAAGTGACTAGCGAATTAAAATAATTTATAGCTAAATTGTTCCGGCTGTAGCGTTGATTAATTAATTGCTAGTAACCAGTAAGGGATACTTGGTCAACTAGTAAATGCACTATTCACTATGAGTACTGACGAAATAAATATTTATTTCTAATTCATTTTGAGTAATTTTGTAAATGACTAGCGCTTAATTCGCGGGGTTTTTTTTAACGATAAGATAAACTATACACGTGTAGTTCTATTCAAAGTTAAATAACCGAGTGGATAATAACTTATAATTCCGAGGGGGTTAATTTTAGGATAGAATAGTGGTGTGGTGGTTATTATGATTATATGGTTGTTTTTTTCTTCCTATATTCAGTACGGGTCACAAACCCAAAATCTACCAGCGGCCTTAATCTGTGAAAAAGTCTAATCTGAGAATAACGGGTCTAAGTCCTACAGTACAAAAAGAACATTCTTTTATAACTATCGGGTCTTCAAGGTGGACCGGTCTGGCCTCTTGTTTACACCCATAAAGAGACAGAGTACCAACCCAAAGAATATTAAGAATAAATTGTAACTGGGCCTAGAGATATCCAGATTTCTTTTTTCCCAATTTTCATATACGTTCAGCCCGTTGTGGTGAAATAATCAAACATTGACATTTTCCGACTATCGACCATTTGTGGTGTGACGAGGATTCTTGATCCTGAGAGATTTTAATACCTGACATTTCCTTCTAGTATCAAATTTATCAGCTACTGACACTGTGACCATTAAATCTCTTAAGTAATTTCCTACCTGGACTCATTGATGTGTCATAAACAGAATCCTAGTAACAGTAACGAAGCAAGCGTTTCCCAATAAGAGAATTAATCAGTCTTGGAGAAACTGGGGCTGGTTTCGCCAAATAACCCAAACTTGGATTTGTGGATGTATCATGGAGATATGTTCGAGATGTGGTGAAAGCACTTATTTGGTAAGTGAGCATGAAATGTGATCACATGTTTGTCAGAGCGAGAGAAAGAACGAATGAATAATTGTTAAATTTGTATAACTAATATACTCACTTTGTTGTGCCTTTCTTATGTTTTGCTAATACTGTTCATTTCAGAATAGATTAACTGAGAAACTCTGTTCTTTACAGCATAGGCAAATTCTAGACCATAACGCAAATCCTTTTTGACCTTTTTTGGGGGTTTAATAACTTCTTCTAACGGGATCTTGTCTCAACAGAGGGAGGGGGGATTACACTTATGTGTCTATTCCTTATTAATTCTGTAACGTATGATTTTTATGTTTTGATATTCTGATAAATGTTGTGAAGTTCTTTATGATAAATAAAATTAACATAAAAACTTAGTAACCGTGTCGGTCAGCTTGTCCCAATATCCCTACTCCATTTAATATAGTTTACACGTTTGTGCGTCTAATTGTCGTCACTTATCTGTGTGTGGGTGTATGTGAGTGGTTGATATATATTAATATATCTAGAAAGTGGACTGTCTGATCAACAAATTTCTGTTGTAGAGATAGGCTGGACTAGAGTATTTTCTGAAATCCAGGGACAGACTCTACCTTTCACCATTTCACTCGTGAAGTCTATTTTCTTTACCTTATCTCTCACTGAGTTACCACCTGTTCTAGTTCTATTCAGACAGGACAAAAATCGATCATAAATACCTATCAAAATTCTACGACAATTCCTAAGAGGAAAGAGACATTGTATGAATTTGGTTTAATATTGTGTTACACATTTTCTTATGTAAATATAAATACCATTTTTGTTTGTCTTTCATTTATTTTCCTAAAAGAGAAAAGAACAATTAATATACATATTAAATTGATTTAATTGTACCTGAGGACTTGAGTAACTTACTACTGTGTGGTTTCAAGTTGTACCCGAGGACTTGAGTAACTTACTACTGTTTGGTTTCAAGTTGTACCCGAGGACTTGAGTAACTTACTACTGTTTGGTTTCAAGTTGTACCCGAGGACTTGAGTAACTTACTACTGTTTGGTTTCAAGTTGTACCCGAGGACTTGAGTAACTTACTACTGTTTGGTTTCAAGTTGTACCCGAGGACTTGAGTAACTTACTACTGTTTGGTTTCAAGTTGTACCCGAGGACTTGAGTAACTTACTACTGTTTGGTTTCAAGTTGTACCCGAGGACTTGAGTAACTTACTACTGTTTGATGTTACACTTTTCATTATTTTATTTACCTTAGAATCAATACATCATAGGATAGTTGCTGAGAGGAGGTGGCTAAGTGTCTGGTACTCATCATCACCATCTGGCCAGATAACTTTATAATCTGACTATACCTATGACAACTATACACCAGTGCCTATTTCTAAGACTGGGGTATTTCTTTTAAGACCAGAACTCTTATCTGACAATTGTATCCTTGTATCATCTAATACATCTATTTATCTACTTATCATCTGTACCAAATTAACGTCTCGTGATAATCATCAAGGTTTAGATTTTTGGAATTTGGCATCAAACGTAAGACCAGCAGTGATGGACGTATGAGAGGATGCATCGTCATGTATACAACCATGTGACTGAATTATTGGGTCGATCTCATCTCCTCTCCGGTAGTAGTCAGTTACATTTGTTGTGAGTACTGATTACGTGCAATTTCAGTGGTCGGTACCTGTAGCGAGAGGTGAATTTGTGTAGATTGCAGTAGATAATAAGATGTATCAGTGATACAAAGTATAGCTGCCAGATAAGAGTACTGGTCTTAAAAGCAATACCCCATTCTCAGAAATGAGCAATGGTGTATGGTTGTCATACGGAGAATCAGACTGTGAAGAAGGCTGGCTTAGATGGTAATAAGGAGTACCAGCTCCTACGTTGTCTCCTCTCTACAACTATCATATGTGATTGTTTTGCCTAGGGGAATTAATAAAGTAAAAGTAACCTCAAACAAAACTGTAATGAGTTACTCAAGGCTCTTGATACAATTTGATAATTTATTTTATATACAGTTATTGCTTCTTTTCTTTTATGAAATGGAAGGATGATATATATATATATATATATATATATATATATATATAATATATATATATATCTATATATATATATATACTGATGATGATGATTACAATAGCATTAACTAAAGTTAACAATCAAGTTTAATAATAAAATGTCAATGTCCCTTTCCTTCTTGAAAACTAAAAAAATCACTTGGTTTCAAAGAACTTAATTTTTTATGTATATTGTCAATTTGGACTTGTACTGGTAAATAATAATCTTGTTAAGAGTCTTGTGACTTAGATCCTGTTTTTAATCTCTACAGAGTGTACCAATTTTTATTCACATCACTAGTCTCTAGTAAGTGTGGTGACCATATTATGCCTCAGTCTGGTAGTGATTGACTTAACTCAAGTAAGTTCTGACGTGACTCCACCGTCTCTCCACTGCTGAAAACCGGGTCTGGAAAATCCCAAAACTGAGGTTTCCCACGCTCAGAGCTGCTGAAAACTCTAGGTGCCTTAATGTAGCTTATGCTTGCACAGGTAATACAACACTTCTGTTTTGCTGGCAGGGTAGTTTGAGGTTATGCACTAGGACCTGAAATACACAGTGTCCTATGCTGGTATATGGCCATAATATCTTTCCTTACCACAGATGAAAGGAAAGTGAGACTTTCAGAAAGTAATTGGTAATACAGGATAGACAGATCAAGTCAGAGACATATACCCAGTAAACTTATTCTAAAACTTTAATATCATTCCTTAAACTCAAATTCTCATCTCTGTCTATGATTGACTTCACTGAAATAACATAATCTTTGGTATAATGGTTAACTATATATTCAAATTATACAGCAGATCACTTTCTCCTATTCTTTCAGTGTTCTTGCTAGTCCTGTCCCATCCAGTAATCAGAAAAGTCTTACTAAGTCTTCTGAAAACTGTTCTACCTTTTCCAAACATTCTTCTGATTTAATTCAAAAAGAATTACACAGCACACAATGACAGTTTCCCTCCAATACTTGTTCCAAAGGAATATTCACACAACTCTTCTTATATGCACAAAATTAATAATATATACATATTTATACTTAGATCACTCTTACCCTCAATCTAGAATAACACAGGGCTTCTAAAACTTTGACAGGCTGCACACACCGTTGGATGGCAATGGCGCTGGGTGGGGAAACTCTGACTTCTGCGTTTGAATCAATTATGGCGGCGAGTGATATTCCTAAGATTTGTCTCCCCTTTTATTCCTTCAAAACAACAACCGGCAAATAGCGATCAACGATCCGATTGGCTGTTACTTTTCATTCATAGTTCACTCATTTTCTTCCAGAATGCGTCGTTCTTAGACAAACTGTGCTTGTTCCAAAACTTCCACCAGGCCTGACTCCTTTATTATCCAACTGATTTTTTTCATTCAAAGATAGTTCAACTCAGACGATTGAGAGCTATCGTTATAACTAACTTTCTCCGATTTCTGTCCTTTGTATCTCTTGCCGCGGCAGACGAAACAGTGAACCACTGCAAACGAATCAAGTTCTACTGCCTCCAAATTCCATTATCTCCGAATATATTGCTCACACAACGACGATACAGGTGTCAGAATAAAGCTCCAATTCTGTAATATATAACTAGACTAGCCTTAACAGATGAAATTCTCTTGCTGGTCTTTACTGTTAATGGAAACACATCCAAGATTGTACGATTCTACGCCTTCCACATTGTTTACTCTTTTACAGCACAAGATCACGCCTTGGGCAACTTAACTCCCATTGGCTGAACTTTTAGCACACATTTTAGCCGGTGTTTCAAATATCGATTGCCCTAGATAGTGGTCTGGTGAACTTGTGACAGTACCATTTCTTTCTCTGCTATCAAGCAGATATTAGCTATTTTCTTGTCAGTTTTACAATCCCTTCAGTGATAATTCGTGATGTTTGATTTAAGCTTATCGGCTTTGCTAAGATTAGGCACAGGTAAAAACCCAGATGAGCCGGTTAACGACCGAGCGTTGGGTTTACCTAAAGGCGTGCCGGGTGATAAATTACCAGTCTGCGGACATATTACAGACACATACTTGACAGTCGGAATGTCGAAATAAGCTTCCGACAGAATTATTACGAAGATATTACTTAAGATAAAAGTAACAAGTTATTTGTAAACATTGCCGAGATTTATCGTTTTATTTACATAAAAGATTAATCACGCAACGGATCTTCTGTCCATACAAAGGACTATTATAATCTAATTATATTTAGGTATGTCTCTAAAACAAGTAACACTGGTAACTAATGGTGGGGTGTTCTCATCATCCCCTCTCTTTATATTAGTCTCTTGTGGAATATTTATTGGATAATCAAATGTTTTATGTTCTTTTTACTGAAGTCAGTGGATACACTTTTGAGTGCCGACACATAGGCACTTATCTTGATGTAGATAGTAGTATGATGCTGACAATTTCCTTTCGTTCACTCGAATGACCAGACCGCCACAGTCCCTGGTGTATGGTAGACCGCTTGGTCCAGTAAAGTTTCACTTTCTCTCTCTCTCTCTCAAGTAAATTCACCAGGGTTCTGGCACTAACGTAGTACTAGAACAAAAAACCATGAAACAAGGTTATGATTCTGTACAACATATCTACAATATATTTCACAAGCAATACATGGCATTATTCAATAAAAGAAAAGGGTCAGATCTCTCTGACCACCCCATGTCAACCATTTTCTTCTGAGATAACAACTCATACCCGTGCTCCTATTCTTTTCCCTAATGGCTACAACGCCTCTGACACTCCAACAATGATTCTCTCCCATAGAATAATGTGGGTTAGCCTTCCCATTGGTAACTGTGGAAATCATTTTAAGTTATACAACTCATGTCAATTTTTACTGCTTGTGTGCAACACCACAGGCCCTGCATAAGTCTGCTGGGGACCTCTGTACTCAGTCGTAAAGCCTTCCCAATCAAGCAGTATCTCATACACCAAATTTTGTTGTAATAACAAGATTAATAATTCGTTCTTACCACAATTCAAAGAAATATCACAAACATACGTTGACTGGCATTAGCATTAAGGTAAGTTTAGCTTTGCCCCAGTCCAGACTGCCAAGAATTATTATTTCACTCTTAGCACTGCTGTTCTCAACGCAGCTTGCTGACAAAACTTTCTGTATCAACTGGCGACAAGCCTTTGAAAGCTTTTGCCAATATTACTAGCCTGGCCCAATCACAGCGAAGGTCTAGCTTTTCAATTCAAATTTAAAAAAACAAAACTCCAAACTTCTATGAGTGAGTCTTCAAAATATATTTAGCTTTTTTTTCTCCTAACCAATACCCTCCTTCCTATACTCCTCTACCAGCCAATCGGATTTGAATCAATCTAATGCCTCTTTTTTCAAACTGGCGTCCCCAACTAACGTAATGGATAAATGAGCAAAAACAACAGTCTTAGTGTATGTAGACATATAGTATTATTTCAATATCTTGGCTAATATTTAGACTACCATGTATATTAAAACATATTATTACTCAGGGGACACTAAGCTATCGTTTTATATATGATTTTTATGGCTATTTTATTTGTCGTTTAGATTTTCAGTTTTGTCACTGTTAATCGTGAATTACAACTTTTCCATAAGTCGGCCATCTTTTCCCCTCCCTCTCTCATTTTTTTCCATTCAAATAACTAACTTGTCTGGGTTACGTCAGAAATACACTACTCGGCGAGAATTGAAAACTGTCTGTGTGTTTATATATTCTGGCTTGTCCCACAGCGTGCAGATATGTATGGAACGGCGTGTTGAGCGAAGAGGGGTTTTGCAAGGCGGTTTTAGTATTGGCGTTAATTATTACTGCCGTTTCGTTCTACAATACTGGAAAATGTCCGAATTACTACTAATAGGAGCGTTAAAGTTTAAATCTTACGCTAATTCAGACGGTAGTTGGGTGTCACAGTTCTGGCAGATCGTTAATTGTTAGTCTCAAGGACTAAACTAGGAAAGCGTGTTAGATTTTTACGGCGGGATCAATTTTATAAGCATTTCCTCTGCACAAAAGGCAGCGTTCTACTGGCGTAGAGACGACTTTCGGCGAACACCCAAGCGCGGGTTTATTTATTATCATAGGATTAAAATCTTACTGAATTTGCGATTATTTCACAGATTTCGCTATAGAGTGATCGGATGTTTTCATTCCATATTTGGAAGACATGATCTTTGCATTAACGCACAGAAATTTCCTAGTGGAAGTATTTTGAATTACCCCACCAAATTACACAGGTTTTGAAACTATTGGCCGGCAATCGAGATGTAGGAATAACCACATTTCTGATTAGGGCCTGGTCAAATAGTAAACAACACGTGCCAGGAACGAAAAGGGCAATATAACCTGAGACTTTAGTTAGTCTAGAACACTTTGAAAATTCACCTCGCGCCAAGAAGACAACCAGACCTTGCCAGAGTTAAGAATAGTACCAGACCGGACCTTGTTGGAGCATATTAACGACTTAGAGCCCAGGAAAATGCTACAATTTTAACACGGAAAACCGGAATCTGTTGAAACTGTTACACAAAATCAAAAGTGGGAACTTATTGCTAAAATAACAACACCCCAGACCACGTAAGAGGCATCGTCAAGCTGCCTTAAAGTATTTCTCTGAGCCAGCAGTCTGTGAGCCTAAAAATTGGCTTGGTGGTACCAGTTGAGGGCACTATCTCTGGAACAAGTGAGGGTATAAGCGGCCTGAAGTCGACGCTTGACAAAATCATCAGACGGATCTTAGAGACGCGGGACCTACTTCATAGACACTTCCTGACGCTTGTGGGAACGTGCTGCGCTCCGCCACATTGACCAGAGACGTGAGTGATCCAGTCCTCCATCTACAAAGACCCAAACATCAACTGGAGACAAACAGACAAACTCATTGGCAGCTAATAGAAACATAAAAGCTGCCAAGTAAACTCTTGCCCAAACCTCCATAACATCATTGATGATGAGCAATTTTGTTAAATAATTATTCATTTTTTAATTGTTAAAACATAATTTATTATTAAATGTGTTACTTGTATAAAGACAAATCTAAAGTTGATTAATCATTTTGAATTTACTACATCCGTATGTCTCAGACAATTTCTTAAATTCACGTCAGCAGAGCTATATAATAATAAGAGGAAATTCGCTGAATTAACTTAGCTGGGGGCTTGTACGAGCTAACATTATATTACTAATCCTTCACAAAAGTTGACGGCAGATACCAGAGTTAACGTGCTCAGCCAATGCAGCATTGTCCTCGCTTTTCTGAATATCTTGTGGATACTCCCCGGAGGTAGAAGCATCATTATCCTTTTATCTACAACTCTGTTAGGAGTAATCTTGTGCAAAGGTGGACACCTTTGAAGACCCACATCAGTCACTCTTGAGTTTTGGCCACTGTTGAACAACTACTTCAGAGCTAAGGGGAGGCAACCCGTGACAAACCAGTGACTTTGTCGTAATTGTGTGGCTGGGTTCAGTTATCCCAAGACGAGACCACAATTATCGTGGGCTGTCTCCCCTGCTCTGCAGTAGTGGTCCAATAATGGCCAAACATTCGAGTATAAGGAATGAGTTTGTTACAAAGGTAGCAACCTTCGCTCGAGATTACTCTTTGGAGATATATAAATAGAAGATTGGTGCTTCTATTTCAGAGGGTCTCACAGGGATTTCTAGAATGACAAGTATAACAACTGAGTCATCTAAGTTTACTAAAAACTTTATTTTCTCCCTCCCTGTCTGTGTAAAATATATGTTTTAATGAACTCCCAGCTGAAGGTGACATAGCAAAATACTAATTCTAAGGCTCTGTATATATGTATTTTTTTTTAATGAGTCATACGGGTGCAGACATCAAATTCACTTAACCAATTGATACACTCCAACTCTGGATTTACATTTACATAAATGACAAGAGATTTATTTAAGAAATATTTGATCAACATGGTTATAGTGAATAAAACTGATTTGTCAAAAAAGTTAGTTTTGGTTGTCTTCATGGGAAGATCTTAAGGGATGGTGGATGTAGCGAGAGGTTATTTAAAATTATTTATTTATGTAAGAGTATGCCAGTAAAGAGTTCTGACCTTACAAGTAATACCCCAGTCTTAGAAATAAGCACTGGTGTATTGTTATCATAAAAATAGTCAGACTGTGAAAACCCTGGCCCAGTTGGTAAGAAGTAGTACCAGGATTTAAGGTGTCTCCTCCCTGTGACTATCTTATGATTACTTATATTCTAGGGGATAAGTAAAATGTACATTCACTGAACCCACAAAATGGAAGAAGTGAATAAATCCTCAGGTACAGTTAAAATAGTTTAATAATTACACTAATATTCTATTTCTACTAGTTGGAAAAGAGCATTGAAATATATATATATATAAAATTAAGTCTAGTTAGACTGCATTCATTTTAAATATATCACTGTTCTTAGTCCTCTGATAAATGTCATCACTTGACTATTTACTGTGTTTCATATATTGTGGTAGTCAGTGTCCTAAGTGACACTTATCTGTTCAACTTGATACTGCTGACACTGAACTGTCCTTTGCTGATATCAGACTTGGTAGGCCCAACAGTAGGGATGCCAATGACCAGTTGAAGTTCACTCTTTGGGGTCCTGCACTTTTGTGGGATTGCCTCTGATGAACGACACCGGCTTCTGATACTGGACAGTCTGGTTTGAGTTATTTCATGGAACCTGCAACATATCAGCCTTGGCTAGTATCTGGCTAGACTTGTAGCTGACTAGCACAGATGTCAGACCAGTCAGTCATCAGATGTCACAGTTATACAATCATAGTAAGTAAGGACATCATTTCAGTGATATAGCATTAATATTAACATTTCAATTAAGTGTAACTGACTAGCACATAAGTCAGACTAGTCAGTCATCAGGTGTCAAAGTTATACAGTCATAGTAATTAACATCATTTCAATGATACAGAATTAATATTAACATATCAGTAATAAACATCATCTGGTTTATTCCGCTCCTATACATCCCTTCATATTCTATAACTTGATCTTCCCAAATCACATCAGGTACAAATTCAAATACTAATGCCATTCTTAGCATCTACACAAAATTAATACCTAAGTAAAGAGAGTGACCAAGCAATCAAGCTGCTTTCTTCGGTAGTACAATTACATAGTTTTGGAATTGAAACCTGGCTGTGGAACACTCCATTTTACCAGCTGTAAATGGGCACTCAGTTGTGTGCTCGAACTAGGGAAGGCAAAGGCAGCGAGGAAGGGGACTAGTCACCTTAACCTCGTAAACTGGGATCTTCCATGATGAAGTTTCTAACACTTCATTTCCCTATGACAATCTCTGCCATGGGACTGCCTTTATCTTCGTAAGCGATAAAGCAATATGATAAATATATCTTCATTAGGCTGTGGGGCTATTTGTGATTAATTTTTGTACAAGCAACAATCATCCACACTGCACATGTTTAGATCATATTAAAAATACAATACATTATATCAATGACTATTATACAGGCATATTTTGTGAATTCTATATGAACCTGAAATAACAAATATTATACACGGTAGTTATCATAATTTCGCTTACCCTCAGACTTCAGATACTGGACTTAAAAATGTTTCTGGCGATCCGCTCACAATTCATGGGTAGTGGCGAAACTCTGCCTCCAGTCTGTCTCAAACCTCTTTCGTTGTGTATCACTCCAGTTTTACCGATACGCTTTAAATACGTATAGCGCGGACGTATCGGAGGGTACCGACGTCACAGCTTAAACCTAAGCCTGAAAAATCTTTCCCGAACAGTGATTTCAGCCGATCTGCGCGTCGACTGAAATTTTGCCTTTCTCATTCTCAGCATATCTAATATCCATATTGTTCCATCTTATCTAGTTTTATCCAGCCGATAAATCTCTATCTTCCTATCCCTGTAATTTCCCAAACTGTTATTTGTTGATTTTAATATTTAGAACAGAAGTGGGTTTATATGCTTTTCCGCGTAACTGAGGGCAGCCGAAATACGCGTATATCTCCGTAAATGAGAACTTCCTACCGTTCCTTCTTATATGCAGTTATACACAATCCTTCCCTGAACTGAAATGTAAAATCCTTTTCATACTGATTCCCTTCTGCTTTTATTTATCCTTGGCGATTTCCTCTGTCTGATACACATTTCGCTGATACGCCGCCATTTTGAAAGCGGTCAATCGATCGTTGACGGGTTTATAAATCTAACTGAAAACGTTTGCAATGACTTGAAACCAATTTTGCGACATAGCTCCCCCATATTTTAAGCTGGATGATATCTAGCTTAACTATTGGGTACAAGACAATTGCAAATCGACCATTCCAAAGTCAGTTTTCCTTCCTTCTATCCTCCTCAAGCTCTGTGGGATGACGACTAAGAAAATCTGCGCCCACATTCTGTTTTCCAAGAATATATTCATCCTTTACTATCTCTCTCCTTCCTGTTCGGCTTTTCATCCAGGCTCTTACTGCTGGTGAAACGGGGTCGGTAGGTTTCCCATGAAGTTTACCGCCCTCTTTTCGTTGATAGTTGGATGTGGTTTTCCCTCGCAAATCCGTAGGTGTTTGATTTTCGCTACGTGATTTGTTCCTTTTTTCCAGCGCATGGGGTTCAGACTGCAATTGAACCTGTGTGGGTTGTTTCCTTTCCCCTCCCGTGCAAATCTCGGGAGTACCCCTGATTGCTGGTTTGCTTGTAGGTTTTTGATGAAGACTCTTCCGTCGACTTTCTGAATCTACATGGGTGCATTCTGGACAGGAATTTACATACTGATTTATGTCTTCCGTAATACCTGGCCAGTAGAACTGGGTGGCTACTCTTTGTTTTGTGGCACCATTACCCAGGTGTTCACTCAAAGTTGTTATGTGCCCCCAGCCCATAACCTTATTTCTATAGGTGGATGGTACAACAATTTGACCATGACTTTTCGTCCCTCTGCCAGCTTTCCTGTACAAGAGTCCATGTTCCATATAGAAATGTCCTTTCCTTGGAGCCTTATGAGTTTTTGATAATTTGCCAAAACACGGCTTCAATGTGCTGTCTGCTTCTTGAGCCCGTTTCATTTCAGTCGAATGAAATGTTAATTTGGCGTCCCTCTCTATGTTCCTGGAGTCAGACCTGATCTGGATTTCTGCCATAACCATAGGTTTTACAGGGTCTCCCAAGAAAACGTATTTACGCCCCAACATCAGGGGGTAAAAGGGATCATCTATCACAGCTGCATTTATCTCCCCTTCCACATAGCGACAACTGACATGAATCTTTGCTATGGGTAAAGTAAGGGGTGATGTTCCTTTTAGTGGCCCTTGAATGTCTACTGTTTCTGTGGTGATTTGTTCAGGGCACACCAGAGATGCACACACGACTGCGTCATAGGACAAACCTGTGTCATACATTCCTGTGACTTGTTTGCCATTCACAGTCACTATCTCCTGGGTAGGTGGGTGATGGAGGCTATTCTGACTCACAGTCAGTTCCTTTCTAACAGAAGTCCTTACCTGTAGACATGCAGCATGATGAAGGGGTTTTTTCCTCCCACATTCATCAGTGTTGTGGTTGCTCATCTTACAAAATTTGCACCACTTATCTCCCTGTTTGTAGGGTTTCTTTTCCTGAGTCTGAGGGTTCCTGTCCTTATTATCAAATCTTTGCTTGTTTCTGTATGGTTGATCCATCTGGTCAAACTGGGTATTCTGCGGTGGTGGCTTATATCCTTCTACCTGCTTTCTTTTTGTTCCTACCAATTCAGCTTGAGCTGCTTGGTATCTCTCTGCACATCTCACAGGGTCTTCCAGCCTCTCTGCTCCTTGTTCCATCAGGAATTTCCTCATTTCTGGAGGCATGGAATCTTTCACTTGCTCTAACATAACCATCTCTTTCAGATCCTCATAGGTTTTCTGATACTTACCTAAACTACTCCATTTCACCAAATATGTTTCTAGCCTAGCTGAGAACTGGTTATATGTTTCTCCACGTAGAGGTTTAGAAGTTCTAAATTTCTTCCTATATGCCTCTGAGTTCTTTTCATACCGGATCAGTAAGGCTTGCTTTAGTATTTCATAATTTTCCTGATCTTCTTTGGGGAGTTTCAGGAACACATCATATGCAATACCTCTCAATCCCTGAGATAACTTTAAACTCCATTTCTCCTTTTCCAGTCCATATGTAGAGGCTAGCCTTTCATACCTATCCAGGTACGACTCAATTGCGTCCTCCTTTTCAACAAATGGATCTAGGTGGAAGTTCATGGCCCCATTTGCTGTGTTCTGAAAAGAGCTATTCGGAGAATGAGGTGAGCTATTACCATGGGTGATAGTCCCAGCCTGAAGTTCAAGATCAAGCTGTCTCATTTTCAGCTCATGGTCTCTCTCTGCTTGTAACCTCCTTTCTTCTCTCTCAGCCTCTGCTTGTAGCCTCCTTTCTTCTCTCTCAGCTTCTAATTTCTTGGCTTCTCTTTCTGCATCCAATTTCTTGGCTTCTCTTTCTGCTTCCAATTTCTTGGCTTCTCTTTCTGCTTCCAATTTCTTGGCTTCTCTCTCTGCTTCTAATTGCTTTGCTTCTCTCTCGGTGCACTTTTCACATTCCGTCGTGACATACCGGATCAGAGCGTCACCATCCATGCCAAGCTCTTTTCCCACCTGCAGTGTAGCAGACCTAAATTTGACCAAGTCAGCCATGATGTATCTGTAGTCTAGTAGGGCAAGCGATCTTACTCAAACTAATTTACTACAATATAATTAACTTATTTAAAATTAAAGTTAATTAAACTGACTTCACCATATATGAAACAGGTTTCTTTATCTGTACTCAATGGTACTTCTAAAAATATAATTATTTCCTACTATGTTACTCTTTCCAAAAATTTTTACAAAACAAAATATTCTACACAGCAGAAATAGAAAGTTGGCTCTGGAATATCAAAGATATCCCGCAGACGAGCCCCCACTGTAGCGGGAAGTTATTTAAAATTATTTATTTATGTAAGAGTATGCCAGTAAAGAGTTCTGACCTTACAAGTAATACCCCAGTCTTAGAAATAAGGTTTGGTATTGGCAAGATGAATGAAAATGGACAACGGCTCTTAGAGTTGTGCGTCCACCATGACCTCTGCGTGACCAACACCTACTTTCAGACAAAACCCCAGCATAAGGTGTCATGGAGACACCCACGATCCAAGCACTGGCACCAACTTGACCTGATTCTCGTCAGAAGGCTACTCCTCAGGTCTGTGCTGTCCACGCGCTCGTACCATAGTGCAGACTGTGATACAGATCACTCCTTGGTTTGCTGCAAAATCAGAGCGCAACCAAGAAAACTCTATCGTGTCAGACATGAAGGGAAACCACGCATTGATACCAGCAAGATGTCAGACCCTTTCATGATCGCTCAATCCACTGCGACCTTCGAGAAAGTGCTCAGTAGCCCTCAGCATGGTGATACTATTACAGAGAACTGGGAGCATCTACGGAACACCATTCAAAGTACTGCACTTGCCACCTTTGGTAAGAAAACAGCAAAGTCAAATGACTGGTTTGATGCTTCATCAGATGTGATGGCACCTGTCATTGAAGCTAAGCGCAGTGCTATGAATGAATACAAACGTTCACCGAGTGCCAGAACCCTACAGATCCTGAGGGCTACGAGAAGCAAAGTTCAACAAACTGCTCGACGCTGTGCAAATGACTACTGGCTCCAGCTCAGTGAGAGCATCCAGATCGCAGCGCAAACAGGCAACATTAGACAAATGTATGACGGTATAAAGAAAGCACTTGGCCCCCATAAAAGTAAGACGGCACCACTAAAAACCATCAGCGGAGAGAAGCTAACCGATAAGGGTAAGCAGATGGAGAGGTGGGTCGAGCACTACTCTGAGCTTTACGCTAGAGACAATACCGTTACGCCTGCAGCCCTTGATGGTGTCAACAGTCTGCCAACTATGGAGGAGCTGGATGCCGAACCAACGTTAGAGGAATTCAGCAAGGCCATTGATAGATTGGCGTCTGGCAAAGCACCAGGCAGTGATGGGATTCCTCCTGATTTAATCAAATGCTGTAAGAGCACGCTATTACATCCCCTGCATAGGATGCTATGCCAGTGCTGGGAAGAGACAACTATTCCTCAAGACATGCGAGATGCCAAGATTGTAACACTGTATAAAAATAAAGGAGACAGAAGTGATTGCAATAACTACAGAGGCATCTCTCTTCTTAGTATTGTTGGTAAGGTTTTTGCCAAAGTCATCTTAATGCGACTACACAAGTTAGCTGAGCGCATATATCCAGAGTCACAGTGTGGATTCCGAGCTGGCAGATCAACAACAGACATGATCTTCTCTCTCCGCCAGCTTCAGGAAAAATCAAGAGAGCAGAAAAGACCATTATATATCGCCTTTATAGACCTCACAAAAGCATTCGACCTGGTTAGTAGGGATGGACTCTTTAAAATCCTCCTGAAAATAGGCTGCCCTTCTAAAATGCTGGAAATGATAAAGTCATTCCATGACGGCATGAAGGGAACAGTCCAATATGCTGGAAGCACGTCACAGCCCTTTGATATACGAAGTGGCGTTAAACAAGGCTGTGTTCTGGCTCCGACCCTCTTCGGAATCTTCTTTGCCTTACTCTTGAAACATGCATTCAGAGATGCAACTGAAGGAATATGCCTTCACACTAGGTCAGATGGCCGTCTGTTTTTAATCTTTCAAGGCTGAAGGCAAAAACAAAAATCAGAAGGGTCACTATAAGAGACTTGTTGTTCGCTGATGATGCTGCAGTCGTCACTCAAAGCCAACAGGAGCTTCAGAGCTTGATGAATCGCTTCACTAAAGCATGCAAGGACTTTGGCCTCACAATAAGTCTAAAGAAAACGAATGTGCTGAGTCAGGATGTGGGTGCTGCACCAGTTATCACTATCGATAACTATGAATTGGCAGTGGTGCACCACTTCACATACCTAGGGTCTACCATCAATGACAAACTCTCACTGGATACAGAAACTGACAGCCGCATTGGCAAAGCTGCAGCTACCTTTGCCCGCCTCACATCGCGTGTTTGGGGAAACTCTAAACTCACAATGAAGACCAAAGCTGCGGTATATAATGCCTGCGTCACCAGCACACTCCTATATGGCAGCGAGACCTGGACGACCTATGCTAAGCAAGAAAGAAGGCTCAATACCTTCCATTTGCGGTGTCTACGCCGCATCCTCGGCATCTCGTGGAAAGATAAAGCGACAAATGTCGAGGTGTTGTCACGTGCTGGCCTTCAAAGTATGTATACGCTTCTTAGACAGCGCAGACTTCGCTGGCTTGGCCATGTTCGCCGCATGGAAGATGGTCGCATCCCAAAAGATATCTTCTACGGACAATTAGCAGATGGCAAGAGAACAGTTGGGCGACCACAGCTGAGGTTCAAAGATGTGTGCAAGAGAGATATGAGGGCACTGGACATGGATCCAGCAACATGGGAGGATGAAGCTGCCGATCGCACTGAGTGGCGATGCTATTTACGGCGCCACCTCAGATTGGGCGAAGAGAGGCTCACACAAGAAGCAGAGGTGAGGAGAAAACGTCGAAAGGAGCACCAGGAAAATAAGCAGCTGAGGGCTGTCACCTCAGGGGCGCATTCCCATAGTCAGTTATGACTGAAGGGGCTATTATTATTATTATTATTATTATTATTATAGAAATAAGCACTGGTGTATTGTTATCATAAAAATAGTCAGACTGTGAAAACCCTGGCCCAGTTGGTAAGAAGTAGTACCAGGATTTAAGGTGTCTCCTCCCTGTGACTATCTTATGATTACTTATATTCTAGGGGATAAGTAAAATGTACATTCACTGAACCCACAAAATGGAAGAAGTGAATAAATCCTCAGGTACAGTTAAAATAGTTTAATAATTACACTAATATTCTATTTCTACTAGTTGGAAAAGAGCATTGAAATATATATATATATAAAATTAAGTCTAGTTAGACTGCATTCATTTTAAATATATCACTGTTCTTAGTCCTCTGATAAATGTCATCACTTGACTATTTACTGTGTTTCATATATTGTGGTAGTCAGTGTCCTAAGTGACACTTATCTGTTCAACTTGATACTGCTGACACTGAACTGTCCTTTGCTGATATCAGACTTGGAAGGCCCAACAGTAGGGATGCCAATGACCAGTTGAAGTTCACTCTTTGGGGTCCTGCACTTTTGTGGGATTGCCTCTGATGAACGACACCGGCTTCTGATACTGGACAGTCTGGTTTGAGTTATTTCATGGAACCTGCAACATATCAGCCTTGGCTAGTATCTGGCTAGACTTGTAGCTGACTAGCACAGATGTCAGACCAGTCAGTCATCAGATGTCACAGTTATACAATCATAGTAAGTAAGGACATCATTTCAGTGATATAGCATTAATATTAACATTTCAATTAAGTGTAACTGACTAGCACATAAGTCGGACTAGTCAGTCATCAGGTGTCAAAGTTATACAGTCATAGTAATTAACATCATTTCAATGATACAGAATTAATATTAACATATCAGTAATAAACATCATCTGGTTTATTCCGCTCCTATACATCCCTTCATATTCTATAACTTGATCTTCCCAAATCACATCAGGTACAAATTCAAATACTAATGCCATTCTTAGCATCTACACAAAATTAATACCTAAGTAAAGAGAGTGACCAAGCGATCAAGTTGCTTTCTTCGGTAGTACAATTACATAGTTTTGGAATTGAAACCTGGCTGTGGAACACTCCATTTTACCAGCTGTAAATGGGCACTCAGTTGTGCGCTCGAACTAGGGAAGGCAAAGGCAGCGAGGAAGGGGACTAGTCACCTTAACCTCGTAAACTGGGATCTTCCATGATGAAGTTTCTAACACTTCATTTCCCTATGACAATCTCTGCCATGGGACTGCCTTTATCTTCGTAAGCGATAAAGCAATATGATAAATATATCTTCATTAGGCTGTGGGGCTATTTGTGATTAATTTTTGTACAAGCAACAATCATCCACACTGCACATGTTTAGATCATATTAAAAATACAATACATTATATCAATGACTATTATACAGGCATATTTTGTGAATTCTATATGAACCTGAAATAACAAATATTATACACGGTAGTTATCATAATTTCGCTTACCCTCAGACTTCAGATACTGGACTTAAAAATGTTTCTGGCGATCCGCTCACAATTCATGGGTAGTGGCGAAACTCTGCCTCCAGTCTGTCTCAAACCTCTTTCGTTGTGTATCCCTCCAGTTTTACCGATACGCTTTAAATACGTATAGCGCGGACGTATCGGAGGGTACCGACGTCACAGCTTAAACCTAAGCCTGAAAAATCTTTCCCGAACAGTGATTTCAGCCGATCTGCGCGTCGACTGAAATTTTGCCTTTCTCATTCTCAGCATATCTAATATCCATATTGTTCCATCTTATCTAGTTTTATCCAGCCGATAAATCTCTATCTTCCTATCCCTGTAATTTCCCAAACTGTTATTTGTTGATTTTAATATTTAGAACAGAAGTGGGTTTATATGCTTTTCCGCGTAACTGAGGGCAGCCGAAATACGCATATATCTCCGTAAATGAGAACTTCCTACCGTTCCTTCTTATATGCAGTTATACACAATCCTTCCCTGAACTGAAATGTAAAATCCTTTTCATACTGATTCCCTTCTGCTTTTATTTATCCTTGGCGATTTCCTCTGTCTGATACACATTTCGCTGATACGCCGCCATTTTGAAAGCGGTCAATCGATCGTTGACGGGTTTATAAATCTAACTGAAAACGTTTGCAATGACTTGAAACCAATTTTGCGACAGTGGATTAAAAAAAATTAAAAGTCCGTAATCTGTGACCGTAGTGGGTATTTAGCTTGCAATGTAGTGCCAATGGTTGTCGTTGACTTCTTGTTAATTCCCAGTGGAGTTTTGGCTGTTTGTTACGTGTCGTAATGTTAATTATTCCGGAGATATTCTCCGTGGCCAAAGTAGACTCTAGGGGCAGTCATACAACACGAAATCAGCATAACTGCCCTGAGCGGACCAACACCTCCTTCACATTTTTACAAACATGCAGTTTATTCGTTTTGACAAACAGCTCCATGGTAATAGATATATAGGCCCAAAGGCAAATGCAGTAGTTCGATTTTGTCCAGTCCGTTCCCTATCAAACGCTGGTCATTGTCAATCATTCAAACTTTATTTAATATCGTCCTTTGGACATCTTTATGAATAAGCACACATTTCATTACTAGAATAAGCCAGGGACACCTCACCCAAGTATAGTGATGTGCTGGTGGTAGAATAATTCAGAAAAAAACACAGAATACTGCGGGAGCTCAAAACACATACGTCCGCTCACTTCCAAACACAAGCCGCATGTCTCTTGTAGACGATCACCTCACTTCTGCTTCAAATTTGTTCACGTCTGCCAGTAAACCGTATCGGCATGACGTCACTTCCTTTATTAATAAGTGACTCCGTATAAAATAAACAAAAAAAGGAGCCCTGTTGAGCTGCCTATTATATCGACATAAATGTTATGAATTTTAATCATAACACTGTTCCTTCTCTGTAGGAGTCGAGTGGTTTGGTAGCAGCACGTTCTGATGATGCCAGAGTAACTGCTTCAGGCTGCTTCTTCCAGTGTCCTCAAGACCCATCTGTTAAAGATGGTGTTCATCTGGTGTCTGGCAAAGGCATGCTTTGATAAACACAGAGAATCTAAAGGCAATCCAGTCGATGAAGTCAGCCAATGCTTGAATCAAAGCATAGGCGAATAAAATGAAGCAGGGGCAGTCACAAATAAGACTGAAACTTAAATCAGAATTTGGGACCGAAGACGCATCAAAAGTGATGAATGCAGTCAGCGACCCATAGCTTGACTGCTTGCGTCAGGGTCAGCGAACCAGAGCTGACCAAGACCCCACTCCACCTCCAAGTGGTGGTCCTGGAAATAGGCTGCATCACTGCAGTCTGGCTGAGAGAGTAGGGATCGAAGAAGGAAGGTTTACCCGGTCCCAAAAATGCGATGCAGAAAACGGATGTGTCGGGCCGAAAGGCGCAGATTTCGCAGTTTTCTGTAAACGGCTACACAACGTAACAAACGTCCTTTTTAGGACGAACGTAGAAGAAGAAGGAATCAGAATTTATACAACAGAATGAGGCCAAAATAGGAGCTAAAAGCACTAAAATTAGAGACAAGTAATGGGCGCTTCTTTACGGACGAAGCAATTCTGAGCCAACCGATCACATCGCCATACTCCCACTATTCATTATATATTACTTTTTATTTTATTTTATTTGTAATACTATACCGTGTAGTTCTCCTGGTCTGTCTATTCTCAACACCTGTTCTACAGTTATGGGTACATTACAGCGGCGTAGTTGCAGTGTAAAAGGCCACCCGGCACAAATCAAGTGGGACCCTCCTTATACAATGGGATCAACAATTATAATCAATATGCAGCAAATCTGTATACTAAATGCCTTCAACAGTGTTGTACCAGGTCATGCCATTCGATCAAGATCTGTCCATGTCCTCTTTATCCCTATCGTTTCTGGCTCCAGAAACTGGGACATGTTATGATGTTTAAACACATCAACAAAGAAAATTAACAGGATATATATATATATATATATATATATATATATATATATATATATATATATATATATATATATATATATATATATATATATATATATATATATATATATATATATATATATGAGGGTCCCTTGCGATCACGACTTTCCATTTGGTGCTGGAGCCCCCGGGGCGTGCTCGAACCATTCGGGCGGTAGTTACGACACTGATGCGTTCAAGCCTGTAAATAATCTAATACTGGTATTCTGTGGTGTTTTTATTTCTTAAATGTATGTGGGAAATGTTCAGCATTTGATTGTCTTGTAGACTTTCTGCACTGTAAGGTTCAGAGGAAGCGCATTCCCAGGTGTAGTCTAAGTAGTTTCTTATTGCTGGGAAGTCTTAATTCCTTATGTGCTTGACATGTTCTTATTTGGGCTTTGATGACCTTATCTGCATATCTTGCGTTTAGATTTTTACCTTAAGCTAGATAAGTGAACAGTAGCATATGATGTGCATAACTGGAGCATTTAAAGAAAAGGAGTTTTGCCTCGTTTTGGCGAGGCGCGGTCAGTTCAGCCTAGACACAAGGCCCATCGGTTATATTAAGGCGCATGTCCAAATATACAAGACCCTGTGGTTTAGTAAAAATGAACTGCTATATCGTTTAGAACAGAAATATATGACTTTAAACGGATGAAGGCCTATAAAGGTGAGGGTCCCTTTTGACCACTACTTTACGGGACCCACTGAGTGCTGGTAACCCGGGATCTGCCGGTCCACCTGGGTGGTATTTACGCCACTGAGGTGCAGTAGTACCATGCTTGCGGACTTGCGACTTTCCTACCCGGCAGTGCGATCGCTCTCCTGCAGAATTCAGAAGTGTATGGCGAGAAGTTGTGCTACTGGCAGAAAACAAGAAGATTCTTGAAGTGTGAAGACAGTGTTAAGTCTGTGACGCACGTTGTTAAAATTACACAGGAGCTTGTATCGGACGATATATTTATTCGAGATTAGTGTTTTGTTATGAAAGCTGGCGCACAACACATGGAACGCTTAACGCACACGAGAGACATGGCGCGAATCTGTTTACTGGGAACTGGAGTAAAATTCCCCTTTTACCCATAAACCCCTGCGCTCACTGTGAAGCAGGATAAACAAAATGGCACTGTCGAGGAGCAGTGTGTCTCGGAGGGGCTCAAAAAATGATGCCGAAAAGGAGGATTATGAGGCTGATAATAATGGATACATTCAAATTTTGGTGAAACCATTAGAGCAAGGCAGCTACAGTTATTTATTAAAGTGGTTAGGCGTAAACAAGGGAAATTTCAGTGCTCAACAACTTGGAGTGTGTTACGGTGTTACAGCGATAGCTAGCAGTGTGTTGTTGTACCAGCTCTTGAGTTGTGATGTGGGGATCTTATTTCAGCGCTTATGTTCGCTCGTCGTTCCTATGTTTAGCATAATGTGTGCTTTTTATTGGTTATCATTGTATTTTCGTCGAACATGGAGCAATACCAGTATTTATTTATTATTTTGTTCTTGTTACATGGGCGAGTTTTTCGCTCAAATCTTCTTCCGAGATTGGGTCAGTGATAACAGCTCAGCTGATAAAATTAACGCAACAGAAGGTATGAAAGCAGACGGTGTAGAGGAAAGCGATATCCCTTCTTCTGTTTTATTATCAAACTACACAACACAACCTCTAGTCATAGTTTGTGTATTACTGTTCATAAGCATAGCTAGTGTGTTTTCCAGTTTAGAAACTAATCACAGTGCTGGCGTAATCTTATTGGTAAGCTTCACAAGATTTCTGGCTTGTTCAGCACTGCATGATATTCCCTTTGGCTTACGCCCTTTCGTTGCATACTCCTGCGGATTTGCAGGAAATATTGTTGCAAAATATATGGAGACCGTTATGAAACCTCAGATTCAAAACTTCACAACACAGGATGGTAAGATTCCTGTCATCAAGCGACGGAGATCCAGCTCATCCAGCGCACATGCATTTTCTGCTCACAGGTCAGCACGTCGGACTTCGTTACCAGCCCTCATTCAGAAAAGTCAGGTAAGTAAATGATCTGACTAATACTATT
This sequence comes from Oreohelix idahoensis, assembly GCA_024509875.1. Taxonomy (NCBI): domain Eukaryota; kingdom Metazoa; phylum Mollusca; class Gastropoda; order Stylommatophora; family Oreohelicidae; genus Oreohelix; species Oreohelix idahoensis. Next base: position 82,927 of record JAMPIV010019765.1, on the reverse strand, counting down.
ACTTCCATTGATATCATTGCTGATAATGCTAACAAAAGCAGGTCATCTGTTCATCAAAGGAAGTCTGTAACTGATTTCCAACATTTTCAGCTTCTTGCACACACAAACTGCAATCCATCCATCATTCAATCTTGTTTTTTTTTCCTTTTCACTTATATAACTGCTATTGTCTTTCATGTTTGCATTAAAATAACTCCCCTCATTATGGTTGTTAGCAAAAAAATTTATCTCACTGTATTAACACATTATTTTGATCTGTATATTTTTTTATCTCTTTCCTGCTTTAACTTTCTGCTCAAGTTTTTAAAGAAGGCTACTACTTAGTTTGCATCTGTTTCCGTTAAATGTTATTCATGACATTGACATTTCAGTCCTTCCTTCCAACTGCCTGTACAAGTATAACTATTTGAGCACCATAAACCTGTGGGGAGCATACATGCAGTGAATTATATTAACACATTACAAAATCATAATGTTTGTAGTAATAATAGATTGGTTACTATCAGTTTAGCTAATTGGCTTGAGCAACGAGTGATCACAGACTAAATGTCCAGATTTTCTTGGGGCTGGTAACATCATCATGTAAAACAAATTGCTGCAGAAAGCATCACTGCAAGCGATTGTGAATGCCTTATGCATTCTTCCTGCAGGGGGCCAGCTACAGCGGTGGCTGCTACATGCTACATGGAGAGTGAACAGGAAAATGATGATGATGATTGTAATAGAATTAAGTGTATATTTTGAAATGCAGAAATCTCACCGCAAACTAAAAACAATCTGCAGTATTTCAAATTCGCTGGGGCTGATAATACCAATGCACATAAGTTTGTAATGTTAATGTTAATCAGAATCGAGGTCACTGCACTCTGGGCAAACCCATAGGTGCTCAGTCTCCCTCAGCAAATGTCAAAGGGTATGAATGCTAATTGTTCCTGTTGTGTACTGGTTGTATACTCATAAGTTTGTAAAAATTCGTGAGCATTCTGCGGCAGTACTTTTGCAGCCATCATTTCTGGTTGTCCTTATAAGGTTACAGAATTTAACACACAAAAAATAGACACAAAAACAAAAATCACACAATTTTATGTAATAGATTTAGAACAGGACCCCAGCGTGAAACGTACGAGAATTTCTTAAATAAGGAGATGGTTTGGTGGGGGAGATGATAGTGATGCAAGCAGAAAAGCAGCTCAATAATTATTCAGACAATTAGATTAGCCCACTAAAACAAGTTAATCCTCACCATGACGCTTAATGGAATGAGTTTAAGCAGTGAAAGAAAGAGGTTCTGGCTATCCTTCTTGGTTGGATATAGCTGTGTAGCATATCATTGTTTATGTTCCATTGTTTGTACTCCAGTGTCCACATGTGCCATTAACTAGCTTGTGTATGTTGATTTACTTCTGGTGTCTCATATTAATTCATTTGTTTAGTGGAAATTCTTAAATATTACATCTCCTTGAGCTGTTTGTGGTTGAGTGGTAAACTAAAAGCCTTAATGTAAGCAAAACATTGTCTTAGCGTTGTTTAATTATAATCTTCCTGGGATGAAACTAAAAGTATATTTGTTAAGATTTGTAGCTCTTACAGAGCTGTAAATAGTGATGTGTTGATGTTGTACGAACACAAGCTGACGTTTTGAAAGAATAAAGTACACAGATAGATGAATACATAATTTGTAGATTAGGATGAACTATATAGGTTTGATGTGCAAAAATGGGGAATGCAGGAGGTGTCTTGTTTATTTTCATAATTTAATGTTGAACACAATGCCAAATGGTGTTTAAAACTTGCAGGTCTGAAACTAAAACATTGATATGGTTGTTAAGGTTAGGAAATAGGTATGAGAAGATATTTCGTGAAAGTGGTTTTTTTATTTTTTCTTTCTTAAGTTACGTTCCACTTCCAGTTTTAAGTGCTGTAAAATGTAAATAATTAACAAATTTGGGTAAAATAAAAGTGTATTACTGGAGAGAACCAAATGTCACTTCTGTTATGTCGCTTTGAAACATGGATAACAACAAAAATAACACCCAAAAATGTACAGACTTTCATAGAAATGAAGGATTGAAATTGTATAACAAGGTCACCAATGTGGAACTGTGGACCAGACAAGTGCTAGTGGAACAGGAAATTAGATGCTGGTGATGGAAAGGACACTCCTGTTGATAACATTACGAGACGGTCTTGGTTCTGGAATCCCCAGGGTAAGAGAGTTAAAGGGAGACTGACAAAGACATGGAGAAGAGAACTAGAGATAGAAATGAAAGGGAGGTAGAAGGCAAGGAATGACTTTTAGCGGATGGCACGGTACCGGAGGACTTGACATAAGTTTGTTGGAAGCTTGTGATCCTTGAATGACTGGAGAGAACATTATGAAAATAATGTTTTGTATTCAGCATCAGTCATAATTGTTGGAGTGCAGGTTGAGCGGTTTTAATATTGATTTCCGAGCTTGAAATTAACCTGTCAGTTATTATTGAACCTTCTTCTTCATCTTCTTCGTACATTCTCAGACGTCTGCTTGAATGTTTTCCAAGAAAGCAGTAGTCAGCTTGAGGCTATTTTCATCTCCATAGAGTTTTTCCACAAGTGGTACTGGTGTCGGCCATATGCCCTTTCTCTGCTCCATTTATGTTGGGCATCTTTGAAGCAGATATTCAGCAGACATTTTATCAGTACCACAGTTACACTCATTGGTAGTTCCTATCTTTAGCTTGTTGAATAGATGGTATCCCAATCTGTTGTGGCCCATGCGGAGTCTGAAGATTACCACTTGTTCTCTTCTATTGAGCTGGTAGATTGAATGAACTTGTAGCTAGTGTTTTGTTTAGTCTAATGAATGTTGGTGGTCTTAAACAGTGGTGTTTTGCAAGCACTACAAACAATTTTAAATTGAAAGAGCTTTTAGCCGTGGAAATGAACAATCTGATTTATCTTTTACTACATTTATTTATTAATTTTTGCAGTTCTGGCTATTGTTTTCTGTGCATGTAATCATCAAACAAATTTCAGGGCTAGTAATATGAGATGCATCAGTTTCGCCATAATTGTGGTCTTGGTTTAGTATTTTGTAACTGTTTATAATAAATATTTCTTTTAGTCTGTCTGATATCGTGTGGGAACTTCAAGTGGTCTTAGTATATTATTTTATTTGCTTTTGGAATGTTAGTTATTAGAAGCCTGTATAACGGGTGTACTGTAATTAATTCTTTTTTCTTATTTATTTTCTGTTATTATACTTTTTAAAATTAGTATTCCATCCTCTGATAATAAGTAATTGTCCAGATTAGGCAGGCACATTATGTTATTTTAAAACATAAAATATAAATTAATGTAGTTATAACAAAGCTGTGTATATTTTGACACCAAATTAAAAAAAACAAAAAAAACACACACATATGCAAATCAGAGTTGACATAATTGTACATAATGAACAGAAGCATTATATGTTTGAAGAAATCAGTTCAGTTTGCTTGTTTAAAAATAATATATTACCTCATTTGGCGAGGCACGCTCCATTCAGTCTAGACACATGGTCCGTCGGTTATATTAAGGCGCATATAAAAAAAAGACAGTGAGGTCTGAGTTATTACATTGTAAATGTTCAGTTTAATCTCATCCAGCGAGAGAACAAGAAAGCAAAAATAACTTGATGAGGACCAAGATCTCAGAAATATAACTTTCTAGTTTATAATTACTTTGTTTGCTGCCTCATGTGCACATCCTCGTATAATCTTTAAATTAAATTTGCAAATCACAGAAATGTGCATTTTGAAATGCGAGAAATATCATCTTATCATTTCGTTAAAATTATTCTGTTTGTGGAAGAAGAAAAAAAAGATTTCAATATTTTGAAGATATAATAAGATATAAAAAAAATTATTTGCTTTTGCATGAGTCTTTCAAGTTAAGTTTAAGAGAAAAAATTGAAAAATGATATCTTCTTAACAAACTTTTAATATTTACACCCCCCCCCCCCCCCCCGCAAATAAATTAATAAATAAAAATAAATTAATATTTAAAAAGAAATTTAAAGATAATATCTTCCAAGCGAGTTTTAATATTGACAAAGTGAGTCTTTTTTTAAATACAAATTAGATTTAGTTTGTCGTCATTGATTTGGAAATATAATCTTCTCGTGAGGGAAAGATAAGAGGTGGAGTGTCTTAGGGATGTTAAACGTTATGTTATCAGTTATGAACATTTTAAAGTCTAAATATGTTGTAAGGTAGATGATGGATCTGGCAGGTATATAAGTGAATTTATGAGTGCAACATAAGTGGAGTGAATATAATAAAAATATTCAGCAATTGAGTGGTTTAAAGGAGATGATGAGGAGGTGAAGTGCTAAGTTTATAAGATTAAATGAGTTTGTCCTTGAGGAGAGAAGTGTGTACCTGAGATGGTTAATGAAGTAGTTCATAATTATGGTACGAGTTTTGGAACTTATACGTGGAATCCCTCCGAGGACGGCGAGTATCTGCCTGAATGGCGAGAGAACACCTGTCAGCGTACAGGGAAAATAGGATACTCACGTAAAATCAGTCTCAGGTTAGATATACTAACCGGAGATTTCGCCTCGAGTAATATTACAACGTGTTCTTGGCAGTCACTCTGCCATTTTCCACACACATCCCCTGACACGCTGATTTGGAACCATTCTGCCTGGTCGGGCCTCCTAGTGCTGACCGTGAAATGAGATCAGTCATAGATCCCTACTATGGTCACTGCTGCTTCGAGGCATGTTAGTTAGCCTGCTCCAGTGGCTAAACGGTTAGATCGTCTGCTTGTCGCGCCAGTTACCGGGCTCCTGGATGGAAACCTGGTTATTGTTATTGTTAACCAGAACCGACCTCACTGCACTCCGGGCAAACCCAAAGGTACTCAGTCTCCCTCAGCAAATGTCGAAGAGTATGAATGCTAATTTTACCTGTAGCACGCTGGTTGTACATACGACGGATGCATCCTCTCTCACGTCCATTTCTGCTAGTCCCACGTTTGATGCCAAACTCCAACAGCCTCAGCCTTGTTGATTCATCCACTGCAGTGTCATTATCCAGCAGGCGATCATTAATAGCCCTTAGTATCTCTCCCTTATCCATGTCCTGTCTCCCCACAATGTTGCGTCACGCTTCCAGTCTATCCAGCTGTAAATGGGTACGCGAATCTGCTGGTTGGTTAGGGAAGACAAAAGCAGTGAGGAAGGGAACTCCACAGCCCGCCTTTTAATGCCGGACCTAGTATGGTGCAATCTCTAACACTTCACTCCCCTCTTGGCAGTATGTGCTATATGAATACCTTTATTTGAGAACAAAACAGGTATCGAGCGATAAAATGTAAACATCTTCGACCGAAAAAAAGGAAGTTTTACGACGTTTATTATTCCAGAAAGATATGCATTCATTTTATTACGACATAAACATGATATTGGCGGTAATAAAAATGGTAGATTTATGTATTGAAATATGCTCAGAGACGGCAAAATAAATGTAACTACCCCTGTCTGACACTATAAATAAATCGGACATTTATCGCCCATTGACACGTTTATGTTTCTGAAGACCATACGGCGCCCGATGCAAACGGTCAACAAGTCTCGTCTGACTGAAAAGTGCTATTTGGCATGTCAGTTGCCGCTGCGCTTCGTGCAGACGTAAATCTGGTTTGATCAGATAAAATAATACATCGTGATTGAAAAGTCACTTCTAATTTTTAAATGGTTGTATTTTTACTCCCATCTAATTAATAAATATGAAACAGGCGGCAAAACAAAGGTAATTAACTGTAATTTTATTACTTAAAATGTCCTGTCAGATTAACATTACAGCTTTGCATGGAGTTCTGTCTGTTCAACAGATGATTTCATGGCGGGCAGCAATTTTTTGTTGTTTTTTTATAAGGCAAATTTATTGGCCATTTTAGATTTTATTTCTGGAAATATATTAAAAAAAAACCAACTTTTTAGTCCAGTGGCAGTTATTGCTCATTGTTTAGAAATTTGTTCTATTTATATCCAAAAAAAAATAAAAATAAAATAAAAATGAAAAGTGCCTTTTTTCAATCTCTCTTTAGAACACGGCAGTACAGAAATGCCGGCTGCTAGTTTTGTGGAGGGGTCTAAAAATGTAGCGTTGGTACACAATGACTTTAATTTGTTTTTAATGTTGTAAATCTGGCCCCATAATTTTTCATTTGGCCCCGAGATTGAAATAAAATGTCCGCGGCGCTCATGGTAGAACATGAAATATGAGGGGGGGGGGGGGGGAGGAGGAGGCGGGGGGGGGGGGGGGGGAGGGGGGGGGGCATAACAGATACCGGGTAAGCTGGGAGGTAAGTAAGTCAAACAAAGCTTTTGTTCGACTCCCACCCACTTCTGAGTAAAATGTTCTTCACTTGTGCCTAGCGATGCAAATTTTGTAGGTTCTCTAGTATCAACAGCAATCTTGCACTTTAATACTGAAATCTCGTGGACGACGCAGTTCAACATCATGATAAGCACAAAAATGTTCACCAGATCGATCTCTCTCTTCCCCCCACCCCTCTCTCCTCTCCTCTCTCTTCTCCCCCCCCCCCCACACTAGTTCTCTAAAGTACCGGGTTTGCTCCCAGTACAGGGAATATAATTGATGAAAATTTTTTTCTTCTCTCTCCACCGATCTACTGGGTAGGATGATCGGATGCCTAGCTTCTCGGATAAGAGCGAAAATAAATTAGGAGGTCCCATGTGCAAATTGCACGCGTTAAAAATCCCTCGGCAATTGAAAATCGTAAAGAGCAGACCATACGGCCACTGCCCTGGCAACGTTTAAAAATTACGAAACGTACCCACCACAGAAATATTCCTATGATTTCTGTATACACACATCTGGATCCTTGCCAGTGCTACGGGTTTCTTGCACTGTGCTGAGACTCCCCTTGTTTGATCTAAGGGAGCAGATCGGGGCACTGATGGAGTTGTCCGTGTGCAATGAAGATAGTCCTTTAAAAAAAAAAAACCAAGCCAAACCTCCCAGTGTTTGAGTAGTTATGTCTGTGTACAGTCTACAGCGTGGCGTGCAGATGAAGCATAACTAGGTAGCAGAGACATACAAGAACCCTGTATGTCATTAGACATGTCAATAAAATATGACATTATTGTCTCTTACTTTCAGCATATCGACATATCTAGTACGGCCGCTTGAAGAAATAAACGAAAGGTAAAAATATGCTGTAAGTGTTGCGTGAGGAGTTTATACAATTTGAAAGAATATGGAAGTTATTTACTCGTATGTGACCCCAAAAAAAGTATGATCAGGGAATGATAGTCTTGTCAACTGTTGCTCAATAGTCTCTCTCTTCAGTGCTCAACTCTCTAGGGAATATAGACTTTTAACAAATTCACGCCACGCGCTTCCGTCATGTGCGTTCTGTTCAAAGTTTGTTCGTGTCTTCTCCATCCCCTTCGTGTCTGTGTCTAATTCTCTTCTCAACGTGTGTGTGTTTTTTTTTGGTCTCTCTGTTTCTCTAACCCAAGGGATTCCAGAACACGCCCTGTCGTGCAATGCTTTCAGCTGGTGTCTTAATGTTTGCCCTATCCGATACCGACATTTTTATCCCTCACCTCTTGATTCATTGGCACTTGTTTGGTTCTTTCATACAGTTTTGACATCGGTCATCTTGTCAAAACATGTCAGTTCTTTTATTCTGTGCAAGCACTCATTTATGAAAGTCGGCTTCTATGTGGAGTTCTTCTTGTCTCACAGCCATGTGCTAGGACAGCCTTGAAATCTGAGTTGAAAATTCTTATTTTTATGTTGGGCTTACTTTGTCAGCTTGTTTATAATAACCTGGTTACCAAAGGAAAGTCACGTGTTGTCCATAAAAAATGAACCAATATATATATCATCTAAGCCGAAAGGAAGCCACTGACATGAAAACGGACATCCTGACCACTAAATAAGAAACCGGAGTATGATTTTGGATTGTAAGAACAATGAACGAGACAGAAAAACTGAAACATATTATAATGGAAATGAGAAATAACAGATTACACATATTGGGAATAAGTTAGAGCAGATGGCCTGGGGCAGGAAGAATAAAAACAACAGCAGGGGCAACAGTACATAACTCTGGAAGAGAGGGTATGGACTCCACAAGGAAAGCGAATGAAAGACTGACGAAAGGCAACCTGGCGGAGAACTGTGGAGGCAAAGATGCAAAACATGAACCAGATCTGGAGCACCACCCGAAGGATGGCTGTCGACCGAACATAGTGGAGACAGTTTTTTGATACCCTACAAGACGCTAGCAGGCATGACCGTCACTGATTACTTTGTCAGTCCGGGACCAAGGACCACATAGTGGAGACAGTTTGTTGATAGACGCTAGCAGGCATGACCGTCACTGATTACTTTGTCAGTCAGAGACCAAGGACCAAAGTGGAGACAGTTTGTTGATACCCCCCTACAAGACGCTAGCAGGCATGACCGTCACTGATTACTTAGTCAGTCCGGGACCAAGGACCACATAGTGGAGACAGTTTGTTGATACCCTACAAGGCGCTAGCAGGCATGCACGTCACTGATTACTTTGTCAGTCAGAGACCAAGGACCAAAGTGGAGACAGTTTGTTGATCCCCCCCCCCCCCCCCATCTTACAAGACGCTAGCAGGCATGACCGTCACTGATTACTTTGTCAGTCCGGGACCAAGGACCACATAGTGGAGACAGTTTGTTGATACCCTACAAGGCGCTAGCAGGCATGACCGTCACTGATTACTTTGTCAGTCAGAGACCAAGGACCAAAGTGGAGACAGTTTGTTGATACCCCCTACAAGGCGCTAGCAGGCATGACCGTCACTGATTACTTTGTCAGTCAGAGACCAAGGACCAAAGTGGAGACAGTTTGTTGATACCCCCCTACAAGACGCTAGCAGGCATGACTGTCACTGATTACTTTGTCAGTCCGGGACCAAGGACCAAAGTGGAGACAGTTTGTTGATACCCCCCTACAAGACGCTAGCAGGCATGACCGTCACTGATTACTTTGTCAGTCAGAGACCAAAGACCAAAGAAGAAAGAAGTTACCCAATGAATGTATAACATTGAGTAGACATTCACATTGCCAGGGTGCGCTCGCACAAATACATCATTTTCATATATAACTTTTGTGTTTTTTCACTTTAAAGTCAACATGGTAAGTCTTTTTTAACACTTAAAAATATTCAAATATAATATCTAGATAACTCAGGTATGACACGGAATACATAATTAGGCAGTGTGTTGCCACTGACATAATGATAGCAGTTGAATATATTATCTACAATAACTGACACAGAATATCATAGTTATAACGTTAGCATATTTTGTCCGTTAACAAACAAGCAATCAAAATGTCCATTTTGGCTTTGGGCCTGACACGTTGTTGTAGTATAAGACAGTGACAAATGTGTCTGTCCATGACCCAGTTATTAAGTTTGTCAGGTCTCCCTCTTTCCTGAAGGGTTCTCCATCACATGGTACTACGACGAGTGAACCTGGCATTATGCATGAATAATATGTAAGTAAATAAATTAAGGGGGATGCTGTAAAACTGGTAAGGAAATATATATATATATATATATATATATATATATATATATATATATATATATATATATATATATATATATATATATATATATATATATATATATATATAAAACGGTATTGAATTAGTTTTACAAATAAACTGCACAGGAAACAAGGTACGTTTCGGGTTTTACCCTTCGTCAGCCACAGTTACAAACAGGCAACAAGGACAAGACATATAGATTATAGGCTACAAATACGTAATATATATAAACACAGACGAAGAGCAATAATAAAGCAAAGAAACCACAAAACCAAAAAGAATTAATAAATACAAGAAATTCAACAACCAACGAAAATCAATAAAGCAAAGAAACCATAGCAAAATGACCAAAAAGAATTAATAAAACTATTCAATACCGAAATTCAATATATATATATATATATATAATATATATATATATATATATTTGTATATATATATATATATATATATATATATATATATATATATATATATATATATACACAGTATATATATATATGAATAATAAATGGGGCAGTCATCCCCATCTTCTGCTTCTAAGTTCACCACACCAGTAAATACAGAACCACCCCAAAGACAGGCAAACGAATAGCCAGGCCACTCTGAAACAAGTAGTAGTAGTAATAATAATAGAAGTCATATAGCCTCTATACCCATTAGTCTGCTTTGGATATCAATATTACCACTGTACAACTTCCGCACACGCTTGCAAACAGATAAACACACAGTTACGTATGTACAACCTTCCAGAGGATCAAGGGCACGAAAATCTGGATACAACATCAGTTCGCATATTATCACGGAAAGAGATTAATAACCCTAAATCCGTTACAAAACTAACAAATAAGGACACATACACACACACACACTCACACAAAATAATAGGTAAAGTTTCTCTTTAGACGTTTATATTATAGAGTGACGTCCCCATTGTAATGCTTGTCTTGGTCATGTATGACAGGCGAGTATCGATATTACAAGGGGATGTCACTCTATAACAGGGGTTTCACGGAACAATAGGGTTCCGCGAGAGGTCGCTAGGTGTTCCACGAAAGGTCATGATTGAAAAAAAAAGAAACTAAACACCGTGTTTTTTAACTTTGCGCGCCGGGTGATGCAGTGGTGGGTGGGATTGACCGAGTGGCCCCCGTATGGTAGTGTGCAATAGGGTCATGTTCAATTTTGCACATGGGACCCAAAGACGCAGCAATAGAGAACGCAGTCAGCGACTCATAGCTTGACTGCCTGCGTCAGGACCAGCGAATCAGAGCTGGTCAAGACCGCACTCCACCTCCACGTGGTGGTCCTGAAAACAGTCTGCAGCAGTGCAGTCTGAGCGAGAGCGGATCGCAATGGGATGGCAAACCCGGTCCTAAAAAATGCCGTGCAGAAGTCGGATGTGTCGACCGAAAGGTGCAAGTATCACAGCTTAGGCGTAAACAGACACAACGCAACCACCGTCCTTTTCAGGGCGAACGAGGAAGAAGAAGAAGAAGAAGTTTTGCACATACCATATTTCATTAACATTATGTAGAGTAGAAATTTGTGATAAGACTTTTAGGCCTACCTTGATAAGTTCAAGTAAGAAATTATTAAATGGAAAAACTTAAGCTCCTACCTACACTGCTGATTTGCATTACAGTTGATATCCTTTGTGGGGAGGGGAAACCACACAAAGAGAGCAGGCCAATTATTTGGCCAAAATAAGCAGATTCACAAAATAAAAAGAAACATAAATCAAAAGAGTTGACGATTTTTATATGGATTATTAAAGTTACAACTTTTTGAAAACGCTAACATAACGTGAGCAGTAGATACAATAATTCTTATGCAGGGGTTCCCTGAAAATTATTTCAAGGGTTCCCGCAGGATAAAAAAGGTTGAGAAACGCTGCTCTGTAATGTTGTTGTTATTCGTCCATCACGGGTGATGAAGACCACTCTGTTCATCCAATTATTTAGGAATATGTTAGGTTAGTCTATGGGTACGAAGGTGACTGATGAGCCCGATGCGGGCCCGGAAAGATCTCGGACAGTGTGGGCAGGGAATGTTTGCTTCATGTGAAGGTTTTATTTCACGGTCCTTTCTAGCTTGTCTCCGCTGTTCCACTGCTGCTCTTCTGGATGATTCGCATGCCGCTGCACCTTTACGAAGAGATGTGCGCCAAGCAGTTCGGTCTTGCGCAGCAGTTTCCCATGTGTCTGGGTTTATGTCAAAGGTTTTCAATGACGTCTTTAACGTGTCTTTGAAGCGCTTCTTTTGGCCACCATGGGAGCGTTTACCCTTCTGCATCTCACCATAAAAGAGTATCTTTGGCAGTCGATGGTCTGGCATGCGGACTACATGACCTGCCCAGCGAATCTGTGACTGCATCAGAATAGTATCAATACTAGGGATACCAGCTCTGTCAAGAACGGCGGTATCCGGGATCTTGTCTTGCCATTTGATGTTCATTATCTTCCTGAGACAGACTGTATGGAAGTGGTTTAGCTTCTTTACGTGGCGCCTGTATACAGTCCATGTTTCACATGCATATAGCAGCACTGGAAGCACCGCAGCTCTGTACACCTTCAGCTTTGTCTGTAGACTAATGCCACTTCGATGCCAGACGTTGGTGTATAGTCTGCCAAATGTGCTGCTGGCTTTGGAGATCCTGGTGTACATCAATGACAATGTTCTGGGATAATGTGCTACCAAGGTATGTGAATCTGTTCACAACATTCAGTTTCTCACCATTAACCTTGATGACTGGCTCAGTATAAACTGTGTCAGGAGCTGGTTGGTACATGATTTCTGTTTTCTTCGTGTTGATGGTAAGCCCAAAGTTGGCGCAGGCTTCGGAGAATCTATCCACACTATGCTGCAGTTCAGCCTCTGAGCCAGCATTGAGGGCACAATCATCAGCAAACAGAAGATCTCTGATGGTGTGTGATTTAACCTTGGTTTTTGCTTGAAGCCTCCTAAGGTTAAACAATTTTCCATCAATACGATAACTAATGTCGATTCCTGTGTCTCCGTCTCTAAAAGCATCAGTCAGCATAGCAGAAAACATGATACTGAACAGAGTCGGTGCAAGTACGCACCCTTGTTTAACTCCATTTGAGACAGGGAGAGGCTCTGATAGCTCACCGTTTTCCTGAACTCTAGCCTGCATTCCATCATGCATCTGCTGCACTACTGTGATAAATTTCTTTGGGCAGCCGTATTTTGCCATGATCTTCCATAGACCCTCTCTACTGACCGTGTCGAACGCCTTTGTCAAGTCGATGAAAGCTGTGTACAGGTCACGGTGCTGTTCTTGGCATTTTTCTTGTAGCTGTCTTGCAGCGAACACCATATCTGTGGTTCCACGTTCTTTCCGGAATCCACACTGACTTTCAGGTAAAAGACCTTTGTCAAGATGAGCCGTAAGGCGATTCAAAAGGATTCTGGCGAATATCTTCCCAGCGATTGATAAAAGAGAGATGCCTCGATGATTGTTACAGTCTTGGCGATTACCTTTACGTTTATATAGATGTATAATTGACGCATCTTTGAGATCGTGTGGGATGGTTTCACTCTGCCACATTTGCTGGAAGATCATATGAAGTTTCTCTATCAGAACTGCACCGCCATCTTTATAAACCTCAACAGGAATTGAATCGGAGCCAGGGGCCTTTCCACTAGACAGTTGACGAATCGCTTTTTTAGTTTCCTCCAGAGTTGGTACATCATCTAGTGCTTCATTTATAGGAATTTGGGGCAGGCGGATGATGGCTTCGTCGTTAATAGATGATGGCTGGTTCAAAAGATTATTAAAATGTTCAGCCCAGCGTTGGAGCATTTTTTCCTTGTCTGTAATTAGTGTTTTGCCATCTGCATTAAGGAGGGGAAATGATCCTGATGATGTTGGACCATAGACCGCTTTGAGTGCAAGGTAAAAATTTTTCAAGTCATGGCTGTCAGCAAAGCCTTGGAGCTCATCTGCTTTATTACTCAGCCATGAATCCCGCATCTGGCGTAGTTTATGTTGGACGATTCTACGCATGTTGTTGAAAGCGTCTTTCTTGGATGTAGATTTTGGATCATTTAAATATGCTTTATGGAGATGGTGTTTCTCAGCCAACATCTGCTTTATATCATCTGAGTTCTCATCAAACCAGTCATTTTGTTTCTTGATGGAAGTACCCAGGACCTCTGTAGCAGTGTTGTAGATCTGCTCACTTAGGGCTGCCCAATTTGTTTCCACACTTTGGCCGTCTAGCGAGATAGATTTGAGACGGTCTTCTAAGGTGTCAGTAAATGTCTGTTTGATTTTTGTCTTCTTTAGTTTGGTGACATCCAGCCTCTTTTGAGTTTTCTTCCCCTGAGGGCGCCTGGCTGGTTGGATACGAATTTTAAGTTTAGATACAATGAGGCGATGATCAGTCCAGCATTCGGCACCACACATGGACTTGGTCACCCGGACATCTTGCCTGTCCTTCTTCCTAACAATTACATAGTCAATTAGGTGCCAATGCTTTGAGCGAGGGTGCATCCAGGAGGTCCTGTTGCGGGTAGGAAGTCGAAAAATGGTGTTGGTGACAAGAAGGTCATGTTCTGCGCAAGTCTGGAGGAGAAGAAGTCCATTACTGTTACAGCGACCCACGCCGTACCTTCCAAAAGTGCCATTCCAGGAGATGTTATCTGAGCCTACTCTTGCATTAAAGTCACCAAGAATGATGAGCTTATCTGCTTTAGGAACTGATGCAATGACTGCATGTAGTTCTTCGTAAAACTTATCCTTGACGTCATCCTGGTTTGTCATAGTTGGTGCATACGCGCTAATGATGGTGGCATGTTTTCTTCCATAAAACAGAGGGATCTTGACCGTCATGAGTCGGTCATTTATTCCCTTTGGGGGCCCCACTAACTTGCTGACAATTGCTGTTTTGATTGCAAATCCAACCCCTGCTTCTCGTCTTTCTTCAGTTCCTCTTCCGCTCCAAAAGAATGTATAACCTGCACCCTTTTCGCAAAGTTGGCCCTCGCCTGCAAGTCGAGTTTCACTCAGTGCTGCTATGTCAATGTTGTACCTGGCCAGTTCTCTCCCAATCAGGGCAGTTCGTCTCTCAGGTCTGTTTGCATTAAAGTCCTTGTCAAGGAGAGTGCGCACATTCCATGCGCCTAGAATGAGGGGGAAAAATCTGTCCTTTCTTTTTCTTATATGTCGACCGCCGAAGTAGGGTACCCACCAACCGCGGTAAGCTGGTTAGGTAATGGTGAAGCAGGCAATGTTTAGGGCACCTTTTCTAGCCCCTTCCTCATGCCATGGAGGTGAGCAGTGCTTTCCTAAAGAGGGCTGCTCAGACACTCAGGGGGCTGCCGAATCCCACTGCTGCTCCGATCAGTGGAAGACGACCATATGGCCTGAGCCGCCTGTGTGTAGGTCTGCGACTACGACTGCCAGCGTACCCACGCCTGCCGCTTCGCCGCTCGCCCATCGCCACAGGACTTGTTGTGAGTGGATGGATGAATGGATGAATGATGAAAGAGTGACTTGCGCTGTGATTTGGATTAAAGTGAGGAAGAGTTGCGCAATTCGTCGACCTCACTCTCTCGCCTGGGTCCATCTCAATCCAGTGGCAAGACAAGTCAAGACGACTGGAGATGAAGTCAGGTGCAGTGGATGACCAGGGCTTTCTACGTGCCTCGCCGTGCTCCTTACGCTCCACAGCGCGTTGCTGGTAATCGCCGTCATGCCCGTTGAACCAACAGGTGGTTTCTTCCGCGCAGTCTATCGAATCCAGTCTTCGCATGCATGGGTAGGCAGACCCTAACTCACCGAAGGTTTATAACCATTCGGCTACCCTCACCTAGTTTAGCCGGCCGACTGTAATATAACAGTCTAAAAGGAATCTTTGCCCAATAATACTCGGCATACCAGTGCTGCAACAACAAAACCACACTTAAAGCCCCTTTTCTATTTGACAGAGAGCGAACTGTACAAAGTGCCAAAAACAGATTTGTTTCACACTGCACAGAATGAAACTACAAGACTTAACAAATAAATCCGAGATCAAAAGGTAATCCTTGCTATTAAAATTCATTTAAGGGGCCTGATCTTTCACGTTACTTGGAGATAAGGGGATTTCGTCTGCTGCTGGCTGTATGGGTTAGGCTGCGGAAACAGGAAACGCCCACAATAGTGAAATACACATACATATCAGAACCTTTATTCTCCATAAAATACACGAACTTGTACAGATTTGATATAACGACACACACACACACACATAAAACTTAAAAGATGGAAAAATCTGAACGCAAGGTGTTTTATATTTGGAAATGCGCCCTGATATAACCAACGGACATTGTGTCTAGGTTGAACAGACACAACGAGGCACAATTAAAAGAAAAAGAAAAATCCCACCAGATAGGAGAATTATTTGAAAGTTGCAACGGTAGAGTAGACATCCAGAATAGTTCAATGTGGGTTGATTTTGTGAGTGTGTGTTTTTTTTGGTTTTGTTTTACATCGATTTTTTGACATAAATATGCGCACATATTTCTTACTTTACGACCCTGTGAAGTCCACAAGCTGAGAACAAGAGCCGATAACCCATTTTATAAATGCACCCCTTCTTAGGGGGGGGGGGGGGGGGGGCGGTTGTGAAATGCCCTCAAACACTTCGATTGCTACAAGTTTTGCTTTGCCTGCTTCCACATAAGGTAAAGGTGTTCACACAGTATATACTGCGGTAGGGCAGTGACGTGTTAGAGACTACACTGACAGGTTTCATCTTAATGAGATAGGATGCCAGTTTTCTTTCCTCGTTGCCTTTGTCTTTTCTAACTCAGAGTAGAGTAGCATTTTTTTAAAGCTGGGTAGACTAGACCGTGACGCGACAGGTCATTTTGCCTCGAGAAGTAAGCGCTGTAACGCCTGTACCACTCAGACGTCAATTGTTATAGTTCAGTATTAAAATCGGAGCTAGTAACACTTAAAAAAATAAATATGCTTCATGCTGGAAGAAATACAGACCAAAAGACAAAGAGCAGCAGTCGGGAGACTGCCATAAATCGAGGATTCCACAGGAAAAGAGAAATTGGCAAGAAGACGAAGTTGGCTCTATACCACTCCACCTATGTTCCAGTCTTGACTTATGGATGCGAGTCATGAGCAATGACTACAACCCACACAAGCCAACTCCAAACCTCAAAAAGGAAATATGTGAATCAGGTGGTTGAAGTAAGAAGAGACATGGTCCGCAACCAGACGATACAGCATGACCTCAGAACCCAGCCCATGCAGTCACGAGTGGAACAGTCCCAATTTTGATGGTTTGGCCATGTCTACAGAATGAGAGAAGATCGGCTACCACGCCAAACATGGGAAACCAAGAGCCACGGATCCAGACTTCCAGGACGACCCAGAGATCGCTGGGAGGACAACATAAGACAGTCTTTGAAGGACCGAGGACTAGACTGGAGCCATGCCAGGAGGAAGACAGCCGATAGGATAGTATGGTGCTCTCTCTAGCAAACCTCTACACCACAGGGTAGAAGAGGACGACTAAGTAAGTAAAGGATAAAACGTAATAAAAATTTAAGATCTTAAAATTAAAAAAAATGTAATATATCTTTGAGTACATAAACGATATTGTGTAAACAAATATGACTGGTAAAAAGCATTTATTTTTACATCCAGTAATTAACCTTTGCCAACCATCTACTTTGCACTGAAATAAAGTAAAATAACTTAGTCATATAGGTTATTGATGTTTATAAATATCTGGGTCGTTTTGTCTTCCTTTATTCCATAGTTGCATATAGTGTTCTGAGAATAACGGCTTTATGTTTTTTGTTGTTGTTGTTGGTAGGGTGGGGGGGGGTGTTCTTGGTTGGCCGTATATTCTTTCACGATTCTAATAATAATAATAATAATAATAATAGCCCCTTCAGTCATAACTGACCAAGGGAATGCGCCCCTGAGGTGACAGCCCCCAGCTGCTTATTTTACGGTGAAGCTGGAGTATTCTGTCCAGGGAATGAGCTTGGGCACAGTTATATGGAGATCAAGCTGTTGCCCATGCAGCATGTTCACCCTCTCCACGCAGCCGGTAGATCCAAGGGAACGGCAGAAGCCGATACAGTTTGGTACCAGCCACGTCGCAGGAGTTGCCAGAATAATGTCGAATCAACATTAGACTGCCTTAGGGACTCCGACTCCGTATTTTTCCTCAGGGTTTACTCCCGAAGCCTTTCCCATAAACGGATATTCCCGCAAGGCAGCGGTGGTTTGAATTCAGAGTTTTACCTTCTCTTAGATAGGCTACCAACCAAGGATCACGAGCCCTAGCTGCCCGAAGCTGCTGGTGTTAAGGTAGTAGGCTACCCACAAAAGATTTAAAAAAATAAAAATCCAACAATTTTCATTTTCATGCTTTAAATCATCGTCAACATGTTCTTGTACTAAAAATAATTCATAGAAGCTTAGAGATACTCTGGTATGATAGGAATCAGTGTTTTTCTACACACACCCCCTTGAGTGATTTGCATAGCAACCAATGTTTATAGTTGGTTACCATGTGAAAAATGACCCAACATGAAGGTGCGTAATTGTAAAACTGCGAAATTATAATTATACTGAGGCAACAGGAAAAAGATATTTATAACTTTTCCAAGGGGAATCACTCAATGATTTCTTATGAATTTTTCAAAAGTGTGTATCTAGAAAGCTTTGATCGTAAATTTCAGCATTTGTTACATGCATTGTGCATTTTCCCTCACATCAACTCTATTTATTGCTAGTTTTATACTGATTCTGTATAATAGTAGTTAGCAGAGCTTCTTTTGTTCACAATGGGAAATAAGACAAAGTAAGTTCCTTGGAAATCGGTACACCAACAAACCGTTGCCTGAAAATGAGACACCTATTGTCGATAGTGACGCTTTAAAGCCTCTGTGCTCCTCAGCAAAGAAAATAAAGGTCCAAGAAAGTGAAGGACAAGCTAAAAATGACAACAGAGGAAATGTGTTTATCCTTATGGATGTAAAACTGCTGTTTGGGTTTTTATGCGCTAACTTTAGATGTTATCAGTACTCACTGACCTGTGAGATCGTCGAAGAGACTCGGGATGGCTTTTGTCATGAAATCAGTATCAAGTGCACAAACTGTGTCGAATGGAATGCCAATTTCAATACTTCTGATGTTTCATCTCCAGCTACTCACAAACACAAAGAAGTAAATGTGCGAATGGTGGCATTTGTGCGTTCTATTGGGAAAGGCCACAGTGCATTGCAGAATTTTTCGATATACATGAACACAAGTCAACCCATGGCAAAGAAAGCATACAGGAGAACGTGCACAGGATCTATTCAGCAAGTAAGGACATTGCAATGGAAAGACCCTAAGAGCACCGAAAAGGGGATTCATAGACACTGCAGCTGCAGTTGAAGGAGACCTTTATTCAACAGGAGCTCATTAAACTTCATTTTGTGAGTTCTTTTTCTGTTTTTCTTCGATTTCTCGGAATTGTCTTTTTAACATAATTGGTAATCTTTGAAACAAGATATCTCTGGATCTGTACATTCAATTGACATGAAAATTAACACAATTGGTTGTCATATAATCTTACAGATTCTGACCTAAAACGGATACAATTGAATTCAAAGTTTTAGTTTTATGACCATCATGCATATATAATAAGGCACAAATATCAAACATTCCAGAAATATAAATTTTGAAAATTCATTAAAAATTAACCTTTCTGTCAATCTCTGTCATTTTAGGTCATGATCTCACGCTATATATAATGATTCAATTTCCCAAGTTTCAGTTAGATCCTTGTACAAATAACATAGTTATGATGTTTTGAAAAAGGTGTATAATTTGTTCACTACGGCGGCCATATTGGATAGCTAATTTGCATAATTAATGAGGTCATTATGTGGACAAAAATTTTAAGTCCATACTAACACTATACCCATGGTTGTTTGATTCTGAAAGGACAATTTGAGTTTTTTACCCTATCAAGGTAGCCTACTACCTTAAGGCGCCAGTGACTCGCCTTCGCCGCTTCTCCCGTCAGTGGAAACAGTTCCGCCGGGCTCCAGTTGAGCCACGCATGAAGGCCGGGTGCTGGGCTTGGTTGTCAGAGGCTATTTGAGAAGCGTGCCATAGAAGCATTTATCTGCAGTGAGAGCTTATCCTCACTACAACTTTCTAGCTCTGCTGGTAAATCTAAAGACGTTCTTATCCATAAATACACGAGAAGGAATTAAGAGGAAGCGTGTAGGCAAATCTGTTTTCAATTAAATCTAAATTGTATAAATATTATGTTTCTTTTTTTTCTTTTTTTTTTTTTTCTTATTTGAATGCACAAACAGAACTTGGAAATTGCCGTCGGACTATAAACCAGGGCTGGGATTTTTAATGAGCGTTTTAATCAATTAAGCGTTTATTTTTTATTTTTGGATCGATTAATTGATAAAACAAATTGTAACCGATTATTAAATTTTTATCAATGTTTATGTTTTTTTTTTTTTTGTTGCTTAAATGCGAGAACAGTGGCTATGTTATAGATTTGTTATATGAAATTTGGCAAGTATGGTCAAAATAATAAATTGTTTGGTTGTAACTTCTCAGTATTTTTATTATATTTAAATACGATGCTGCCTTATAACAAAAAATCGAGGAAGTCTCAACACTTTCCACACCTTTGTCTGAGGTCACCCTTTCCTCTCTTGCTCTATTTGGACTCTTTCCACTCTTATCCTATTCTTCTATTTTTATGCCATCCTCCATAATATGTATGGATGTACACGTTTTCTAATTTGTCTTGATTTTTTATTTCATATTCATTTATCTCCTACTTATTCTGTCCTCTTCTATTTCCAGTCCCCACTTTTATTACATTTGGGTAGTTTTTTGTTCAGTTTCGTTTTTTAGTTTTTAGTTTCTTAGTATGTATTGTGTACATCCGGGGTCAGAAGTCACTTCCTTTTCAGCCATGCTTCGCCTTCAGGGAAGTACCTAGGTTTTATTTTTATTTTTATATTTCTTTAAGTTCTTATGTCTCCTATCTAGCCTTCACTTTCTTTCTTTTCCTGACGAAGGCCTTGTGGCCGTAACGTAGACTACTTTCTTTGTCTTTTGTCCTCGTAAGACGAATCACCTTTTTTCGATTTTTTTTTCAAACCCACCCATTGTGCCTTATAACAAGTAAAATAAGTGAAGTCCTTGGTGATTTAAACAAAATTTTTGTTTATAATTGTTTATAATTTATCACATTGTTCGAAATTGTTCGATTAATCCTCGATTAAAGAAATTAGATTTATCGATTAAGATTTTTAAAATCAATCTCAGCCCTACTATAAACAGATCAAGAAAGGAGAAATACAAGCAGCTGATTATCGACTAGCTATGGCCAGAACGAATAGCACAGGCTTGGAGGGCTTGGTTTGTATTAGTTTAAGGCCAGTGCTCCGCGGGGAGCTGTAAGGTACTGAGGAAGAGCAAGGCAGACAAGGTGCAGACTTAAATCAGTGGCATCTTTACAAACCTATAATTGCAGTGCAGATGCACAGTGCCAGACCTACAGAACCACCCGTCTGTTCAACGTGCCTGCGTTAAGATGACACTGATGGCAGCGATTGCGCACAACCTGGACAGCAGCAGTACCAGAGAAACCAGTTAATCTGTCTGCTGTGATCATAGTAATCTCGTTTCTGCAGCTCGATGAATCAGACGATAGCTCGGCAACTATCTATCCGTATTCACAATTAAAGCGTGTCATTTTGGGATGCGGTTTTGTGAGCTCGTGACATATATTTTGTCACGCATGTATGTTGTGCGAGCATTTGTTGGGTACCATGTTATTTGTAATTTTAAACATTCTGTTTTTATTTTTTTTTTAAAAAGCAGAACAAACAAACGATTCCTCAGTTTTTAAATGTTGGGGGATTGTAATACTGTATGGAACGTTACAAATAATCAAATTTTGAGAGCAGTTATGCGATGTAAATACTGTACCATAGAAGAGAGAAGCAGTTTCAATGTCTTACCCCTGTGTACTTTCATATATGTCTTACCTCTTCGACAGGATTCGGTGCTTTCCGTAACCTCTCAGTTTACCCGGAAACTCTATCTCTCTCTCGCTATCTCCTCCCTCACCCCACCAAAGCAGGTTTATATGAATTTTACACGTTAAAAAAATCCCTTAATATGGAATACAATAACAACTTTAAGATGGTGTTCGAGTTTTGTAACACAACAGTTCAAACGTATTAGAACAGCCTATGGTTACACAACGTATAGTAGCACCATGCACCTGAGGGAGCGAGAAAGGCACATGAACTGGTTCCACAAACATGTTTGGAGTGCGAGAGAGAGAGAGATGTGCATTTTATCCTCACGGTTTAACATCTGCATTAATGGAATAGATTCAAACATATGCAGGCTCCGGCGACGCTATGCACGAATTACTGTTTGCAGATAGCCAAAGTCTGCAACACGCGGACGTTAAGGCTACACGATTTCATGGATGCACTCAGTAGAACATGTAGAGATACAGTGTGAATGTAATTATGTTTAAAGCATAAGCATTGAAGGTCAGCATAAATCCAGGCCCACTCAACTTATCGAACAAGTCAAGAAAATGGCATACATAGGAAGCATGTTGACATGGGATTGTTGGATGAGCAGAGAAATAGTAATAAAAGGTCTGAAGGTAAACACCTTGACTTACCATCTGACAGCTCCTGAGGCACTAATAATAAAAGCAATAATAATAATAATGTAGCCCCTTCAGTCATAACTGACTATAGGAATGCCCCCTGAGGTGACAGCCCGCAGCTACTTATTTTCCTGGTGTTCCTTTCGACGTTTTCTCCTCTCTTCTGCTTGCCGTGAGAGTTTTTGTTTCCCGCCCAATTTGAGGTAACGCCGTAGAGAGCAGCGCCACTTGGTGCGAGCGGCAGCTTCATCGTCCCAGGTTGCTGGATTTATGTCCAGTGCCCTCATGTCTCTCTTGCGCACATCTTTGAACCTCAGCTGCGGTCGCCCAACTGTTCTTTAGCCATCTGCCAGTTGTCCGTAGAAGATATCTTTCGGGATGCGACCATCTTCCATACGGCGGACATGGCCAAGCCCAGCGTACTCTGCGCTGTCTAAGCAGTGTATACATGCTTTGAAGGCCAGCACGTGACAACACCTCCACATTAGGCACTACTATATATGGAGACAAAGCCATAATCATACCAGCCATTTATTATCGGTGTCAAAGATGGTCATTACTTGTATAAAACACAGGGGAGGGAATGATGGGATATGAGAAAATGAGCGTATGCTACTATAAGAGACAGAAGGATCAACAGAAAAGGACGTTAATGGTAGCAGTAAGATGCATTGACTTGATTAATTGACTTCCCTTTTCGCTCCTTATAAAGCATTGGACCACTACCGGCACTGGTCCCCTTGCAGGAAGCCTGTATCAAAACATTTACGTACCGTACTCTTGATATTTTCCGTGATGATGTGCCGGCCTAATGCTAGTCACGTGGTAGGACGGACTGCCGGAGAGAGCATTGGTCCTCTTCTTTTTTTTGTCCCCGGCGAGACCCCCCTCTCTCAGGGAACCACACAGACATTGGCTGTGTGGGGCGATACAAAATCAAGTGTCATGGTCAGAATGCAGCCAGATTAGCTACCACCACATAACGTCCACAGCAACAAAAATGGTGTTTTGCTCCGTTTTAGCGAGGTGCGCTCCGTTCAACCTAGACACGAGGTCTGTCGGTTATATTAGGGCATATGTCCAAATATGCAAGGCCCCCATGGTTTGGATTAATATTGATGAGTGAAACATGATCTGATGCTAACCAGAGCAGCACACCTTTGCGCAAGAGCTAAAACGTTTTCTTCCCAGGTCGCTTAACGGAACATGTGAGCAGAAAAGGGTATCTGGACGTTTTTACTATACAAGTAGTCAAAAAGCTACCCATTATAGAAGAATTGGCGAGCTTATACTGCCAACATGAAATTAGATAACTGGACGTACTTTACATTCAACGTAGAAAACGGCACACTGTACTTTCAGCATATCCAACTGACCACACTATACTGTTGACAGCAAAACTGGCCACATTATACTGTCGACATAGAACACTGGACACACTATAGTTTCAGCATTAAAAACTGACCGCACAGTACTGTCGACATAGAAAACTGGACACATAGTACTTTCAGCATAAATAACTGACCACATTGTACTCTTGACTTAGAAAACTGGCTACATTATACTGTCGACATAGAAAACTGGCCACATTATACTGTCGACATAGAAAACTGGCCACATTATACTGTCGACATAGAAAACTGGGCACACTGTAAACGTAGGCCTATTTGAGACATGATGACTGAAATAAATGTGTGTTAACTGACGGTGGTAGATACAGAACTTGGAAGTATCGAGTTGTTGGTGTGGCCGGGTAGGGAAATGGGGGTTGCTGTTTAATTGCAGAGAGTGTTAGATCTAGATACTAGCTTGACCGCTAGAGTTCGCAATTTCTCCCTTACAGTCTTACGGGATTTAACCAGGTTCGGGGACTATCCTCTAAGGTGTTGTATTGAGTTAGAGCAGATAATTATGACATGATAAGTTTCTCAGCAGCCATTCCCTTCTTCCATTCATGGTTAAGGCCTAGCAAATCATTTGACGACCTCTCTTTAGTGTCAACGTTTTGTTTAATAATCATAATATGTACATGATGGCGTGAAGTTACAAACATGCATTTTTCATTCATATTACAAATGTAAGTTGCTCTCAATTATCAAGCATGGGGAATCTACATTGTATGAATCAGGCTTATTCAACTCTTGTCCACTTTTTCTTTTCTAATACCAGTTTGCGTTGATCCAAATACATATAGGCCTAAGCAGTTCTACTTCGGACAGATTAATTCATTGTTCTCAATGGGTTACGTTACATGCTCATGTTCTGCAATTTATCGTTGTAGTGAAATTGACAGAGATACAACGGTAAAATCCCTCCAAAGATAACATTTAAGGATAAAAACATAATGCGTAGGCTGCTGATGTACATGATCGCCTAGACCGCGGGTCATCATCCTCCATAATAATTGACTTGCTAGACAGGAGGGGAACGGCGGATCAAAAAGAAAAAAAATATGACTGGAAAGGCTAAGGAGACGCAATTGGGGGGGAAACGGAGAAAAGTCACGTTTCCCAAGTTGACATAAAAAGTAAGCAACTCCACAGAAGGGACCCTAGATATGTTACGCCACAGTCATTTATTGGACGCTTTTGCGATACCAAGCTTTTGATTTGAATGGAGCGGTAAAACGCAGATGTTAGGAATATTACAAAAATTAAAAAGTAATTTTTTCTTAATATTAATGTTAGGAATATAAAAATTAGCTGGCCGGATGGCCTATTCTGAGCAGTGAACTAAGATGGTCTTAATTTTACAAACGGATAGATAATATTGAAGATAATGACAAAAGACAGTGTAGTTCACATCATCGACAGACTGTGTTGAATAAAAAAGTGTCGCAATTTGCACACAAAAACACGACCTTGGACGCAGGTGTTCAAATTTACTTAGTATGGAGGAGAGGGTTTTTGAGCGGTAGCTGTGTCTAAATATAACTTTTAACGACAAAATTTTGGAGGGGAGAGAAAGGTTGGTTCAAAAATCAAGCACATTTTTTTAGAAACACAAGTAGAGACGGACAGACTAACAGATAAACATCCATACTTGACTGAAGCATGACTGAAATGACTTTATGGTAGGAAATTTGAAATTTAAAATAAACCGAGGCAGTGATTGGCCACAGACAATCATATCATTAGCGCTCAGACGCGAAAGTGGGGCCATTCTTCAATAGTTGTTCAGTGATAGACACAGATTTTAAAGTGTGGTGATTCCATATGAAAGCAAGTGAAATAAATTTAGGGACGCCATACTATAGCCAGCAGCTCAGCTGAGTTTTGCTAGCAATTCTGTGTTATTTATTCATAATCTGGTAAGATTGAAATTATTTCCTTATATATTTTGAATATTGTTTCATGTTTGAGTGATTTGATACTGCCATATCGAAATCTAGCCTTACAAACAAGTAGGGATTTGCTCTAGACCCCCCGCCCTAGTCAGGGTCTAGGGACCAACAATGTACATAAAACTCCAGCAAGGATTATGCAAGACAGATCAAGTGTTGAGAATAATGATACATATTACCTATCCTCTTTTAGGGCCGAAAACTAATAAACATTTTTCAGGATCTATAGTCTGGGAGGATCTATCTGATGTAAAACCACCATGGTAAATGTGCTGTTTGGTCAGAGAGATCTGACCTGTCTGTATGATGTGGTTGTTGTGTCACTGTTGTGTCCAGACGTGGGTAGAGAATAGATTTTGACACATGGCCCATACTTTGATTGCAGAGCTGCGAGTTTCTGTCGTCAACAAAGCAGGGTCTATTCAGTTGGTGACTTTACTCGAGTGTATCTGTGCAGTATTTGTGACAGAGACCACCATTATTGCCCGCCAGCACGGAGAGGTGGGACCACCTGATTTCAGCACCAGAGCGACAACTACCAGATGAGTGAGCCTCTGGTCTGCTGGACTTTCACCAACGCCTTTTAGTTACTAAGAACCCCATAAAGATTCCCACCATTTTCTGGACACTGTGTAGTCAATATAGACAGGTGTGATGAGGCCACCCCAACAGCACAAACAGTACTATCCTCCCAAGTAGATGAATACTAGAACATTTTAATAAAACTAACTAGTATAGTACATATATATGTACACTATTGCATTTATGATATAATATTCTATGCATTTCTTTTCATAATCTCTAAATCCTTTTAAGTTCTGGTCAACCTAAAAAAATTGACACAGAACAAAATAAATGTAATATACTTATATCAAAAAATTTTACACACGTGAGTTAGTTCAGTGTATTTTAACATTTATTAATATTATTAGTCTTGTTAATATCTGTGGGTATATTTATAATCCATTACACCACACTACATATCATAACCCTAGACACTTTACGTAGCCACATTCATTAAAAAAAATTAAGTGTGAGGTCGTAGTGGTAGCAAGGTCGTAGTGGGTTAGCAATTCACCACTAATTTTTATCATCTCAGGAGCCTTCTGATACAATTTACATTTAGTAATAACACCATCATACAATACCATCAAACACCACTACAATCGTTGATGCTTATACAGGGCAAATTCACATCTCTGCATTTTACTCATAGGTGCAACCTGCAGCCATAAATTCCTTTCTACATGATCAAGGGCTATCTTTCCTTGATATGGAAATATAATAGGAAATGTTATCACTCTACTTACAGTTCTCCTTGTATGGAATATCGCACATATAATATACTAGGATAATGTCACTGTTAAATGAACACATTATTCAATTTAATCGAAAAATCCTCGAAAGTTTAGCAGCCTAAGGACAATACGTCCGGACACTATCGAGACTGATCTGCAACTCTTTCCAGCCGGGACTTGACACGCTTTCCTTCAGCTCAAAATCTAGGTCAGCGTTGCTTCTGCCCCTTATTCATCTTACGATTGGATAAAAAGAGTAATCTACGCTAACCTTCTCCCTATGGTCTGTTCCTATAATAATAATTTATGATTAAATTTTAACTAACTTCTGTCAACTAAGCTATGGTCTGTATTTGTTATAAAGGAAAATTCCTAAAATGACGTATTCCCTGTCACATTGGTGCTGTTCTTCTTCGTCGTCCTCTTTTCCCTTGTCGCTCCTTCTGGACCGTGGAACCTCGGTGGTTTCTGTAGCAATATGTTTTATATGATGAAGTTATCAGACCCATGCGTGATCACATATTAGGGGTCTCCTACGACATGCCTGAGGTAGGTGTAGTCCTGTTCTTCCGTTATCTCTGGAGAGAGCCTCGGGAACTGCTGGTCTAACATTTCCTGTAATACAACAACAGTATGGGATCTAAGACGCGTCAACAATGAGGAATGCAGTTAGCGACCCATAGCTTGACTGCTTGCGTCAGGGTCAGCGAATGAGAGCTGACCAAGACCCTACTCCACCTCCAAGTGGTGGTCCTGGAAACAAGCTGTATCACTGCAGTCTGGCTGATGGAGTAGGGATCGAAGAGGGAAGGCTAACCCGGTCCCAAAAATGTCGTGCTGAAGTCGGATGTGTCGGCCGAAAGGCGCAAATATCGCAGCTTCGCTGTAAACGGTCACAACGAAACCAACGTCCTTTTCAGGACGATCGAAGAAGAAGTTTACAACAAGCTTGTATGTGATGATCTGTGCCCAGGGCAGTTCCGGCTAGTTTTTGCATGAGTATTTTTCGGTCTATCTTGTTGTTGGCACTTAACAATTTGACTTTTCAGATAACATGTTTTCAGATCTTCGTATTAACAAACTCTTTCCTGTCCCATCTCTTGATGTTCTCTTCCTACTTATAGCGATGTCTTCCTTTTGCACGTTTGCCGCCAACTCTGCCTTTTGTTATGGTCTTCTGTAAGGTGTTACGTCCTTTTACATGACCAACATATTGTAGCTGTCTAATTTTAGCTAGTGCTAGCAGTTCTAGTACTTTAGTTAACAGAGATCACTTGTTGTTGAATGGCTAATTTAGTTAATTTTAAGTGGCTCAGATGTAACTGACGGACTTAAAGCCTAGGCTGAAAGGAACGTGTCTGGCCACAAGAAGGCAAAAACCCTTAAGGGAAAAAAAAAGCTGATTATCTTAAGCCACAATTGTCAGAGTACGAGGTTCCACCACGAACTGGTTGTTAAGCGGACATGCTGCCGTATCGGCAGTTTTCAGAGCTCTGAATATTACGATTGTTTCTTCTCACAACAACACTTTCTCACAGTGATTTATACATTGAGATAGTGATGTACGATGAAGAAGTGCGACGGTACATATTAGTCGAAACCTTTATCTTGATAGTGCCTTCTGGTGTGTGTTTGACGTCTAAATTTGCGTCATTTATTCTTTTGAAGTTCAAGGTCGGTAGCCAATGAGAAGTTTATGATACCGAAATGCCCTCCATTGTGCTTTCGTGTGCTGGGATATAAAAACAGCAGGAATTTATGACCTGAGAGTATATGGAGCGGACGGCAGTTCAGTTGAAAGATTTACAGGCCGTGTTATGACGTATATAAGCAGATCGTACATTATTCGGTTTATTGCCTGTTACAGCATGTTAGTGCCCATTTGTATACATAAAAAATTAAAATATGAATCTAGTACTTGGGAGAACCAGGGGTCGCTATGCCGACTTGTCGAATCAGAATCTACGATACGAGAGAGTGTTCTGTTTGGCCTTAAATGCTTCAACCCCCCCCCCAACACACCCACACACACGCTCGGCTACCTTCAAAATGTTTTTATTTAATTTACATAACGGATTTTATTCACATAAATAAAGCTGGATAACAGGAGAAATGCATAATACATGTTTTTCATCAGATATTTTACCATACTGTCTCTCTCTGTTTCTCCCTCACACATACACGCGCACATATTCTCTCATTCTCTGCCCCGACCCCCTCCTGTTGACCGGGCATCAGAGCACACCCGCCAATGAAAAACAAAGAGAAAGCCTTTAGCTAGCTATTAATCTCATACAAAACTGAGTTTTGGTTTACTATTGCGAAAGCTAAAATCGTAAAGCTTCATTAGCCATGTATGCCATGAGCGACCAGTTATTATCCCTATGTTTTTTATTACCTCACATTAAGTCGTGACTTTTTCCAGACTTAATTGAATTCATGTAAGGCACTCCTGATTTATGACGTCACTGTACACTGATTTCGGGCGCTTGTTCTTCTGCATAAGAAGAATTTTGAAGTGAAAATACTTGGGTTCTGTATCCTCCGTGACTGTATACTGTGCGTACAGGATGCATATTACTATTTTTGTTATAAAAGATAGTCTTGGATGGGTGCGAGTCATGGGCAATGACTGCAACCCACAAAAGCCTGATCCAAACCTCAGAAACGAGGTATCTGATGAAGGTGGTTGAAATAACAAGAAAAAACATGATCCGCTACCAGACGTTACGTCATGGTCTAAAAATCCAACCTCTGCAGATCCAAGTAGAACAGTCCCAACGAAGATGGTTAGGCCATATCTGCAGAATGGGAGAAGATCGGCTACCACGACAAGTATGTGAAACTAAGAGCCAGGAATCCAGACCTCCAGGACGACCCAGAGTCCGCTGGGAGGACAGCATTAGACAATCTTTAAAGGACCGAGGGCTAGAATGGAACCAAGCCAGGAGGAAGACAGCCGATTGGATAGTCTGGCGCTCTCTCTTTCAAATCTCTACACCTCACGATAGAAGAGGAACAACTAAGTAAGTAAGTAAGTTATAAAAGATAATACCGGTGCCTTTTTAGACGGTTCCGTTGAGACCATGGATGTATTGGGTTTACTCTTCTTTAGAAGTTCATGCTAGTGTGAGAACATGTCATTTGGTATCTTTAATGAGAATCTGGCGATGGATAGGGCACATATTGAGAAAACCTTTTGATAGCATTACATAGCAGTCATGGTTGTGAAATCTCCAAGGCTAGGGAGGTAGAATGAGAACACGGAGAAGAGAACTGAAGACAGAAATGACAGAGACGAGTGACAGGAACAACCGCAAGCTCATGGCACGGGGCAGGAAAATGTGACATTATATTGTTGAAGGTCTGTGCTCGCTAGGGCGTGAAAGATAATGGTGGTAATGATTTGGTAACCTTTGCACTCTCTCTCACTCATGTTGTTGTTATTGATCCAGTGACGTTTGGGCTCTCGCCCTTCGGCCGTGTGCCATGTAGTGGTATTTGCATGTGTCACATAATATCTTTTGTTGCGCACATGGACTTTGGTGGAATAAACATATATTTTGGTGCGCACATCAGCTTTAAAAGAAAATGGTGCAAAGGGGTGCAATGGAATGGAGTGAACAGGAAGCCTGACAGAGAAAGATGTCAGTTGGCCGGCTTTAGAAGCCGCAATGCATATTAATCGTGCTCTCTTTATGGTCGCTGGGTTTTGTACAGCATTGTTGTATATTCCAAGGGTAGTAGGACTTGTTGATCCAGCCATATGGTTATTGCTGACAATGTATTGATATTGTTATTGAATTCATACGTGTCTCATTGTTATTATTAAAAAGGGAGATTGTCAGCATGCCTTCGTGTACGCTTTGTGAATGGCGTTTACAAGTATGTTGATTGTGTGACCTCTCGCAGTTTCATACGAGCTTAGAGGATAATGTCATGAAGGTGTAGATATTATACTGTGACAGCATGTGCTCGCATGTTGTTCTGTTGCTCCTTATAAGGTGTTCCACTTATCTTGTCAAGGAGGAAGCAGCATTGTCTTAACATCATCAAGTGCTGGGCACTCGAAGAGGTGGTGCTCAACAGCTTCATATGGGTAGGTACTTTAGATGACTCTCTGGAGTGTGTTGTGGTTGGAATGTGTTTGATGTAAGAGTTTATTTAATGTAAGATGGTTGATGTTGTCAATAGGATTAAGACCAGTCTGATTATGAGAAAAAGTCATTTATTCGTAGAGTGCATACAGTGAGTCCAAGATCTTCTGATACACAAATGCCTGCAGAATTTTCAGCCACCAAACAAAACGACGAATATTGTTGGGATTAGTGTTGTTGACTCGTGATTCGATCATAAAGTATTTGCTTTCCGATTCCTCACAATTGGGACGCCACATGGCTTTGATAATTTACAGCAGCTCCATGCCGATTTCCGTGGAATGAAAAACACCGTGTTAGACTGTAGCTAGGACATACCTGTTACTCCATATTAAAGTTTGTTTTTCAGGACTTTGGTCAGACAAATATGCAGCCAGATTTTCAGAAAAAAAAATTGCATCGTTTGGCGAGATCCGTCGGTTATATTAGGTCGCATGTCCAGATATAAAATACTTTGTGTTCTGGTCAATCCAGTGTCCTCATCAGTGAGGGATGACGTCAGTATAGAGGCCAGACGTGGTCACTTGGCCTTGTTAATAGAGAAAAGGCTGAGACAGATTAGGTGGGGCCCATGGAAAAAAGTGCAAGAAGGTGGAGCTTAATGGACGATGAGCTGGATGTATTATCTGCAGTCTGTTAGACGAATTAGAGAATGCTGCATGAACTGGGCACACTACAATACCTGCATTGTAGAAAACTAGACACACCGTACACAACTTACTTAGTCGTTCCCCTTCTACCGTGAGGTGTAGAGGTTTGGAAGAGAGAGAGCGCCAGACTATCCTGTCGGCTGTCTTCCTCCTGGCCTGGTTCCATTCTAGTCCTCGGTCCTTCAAAGATTGTCTAATGGTTTCCTCCCAGCGGACTCTGGGTCGTCCTGGGGGTCTGGATCCCTGTCTCTTAGTTTCCCATGCTTGTCGTGGTAGCCGATCTTCTCCCATTCTGCAGACATGGCCAAACCATCTTGTAACCGCGTATACCGTGAGTCTTCAGATACAGATTATATTAACATATAAAATAAAATTTTATAGAAACAGAAGATAAAAAAATCTTAACGCAGATGTTTAATTAGGCCAGGTTAGCTTCGAAACGCCACGCATTTATTTAGGCTAAGCTTCGCTTGTATAGTTGCGTTGGTCACGTGATTTCCCACCAATGGTTAGGCTCAGTCCTTTTTTCCCCGGAATGAACGAGAGACGAAGCCATTTTTTGAGCAATCATGAATTTAGAGCGGTCGAGAGAAGACATAATTCTTCTTGCTCAGTGATATTCTAATAGAGGAGATTGACTTCGCACAATTAATGCAACTGTGTAACTTCGAAATGTAGAATGATTTGTTTTGTGAATTCATGAGAAACGTAAGTAGTGCTAAGAATTGAATGCAAATGTTAGAGCCCACAGTCATAACTGAAACAGAGCTACGCTCGAAAACTGGGTAAAGAATTGTAAACCCAGGCACATATTTGAACCTTTTACCAAGGATGAAGGTCCTTAAGCAGAGAAAGTTTGGCTTTTCATTGAAATGAAGGGATAAGAAAAACGTCGTGAAATCTAGACCACAATTCCCAGTATAAACAAAAAGGAACACTAGAAGGATAGAGGATCATCTCAATTTGGTGCCGTATGACCAGTCCTCTACAAAGAGCAGAGAAAATCCGACTATAATCAACCCTAGTGCATAAGGAAACCACGATTAACAAGGAATAAATAAGACTAGAAAATGTATCGACAACAAGAGTATAGGCAGGCCAGCCCATATAGCTATCGTTTTACACATGAAAATACCTGGACAATGCATAACAAACACGTTCCGCGCCACCCGCCCAATTTCAACAAGAGAAATGAATATTGTCTGCCAGGAAGTTATCCTAAAGTAGACGCACATCCCACTGCCCCAGATAAATATGTATATGGCTCGCATACTGGAAGCTATTATGCTGTAGACCTACAGAAACCTAATGCAGGTTTTATTGAAAAGGAAGAAATGTTATACAACTCTACAACGGGAGGTTGCTATACCTCTAAACACGTACACAGACGAAGCGAAAACCCTTCATATGAAGAAAACAGAAAATCCTACACCCCAGATGAAGAAGATGACAGTTGTTCAACCCATCGTAAAGTAACATATGCGGATAGGCGAAGTTACAGTGTTTACAGTAGAAACAACATATATCAACGTAAAAGTCGTCCTCAGCTTGACAGAGATAGACGATTTATTGATTACCGGACATACGAAAAACCACATAGCACATGGCAGAAACGGAGGTATCCGATCCACGCTGTTCCTCGTTCGAATCCCCAGCACACAAAATCCCATGCCGTTTGCCTCCTAACAACAGACGGATGGAGAGCACACATCGGTCCCATAACACCAGGAATGACAGCCAAGACATACCAACAAGTAAATTTAGCACAATCAACTCCTTGGAATACTCAACCCAGGCCAACAAAACAAGTACCAACAACAAATAAAACCAAGTTAATTTGTGCAAAAACAACGATGGTTTGTGTAGCAACACAAACAGACCTTCTTAAAGCAACTTATATTCACACTCAAACTTACTCCCGTGGTGATAAATCGTCAGCTGATACCTATCACACCCCAAATTCAGGCAGCTCCAGTTTTAACACTAGTGACAACCAAATACTGCTATACCACAAGAACAAGATTGGTCGTTCAAAACAATCAGATCCTGAAGAAACTATACCCAAGCAGATTGTTGAACCATATACCAGCAATCTTTATGAAGACGAAACGCAACAAGAAATGAGAAACTACAGTGTCAACCCCGGCACAGCTTTGTCAGACCCCAACGAACAAAATGACAGAGAAATGGTAGAATTATAAGAACAAGAAACAGACATTGATACAGCCAGTCCTATTGAAACCAGTGATGCAGATAGCACCTTATTGGTACCAGACTCCAATGTACATGATGACGACACAATGTCCTTTGTATCAGACTCAGATAGTGGTATCGAGTCAGTATTCAGCATCCCACCAGTACAGGTTTCCACCACAGTTGAATCGTTTTTTCCTGAGCCTCACGAATCGCCTCCTGTGGCCACATTTGTAGAACTGCCACAACCACCAGTCATGTCACCCCCAGCCACACATTCCCAGGCTACATTGCCATCATCACTGATTTCCTTTGCGCCCCAACAATCAGTCAATGTCATGTCACCTCCAGCTACAGTACAACCATTGACGTTTTCTTCAGTTGCCCATCAACCTCTCAATGTCAACAATGCCATCTCCAGTGCTGTACCCGCTGTACAACCAGTCAACAACCATCCCAGTCCGGCCTTCCGTATGGCACTGCTAGAGCTGGAGAAGCAAAGCAAAGAGATGGAAAGGTTTACATACAGATTAGCTATGTCTGGCCTATCCAGCCGGGAAATTAAACAGAGAGAGAAACCTTTGCAGCTATTCTGAAAACACGCCCCTCAAGTCTTCAATGTACATGCCATCCCATGTACGGTCACCGCGAATGTGAACTTACTTTTTAACAATGTACTAACTTTCACATGTACTTTCGTTTCAGACTATGTTCAGATTGACAGTTATAGATGACTTTATGCCAGAAAGTTTTTTCCCAGCCATACCACTACTGATGCCAGAGAAAAATCAAGACCAGCACACGGAGGATTTTCTTTAGATAGTATAGTTTTGTGAAATAAAAATGACAAAACAATTGATAACACACGGTGTTACGAGTTTACAGACATTATTTAGTTACAGACATTTTCTTAATATTTAGAATGTTACACAACCTTACCTATAACACATGTGTCACACTATTCTGTTGTAACATGGATCTACACTTTTGAAACCGATCATATTCCACGCTCCATTCACCAGACTTCTTGTCCTTGCAGATCCAGAGTCCTGTATTTTCGCATCTTAGTGCATTTTCATGCAGACACTTTACACCAGTAGTTTTTCTTACCCCATACTAATATTTCTTTGATCTAAATTATGCTAAACTCCTTTATTCTATCACCTTGACCAATCATACTGTTCCTACTATGACATCTGTTAACAGCATATAATTCATACCCAAAACTAGTATTGCATGTTATGCTATTTTTCTCCACAGGATTATTTATTTTTCAAATGTATATTATTATTTTAGACCCAGATGTATATTAGTACAGTCAAGAATTTTAAACATTCTCCTAAAGAGATTCCATATCCCAACCTTGACTCTCTATAATAAGATTTTCTTCACTCCACTGTTACATCATCTTTGACTTACTATTTTTCCTTTCCACTATATTGAGACGACATTCTAGACTTGTGATTTTTTCAATCCCAATCATATTCATTCCTTGGAATTACAATCATGTTGTAATCAGGAGATCCTTGATGTACCCTTTCCTCGCCACTTATTGACAACAGATACTGCTACAACATTCATTCTATTCTAACCTAAACTATTACTTGCAGCCCTATTGGTTAGGATTTACTATTAGGAATATTGATAGTATATCTAGTGTTTAGTGAATTGATTTTTATCATTCTTTAGTACTTGTGATACAAACAGAAAAGAAATGGAAAAGAGAAATGAAAAAAAAAGAAATGAAAAAGAAAAAATGAAAAAGAGACAAAAGACATAAAAGAAAAAATGAAAAGAAAAATGAAAAGAAGAGAAAACATTCTATAGGATTGCTATATGTTTATATGCCACCCTCACACATTTTGATGATGATAAGCCAATATTGTAAAACATTGACTGCCCTGAGGTTAGCAGCTGAAG
This sequence comes from Oreohelix idahoensis, assembly GCA_024509875.1. Taxonomy (NCBI): domain Eukaryota; kingdom Metazoa; phylum Mollusca; class Gastropoda; order Stylommatophora; family Oreohelicidae; genus Oreohelix; species Oreohelix idahoensis. Next base: position 47,071 of record JAMPIV010019765.1, on the reverse strand, counting down.
AAGAAAATAAATAAATCACCCTATGCCAGTCATACACCCCACCAGCTTGATCTCTGATACTCCAGCAGTATTTTGTTGATACTGCCTATCACAAGTACCCCAATGACATTTGCGCATGCTGAATTTCTGCAAATGAAGAATCCCTTGAGAGCATTAGTATATGCTAACCCCAGATTGAACAAATTGCACCTATTTGTTGATGATGCCTTTGCCCATGTTAAAGAAATAGCATTTGCACATGCTGACCTAGCAAATGAAATACCCCTTTACAGCATTTGTATATGCTGAACCCACATTGAATACCCCATTACCGGATGATAACCACTAATGACACATGAGATGAAGAAGCAACTGGTTATGTATGATGAAGATGCCATTTTATATTAACGTGAAACTTTATGTTGTCACAGCTGAGATTTTATTGTAATGGTTATGCACTAAATCCCCCACATTAACATTGGAGGAGCAATAATCTTAGTCTTTCGTGGATACGAGATAAGACAAGGAGATAATGGAATATTTTATGAATACCATGGACATGGAACAAATCAGAGCAGATGATAGCTGCACACATGAGGACCATATTTGAAGTCATTATTGAAGGATTATCAGTAGACAAGAGACAAATAGATTATGATAATCCCATGGAACCACAGGTACTAAGGACACAAAATGGAGATTAAATAATGGAGAAAAAAAAAATAATAATGACTGAATAATTACTACGCCCAGAGGTAAAGGAAATAGAGATACATCCGCATTTTCGGAGAAGATATCTCTTTGATTTTTGCTCATTGCCTTTGTAATATGAACATGGTTGTATAACAAATGACTATCCCTTATCACGAATTACAGAATGTTGTAAGATAGTTGAAATAAATTGACGATTTAATATACTCATGACATACCCAGAATTACAGGAGAGAAAAAAATAAATAAATGATTGATGAAATTGGACGTACTGAGATTTGCTCACCCCGAGGATATTGGATAAAAAAATAATGTTATCCCAAGGACAGACATGTCACAGATATATCATGGAGATATTATGACATAAGAAAAGAATACCTAGATTGGAAATGCAGCAAACTTTGTCAACGACACCATGAAATAGACCCCCGCCCCACACTTAAGATATAACTGACGGACGGGATTTTTGTATTATAAGTACCATAAGTCACCCATCTGGCTGTAGTCAGTGGATGTTACAGGCACTACATAACTCTGACTAACCTTCGACCTGCGAAGGCAGAGTTGGTGTTCAAATCCTGAAAATATGTACAAAAGTATTTTACCTCATATTGCGATAAAATTATGAAAGTTTTGTTGATGTTTACAAATGATTAGTCGATGTGTTGTTGATAAAAATATTGTTAGATGTCATACATTGAAAGTCAATACTGATGAATTCCCAGTATAAACAAGAGGACCAGGAAAGATCCACACCTATAAAATATTGGAGCACCACATATATATGGAGAATATGGGATTTATAAAAAAAAAAAAATAAATAAATAAAAAAAATAAAGGAAATACAAAATGGTATACAAGGATAAACAAGTGATAACAGATACATATTGTCAAGGATACCAGGTTATTTCAAAAATAAATGAACAAGTACAAGTAATGAGATTTTTAATCATTTTATTTGGTACATTGTAATTGCTTATCAGAATAAATTGTTACATTGAGGTTTGAAAATGATTATGTACAGGTCTGAAATTGTTTCCCATATGCAATAATAAATAACAAAAGAAAGCATGATGGATCACCACAGATAAATTAACTGACTTATACAATTGGATCGTCATTTGCAAAGATGATATGGATATTTTGAAAAAAAAAAAAAAATGGGAATACTTTCTACTGCAATATACATGGAGTGCTTACTCAATAAATAAGTTAGGACCAAAACTTATTAGAACACCAGGAGTGAAAATAACATAAAATTTTGAACCACTCAGAGGACACAGATATAGAATTAGGTTTCCCCCCACAATGTCCAATACAGTGTGTCAACTATATTGTTGGAATAACATGCATGTGGATTATGATAATTTTTTTTTTTTTTTTTTTTTTTTTTTTTTTCGTACGCCCGCTAATACTCGAGGCGAAATCTCAGGTTATTATTTATGTCTAACCTGACATTGATTTTACGTGAGTATCCCTTTATTTCTTGTACAGAGACAGGTGTCCCTCGCCATTCAGGCAAATACTCGCCGATTTTGGAGGTACCCATTGCAGCTGGGTCGGCTCAGGAGCCGCCAGTCCCTGGTCGACGACACTCCTTCAAATGTCCTCGCCAGGTCTCGAGTTAATCCAGTCCAAATCCCGGTCCACGAAAAATCCTCAAATGCCGTCGCCCGGGTTTGATCCTGTATCACCCGGTCGCCAGAGCGGTGTTGTAACCACTACGCTAGCGCGGCTCCCATTATGATAATGAAATAGGATATTATTGTTCATGTTCCCAATGTTGCCACTCCCCATATTTTTGAGTGATGACTTAATGAATATTTTTGTTGGTCAGGGTTGCCAATTTAACAATGTGTTGAAAAATGCTGGATAGTTAAAAAAATTTTTTGAAGTTGATGTCCATCCCTAAGTTTTTATAGAGAAGTTGATCTCACATAGATATAGGAACCCAGTTTAGGAATTAGTTTAAATTTTTCCGAATTATTTTTGGACTTAGAAAATTTTTTTGAACTTTAAATTTTTCTGAACATTTTTTTGAACTTAAGAAATTTTTGGGATAAATTTTTTAAGATTTGATAGTACTCAAATGTCTCCCTACGGGATACATTTGCAGGGCCCCGGGATCTGTATGTAACCGCGTATACCGTGAGTCTTCAGATACAGATTATATTAACATATAAAATAAAATTTTATAGAAACAGAAGATAAAAAAATCTTAACGCAGATGTTTAATTAGGCCAGGTTAGCTTCGAAACGCCACGCATTTATTTAGGCTAAGCTTCGCTTGTATAGTTGCGTTGGTCACGTGATTTCCCACCAATGGTTAGGCTCAGTCCTTTTTTCCCCGGAATGAACGAGAGACGAAGCCATTTTTTGAGCAATCATGAATTTAGAGCGGTCGAGAGAAGACATAATTCTTCTTGCTCAGTGATATTCTAATAGAGGAGATTGACTTCGCACAATTAATGCAACTGTGTAACTTCGAAATGTAGAATGATTTGTTTTGTGAATTCATGAGAAACGTAAGTAGTGCTAAGAATTGAATGCAAATGTTAGAGCCCACAGTCATAACTGAAACAGAGCTACGCTCGAAAACTGGGTAAAGAATTGTAAACCCAGGCACATATTTGAACCTTTTACCAAGGATGAAGGTCCTTAAGCAGAGAAAGTTTGGCTTTTCATTGAAATGAAGGGATAAGGAAAACGTCGTGAAATCTAGACTACATTAACAAATAAACGAAGGAACACTAGAAGGATAGAGGAGCCACGCCATGTTTTTGCAAGTTGAAAAGATCACGAGATGCAAAAAGGAATATTGCATCATTAAAATAATGCATTGACTTTTTATGCTTGTTTTATTAAATGTCAACATGCTGTTGTGCAAATTTGGTGTGGTTACCATTTGACTTAACCCAGTTCTTGTTGAAGATTGAATAAACATTTGTTTCATTGAACACAAATGCTGTTGACGAATCATATGTTTGCAGTTGGCCATCATACAAATTTTTAAGGTATCATACCAAAGCTAATCGCTGCAGGCATAACACAAATAAAAACTATCTGCTCTAAAAATAAAACATCATAAAGGATTATCCCCGAACCTGGTAAAATCCTGTAAGACTGTAGAGAGAAATCATCACCTCTAGCAGGCTGGCTAGTCATCAAAATCTAATACTCTCGATTTGAACAGCAACCCCCACTACCCTACCCGGCCACAATCTTAGTTGGGACTGTTCTACTTAGGTCTGCAGCCCGTACACAACACGCATAGAAAATTGGAAACCTTACACTCTAAAGGTCCTACTTCCCATACAGAAAACCGGACAGGTTATTTGTATGTTTGTCCACGTATGCTTATTTGAGAAAGGATTATTGAAATAATTGGGATTTAACTGAAGGTCTCTGTCTGTGCATCTTTCTGCCCCTCCACCGGACATTAGATCCAGGAACTACAATTCTATTGTGACCTTTGCACACTCTAGTCACTTTTTCTATTATTACGCGTTTGCCCTGTCGTAAACACACCCCCCCCCCCCCCCCCCCCCCCGCCGTGCTGTCTTTGTAACTTATATACTGTACAGAAAATTTAAAAAAAAAAAAGGAAAAACAAACCGTTCGACATATAAATACGAGCCCGGAATGCACTTTTAGTAACGCGTAAGCCCCTCTTCTGGTGAGGTGTGTGTACCTAATGACTTTCATTATGAAGGAAATTTCGTGCGTACAACTTTTATCCACACACAAAGCATCTGTTGAAACGTGAAAATCTGTGGCAGCAGGCAGACTTATTATGCACACGTGCGTCGAGGTTTTCTGAAGTACGTTACCTCGATAGGGCACGTGTGACCTTATACATTGATATCGCTATTTCGTTGTGTTTTGGTGAGAAACCACTCAAAAATCCAATCGCTCGAAATACGCGCGAAGTATCGTTTGTTTTTGGAACAGCAGCAGAAGATAAGTGGTTTCAAATGGCCTATTCATAACGATACCGTTTTTGAGGCTTGAAACCAGGCGCATGGTGAAAGCAGCTCTTCAAGCCAGTGATAATGAGAAGGACCCTCCATGTTGTCAGGTAACGTCTTAGAGGCATTATCTTGAGATCGGTGACATCGCAGCCACGTATAGCGTGGAATGAAACCAGCCGTCGATCGATTTCACGTCGTCGATAAAGTAAAGTTCAAACTGAAGCGCTTAGCTTAGACCTGTCTTCATTACAAAGGTCTTGAAATGAAAGTGACCCTTAACCCTACTTATGGAGACCGCTTGTGGCTTTTGTCAGCGTAAGAAAAAGCATGTAAAACTAAGCGTCTTGTCTGAGTTGTTGTTCCCCGAGTTGGGTATAGTAAGGATGTTCATGTAAGGAATTGTCAGTTGTGTTGGAAGGTTTTAGGTTGCTGCGTAACTTACCGCCATTATGGTTGATATTGTCGACCAGTCGTCACCTTAGCAATGCTTTATTCCATCTCCACTTCAGCTTGTGAGAAAAACGCGTTCAAAGTGTGTGGGTTACTAGTTGAAAAGAAGGATATATCCCATTAAAAAGACATTTTGCATGATGATCCGAAATGTTAACTGTAAGACTTTGTTTAGGATGATAGATGAAACTATATGATGCAGATTTATGACTTCAGGCCAGTTTTGATCAACAGTGCAGATGAAATACAGCAGAACTAAAGCGACGTAGTATGATTACTATTCTCTATTGTCTGTTGTATTTTGATCGGAAGATGTTTTCCCTTGAAGCCAGGCATGCGCGTAGAAAATTGATTTCTGGCATTCTCTGTGTTGGTGACATTATTTGCCTTCCTTATTCCCCATTTTGTTTATTCTGGTGTTACTGATTGTTCTTTAAGGTTGTACTGATCTTTTGTCTTTGTCTGTTACGTTAACATGTTACAGCCGATATCGTCATTTTGATGCTAATACTGGTCAAGCCATTTTGTTTTCTCACTGTTGTCTTTATTTTCATCATCGTCTTTTTTTCTCTTGGAACTAGAGATTTCGTCAGTTTTCTCTTTTTACAGAGCGTGGGACCACAGCTACAGGTCTGTACCACGTGCAATTATAGCGGTGGTTTCCGTGGCAACCTTATTCGCATGATAATGTTGCCAGCCTCAATACAGAACGTCATGTTAGTCGATTGTTATGACATATACGAGGGTGCAGTACTACTATTCTTTGTTTCACAGATCGCTGGGAACTATACAGGACGTGTTTTTAATATATTCATATATTATGGTCATAATATTTGTGTTCATATAACGTAATCATTGTGTCAAAGAGGACCATGATCATCTAAATCAGCATTTCTCAACGTACCGCGAGCTGTAGACATAATAATTTTTATGCAGGGGTTCTCTGAGACCTGAAAATTATTTCAAAGTGTGACGGTATTGCCTCCCCTGCTTTGCAGTAGTGGTCCAACTGTAGCCAAAACTCAAGAGTATCTATTATTTTCAATGGAGTCTATCTTTACACAAGATTACTCTTGGCAGATATGTAGATAGAAGAGCAGTAAAGCTTATATCACATGGGAGTCTTCACAAGATATTCAGATAAGCGAAAACAATGCTGGCTGTTGCTGAGCACGTTAATTCTGTAATCTGCCGACGCCTTTGTGAAGGATTTAAGTACATTACTTTCAGCTCGTTTAAGCCCCCCACCCCTGATTTACTCAGTGGAATTCTGTTATTCTAGTACAGCTCTGTGTATGTGTATGGTAATTTGACTGAGACAAACATGCAGTAACTTTAAAATGATTAAATCGAAGTTAAATTTGTAACACTTACAAATAACAAAATTTAATAATCACTTTAGGTGTTAACAGTTGGAAATAATTTGAATAGTTATGGATCAAGAAAAATTATAATCACAGTCTTTAGGGAATGTATGATTGTTACATACATTTATTACCTAAGGGGGTAGTCGTCGGTCCTGCCAAATGTACGCACCAGTCTTGAGATAGTTATATTATTTGTGCGGTCGAATGATTCGCGCACTGACGTGCACAAAGCAATGAGTGTTGCTTTGGGACGCACGGGTAACCGAGTTGAGTAGTTTGTGACGTCATGTTTTGTCGGGGCTGTACGGACCATGTTTATGTCCGATATATATTTCCTTGGAATTTTGCTGGCAAGTGTGGAAGAAGCCATTATGTTGTATGATCTCTACTGGTTCATGTTGAAGCCAACAGTAGTAGGATCAAGTAAGTGTCGCCCCATGTCACTAAATGTTTATTGAGTAAATTAAAGTGTAAGGCCGCTCATAGTTCTGATCTAGCGGGAAATCCATCGCTGTATGATATTTTCTAGAATGGACAGACGGAGTCGGTAGCCTTTTGAATTACCGTAGAGGAAGAATACCTACGAGTACACAAAGTTGATTGAATTATATGCTTCTCATGTTTTATATGCCGTATGTTAGTAAATGCCAAAGTCATGGCAGGGATATAGAGAGGTTAGTCAACACAGAACTCTAACCTGGTCGTATTGTTGGAGATGACTTTATTTTGATATTTATATATATAAACTGCCTAAGTATTGTAGGAAGGAAGCCTGGAATCATGGCAAGTCTGATAAGAAATATTACTCATTGAGTATGAATCCGTTGGTCATAAGATACGTCCTTGAGAGAAGGTTAACGGACGTTATTACAATACATATACTATGGCAAAGGAAGGGATCCTTAGACACTTGAATAAGAGGGACTATATTGTTAGAGAATCTTCATCCCTTGAAAAGTGATGATCAACATTGTGATGTATGACCTTTTTTGCACCTGTAACTATGACTGTCTTGTTCAACGCCGTATATGTCACGTTCAATAAAATCTATGTACATTCATCACAGCCTTGCGTGCTGCCTATCAGTGACCAGTTGATCACTACTTGTTGGAGTGTCGTTTGAAGAACATTGTTGACATTTTGTTCATTTCAACCATTCGCGTTTTAAGTTATCTCTTCATATATAAACTGAACTCAACAAATAAGAATGGAGTCAACAATAAATGGTAGGCCAGCGTGGTCTGGAAATAACTAATTTCCAAGGAACGAACTTAATCCAAGTATCGATTGAAAAGAAGATTTTAACTTTCAAGGCTCCAACATCTCGAACTTGGAACCCAGTGGGATGAGAAATCAGAAACAACTTACGTTTACCAAGGTCAAGGTCTTCAATCAACCTCCACGTTAAGTTTCACAGTGACTGACATCCTGGGGATCACCTCTTCATCATTATTGCGTGCGAGCTGTAATCTAGATACGCAGAACGAAGTATTTTATCTGCAAACGTACATCCACGGAGACGAGGCACATTGATTTTTTACCTGCACGCGAGATGAGTATAACGTGTTTCCGTTGTACACTTTATTACGCTTAGTTGTGCCTTCCGTGATATGTCCACATTCATATTTTTCGTGTTACATGTTATATGTGTGTATTCTTCGTGGGAGGTAGGGAATGGCGATCTGACGGGAACGAGATCCATCTCGAAGCCAATTCCGTCTTAAGTGTTCTGTAGGACATTATTTTGCAGACTTCCCGCAGTGGAATGTTCCTATGCGTGAGCATAGAAGGATCTTTGGTCCACTGTGTCTGGTAGTCTGTAACACCTGACTGTTTTAGCTGTTTCGTCAAGTTTTAATTGTTGTTTTTGGTATTTATTTTACTCGTACCTTATTTTTATGATGAATTTTGTTTGTATTTTGCGTCCGTCTCACCTTTCCTGTCGTTCAGTTTTTTACAAAACCTATGTTTTTACACTGTGTTGTCAATTGTACTGTTAATTATCTGATCGTAGTTATCGTCGTATATTTTTACGATATTCTATTTTAGTTATACATTTTTATTTTTTTGATTTCTACGATTGTGTTCTACCGTCCAGTTTATCATGTCTTGTCGGTATTGTTTCTATTGTTTGTCTCGTTGTTCATTTCATGACATTTGATTACATAAATTTATTGATTAATAACATATTTAATAATTATATGATAACATTATACCGTTCTAAGGACAGGAACGAAGAACACTTGTTATAATAACAAGGTTAACCAATTTATATTGATTAATTATCATTTAATATCTAGAGTACTGTGACTACTTATATAGAATAATGTATTCACTCGATTATTTCATTAAGCAAGCAAAAGCTCTTCAGATGGCTCCTGATGAAGCAAAAACATTTGCACTTGCAGAATATAGAAAAGCTCAAGAAATAGAAGCCGAACAGAGAAAGTTAGAAACTTTAAGACTAGAAAAACTTCAATTTGAGGCAGATCAAAAACGGATTGAGGCTGAGGAAAAAGAGAAGAAGATGAAATTTGAGGCAGATCAAAAACGGATTGATGCTGAGGAACATGAAAAGAAGAGGAAATTTATAGCTGAGGAAGATGAGAAAAAAATGAGATTAGCCGCTGAATTAGAAGAGAAACGAGTTCAAAAGGAAATGGAACAGAAACAAAAAGAAATGGAAGATAGGAGATTAATAGCTGAACAAAATGTAAAACGACTTCAGCTTGAGATGGAAGAGAATGAAAAAAAAACGACAGCATGAACTGAAATTAGCAGAGTCAGAATATGAGAGAATTAGGTTAACTCAGGAATCTAATTCTCAGAGAACTTTTGAAAGCCAAACTTCATCCAGACATGATCATTTTAAGGAAATTCACCTTAAATTACCAAAATTTAATCCCCCGTCTGATGACGTGATATTCTTCCTAGATAGGTTTGAGGCCACTTGTGGGTCTTATAACGTGGATAAAACGCTATACTGTACATATTTATCCAGATTACTTACAGGGGATGCATTAGCAGTTTATCATACCACCAGCATTGGTGAGAAAAATGACTATAATGCTCTTAGAGCGGCACTTCTGCAAAAATTCCAAATGACAGAAGACGAATATCGTTTGAGATTTCATACATTACTACCCCAATCTAGCAGAAATTTCAATGATTTTCTGTCACAAATACGACTAACACTAGAAAGATGGATTGAATTATCCAAAATTGAAAAGTCGTATGAAGGTCTCTTCGATTTACTGATGCGCGATAAGGTTCTTTCGTCTGTAAATCCTACATTTCTCGCATTTGCAAGAACGGAAACCTTTATCTATGAAAAATTTAGAAGAACATGCAAAAAATTTTTGCACTGCTCACCCAAACATGGATCTAAGTAACGCACAGATTAAGAATGAATTGCCTGTTGCTTTTGCAGCACAACAAAACAATTTTTCACGAAATCGTTCCTTTAGTGCTGACAGGTATGCCAATAAGGGAAATAATTACAATTTTAACAATGATAACTTTTACAAAGGGAAGCAATTTCAACAATCTGCTCCATTTAATGTTTCTTGGAACCAAGCTCACAGATCACGAGATTTTGGTAACAATTATTTTAAAAATAATCAAGGACATTATAATAAACAAAACTGGAGATCAAAATCTCAGGGTCCGCAAAACAGACAAGGTTCTTGGAATAAAAATTTTAAAGAACAGCATAACTTTAATTATACAAATTATCGGACTCGTCCAAATTTTAACTTTAGCAGAAACGACAATTGTAGCAATTTTAATGACAATAATCAAAATCGATCGCGTCGCAGAGATAGATCGTCAAGTAATACGGTTAGACATTCTAATGTCTCTTTAATTGATACACAGGCTAACATTGAACAGGGTAAAGTAGCTGAAACTCATAATGCTATGTGTTGTTCTCTTGATTGTACCCAAGTCAAAGATTGTTCAGAATGCTCTACTCTTTTCCAGCCCAAGGCGATCACGACGCTGCGTTGCGGTCATACTTTGCCTAGTCTACCTGCAGTCTGCATGGCCACTCCTGCGTCAGTACACCATGGACAGGGCTCTCTTAAGTTTAACAGAGGATTTGTTAACAATATTTCATGCTCTCTTTTATTCGACTCAGGTTGTACGACAGTGGGCGTCCGGACATCGCTGATCGACCCTAGTTGTGCGACGGGCAGGGTTGTGAAATGTGTCACGTTTGGCGGAACTGTGGAAACATTCCCCACAGCCATTATAACACTTCATACTCCATTTTTTTCAGGACAGATCCAAGCATGTCTTCTTCCAAATCCAATTTGTGATTTGATTCTTGGTCGCATACATGGTATTAAAGAGTGTTCACCCCAACAAATAGCTGAATGGGAAGAGCGACATATTCAAACTGCAAATGCAGTAGTAACTAGAGCGCAAGCTACTAATATGTCGCATGATACACCTATTGAACCTACAGTTCATACCACTTGTGATGATGATGCTCCTATCTCACGGGAGTTGTTTGCAACATTGCAAAAGAATGATGATTCATTAAAAAAAAATTTTTCAGTATGTGAACAAAAAGAATACAAGCAACAAACTTGCAAAATCTAGACATGACTTTATACTTAAAAATGGGATTTTGGTTAGAGTAATACGGGAAAAGGATTCATCCTTATGTTCTCAGATTCTAGTCCCATCCTGTATGAGATCTCGTATTTTACGACATGCGCATGACTCGCAATGTGCGGGCCATATGGGTTTTTCGCGTACCAAATCCAGAGTGCTTTCTGCATTCTACTGGCCAGGCGTATATAGGGACATCACTCTCTATTGTCGGTCCTGTTTGATATGTCAGGAAGTTAAGGTACGGGGTCCATTTCATGCGGCTCCTATTCAAGCTGCGGACATCCCGATTAGACCATTTGATAAAATGGCCATTGACATTATTGGTCCGATACTTCCATCTGCTAGAGGGCATACGCATATCCTTACGTGCATTGATATGTGCACTCGTTGGCCTGAGGCCATCCCTCTCAAGAACACCTCATCTGCCAGTGTAGCAGAGGCATTGATGTTAATCTTCTCACGCATTGGTTTTCCACGGAAAATCTTGTCGGATCATGGGGTTCAGTTCATTTCTGAATCCATGTCTCAAGTTATGAAGACATTAGGTATAGACAGATCTCTTAGTTCTATTTATCATCCGATGTCAAATGGGTTAATTGAGCGTCTCAATAGGACACTCAAGCAGTTGTTGGGTAAGATGACTCAAGACCATCCCCAAGACTGGGATCGGGTCCTACCCGCTTGTCTCTTTGCGTATCGCGAGGTGCAAAATCAAGCAACGGGGTTTTCTCCATTCCAGCTTGTTTTTGGCATGCAACCACGCGGTCCTATGTCGTTAATCCACGACTTATTGGTTGACGAGAATATTGAAGAGGAAACTCAATCCTCTTATGAGTATGTGATCTCTCTGAGAAAGAGAATCATAGATGCTTGTAGACTAGCTACTGCATCATCTGAACAAGCCAAAGAAAAAGCTCGTCTATTTGCAAACAAGTATAGACGTCTTCGCCAGCTCATACCTGGTGATGAAGCTTTTGTCTTACTACCTACGCATAACAATCGTCTTTTAATTACCTGGAGAGGTCCTTTCAGGATCATCTCAAGAATATCCGATGTCGACTACATCGTTGATGTTAATGGTAAACATAAAACCTTCCACATTAACATGTTGAAGGAGTATTACTCACGTCCTGATTATCTACAGTCAGTGTTTCAGGCAACTGACGATCCTACACCACCTATTCAACACTATTCTAGTTTATCAGTCATCCAAGAAGAGGAATCTTCTTTCGATGATGTACAACTACCAATACCAGTTGTACCACTCCATTCCACTGAGAAATGGAATGATGTTACGATCTCATCTACTCTTTCGGCTGATCAACGTCAGCAAGTCTCTAATATTCTACACTCGTATGAGGATGTCCTCACTGACATCCCAGGTCATACGTCAGTCATCCAACATGACATTATTCTGACTGACGATACGCCTATTCGAGTTCGCCCATATCCTATTCCTTTACACTTTCGTGATAAGGTTGATAAGGAATTGGATGAGATGCTCCAATTAAATATAATTGAACCATCTTCATCACCATATTCTTCTTCCATGGTAATCATTAGGAAGAAAGACAACAATATACGTCTTTGCGTAGATTACAGGAAATTAAACAAAGTTACAAAATTCGATGCGGAACCATTACCTCTTTTAGATGACTTATTGGAGAGATTATATCTCATGCTACATTCTTTTCGAAATTTGACCTCTCAAAGGGATATTGGCAAGTGCCACTCACTCCTAAATCAAAGCCATTCACCGCTTTCTCGACACCACGGGGTCTTTTTCAATGGAATTTTATGCCATTCGGGTTAATGAATGCGCCAGCTACCTTTGTACGCATGATGCGCCGCATATTGTCTCATCGTCCCGATGTCATTACTTATATAGATGACATCTGTCTTTTCAGTGACTCTTGGGATGAACATATTCAGGGTTTAAAATCTTTACTTTCTACCTTACGGGATTATAACTTAACAGCGAAACCTTCAAAGGCTTTTGTCGGTTTTCATGACATCTCATTTCTTGGTCACCGTATAGGTCGCGGTTTAATGTATACAGAAGACAGTAACGTCTCTAAAATTTTAAACATCTCAGCACCTAAGACAAAAAAACAAGTGAGGTCGCTCTTAGGACTAATACAGTTCTATTCTAAATTCATCCCTCATTTGTCTACTATAACTGCACCTCTTTCTTCGTTACTGAAGAAAGGCACATCTAATGTAATAAAGTGGTCGCAGGATCACCAAACGGCTTTAGACTATATAAAACAATTTTTTTCAAATAAGCCTTTTTTAAGGTTGCCTAACAAAGATCTCACCTTTGTTCTTCGCAGTGATGCTTCTTCCTACGCTATTGCGGCAGTTTTGATGCAGGAATACGGAGGCACCTTATTTCCGGTTATGTACGTATCCAGAAAGCTCACAACGAGCGAGATGAAATATTCCGTTCTTGATAAAGAGCTCCTCGCTCTTGTCTGGTCAATCACAAAACTGGAACGTTACCTTCTCGGCTCACACTTTGTGGTGGAGTCTGACCAGAAAGCTCTTACCGCACTGAATACAGGGAACGTTAAGTCATCAAAGTCAGCGCGTTACGCTATAGCTCTTCAACCGTTCCATTTTGAGATACGAGCTATTCCTGGAGTGCAGAATGTGTTTGCAGACTGTCTTTCAAGATGCCCAAGTGAACGTGTCGAAACTAAACCACTTCAAGATGGTGAAACATCCTCACCGAAACATGAATAACTATGTACAGTGTCATTGATTGTACATCTGTAAAGACTATGTATAGATCTGCATTATTCGTACAAGTATAACTTCCAGGATATACTTACTTCTTAATTATAACATGACTTTTTGTGTAGTAACGTTTTGTTAGAACGGTAACATTGGTACTACAGTAACTTTTTATTAATATGGCAACATTGTTAAGAGCGACAAATATACATTTGTTATTCCTATGGAACATATTACACTACATGGCGTGTGCGAGAATATATATTTTATCTTGTATAGAACATTCAGTACATCGTCGCGTCTATTACTAACTAGTTACAACTGAACATTGACAATGAGTGATACTGGAATTATTTAGAATATATTGTTAACTAGTTATTTGTTAGTAATTAAGGAATATATAAGTTAGATTAATTCAACTTAATCTATTTGATTGATTATAAATCACACATCTACTAACTTTATTAGTTTCTTGCAATACGTGTATTCACATATCCCACTACATGATATCTCACTTTTAGATAACTAGTCAAACGTACTAGTGTTAGATAACAGTAAGTGCGTTGCTTCTTAAAGTGTTTAATTATGCTTTGTTTCATTTTGCATGTTGTATTTTAAAATTTTCTGTTCTATTGATTCTCTTATCATTGATTATCATCAGTGTTGCTGTTCATTTTCATTTTGAAATCATATGTTTCAAATTTTTTTTTGAAAACTTAGTTGAATTTTATTATCATCTTTTTTTTTTATGGTTTCTTCATTTTTCATTTTTCAACTTGTTTTATATTACCACATCGTTCCAAAGTAGGTCGATGGTGGATGTGTGCTTTAATGCATACTGTCATTTAGTTATATTAATTTCAATTTAATATTCTTTTCTTAATATGATATAACTTCATGCTTTTCATATATTGTTGTAGTTTTGACTCACCTCTCTCGAGTAATTAGTTCGAAAAAAATTAATAGAATTAATTTTTTTAAGGGGAGGTAATAAGGGAGCTGTTACGTACATTTATTACCTAAGGGGGTAGTCGTCGGTCCTGCCAAATGTACGCACCAGTCTTGAGATAGTTATATTATTTGTGCGGTCGAATGATTCGCGCACTGACGTGCACAAAGCAGTGAGTGTTGCTTTGGGACGCACGGGTAACCTAGTTGAGTAGTTTGTGACGTCATGTTTTGTCGGGGCTGTACGGACCATGTTTATGTCCGATATATATTTCCTTGGAATTTTGCTGGCAAGTGTGGAAGAAGCCATTATGTTGTATGATCTCTACTGGTTCATGTTGAAGCCAACAGTAGTAGGATCAAGTAAGTGTCGCCCCATGTCATTAAATGTTTATTGAGTAAATTAAAGTGTAAGGCCGCTCATAGTTCTGATCTAGCGGGAAATCCATCGCTGTATGATATTTTCTAGAATGGACAGACGGAGTCGGTAGCCTTTTGAATTACCGTAGAGGAAGAATACCTACGAGTACACAAAGTTGATTGAATTATATGCTTCTCATGTTTTATATGCCGTATGTTAGTAAATGCCAAAGTCATGGCAGGGATATAGAGAGGTTAGTCAACACAGAACTCTAACCTGGTCGTATTGTTGGAGATGACTTTATTTGGATATTTATATATATAAACTGCCTAAGTATTGTAGGAAGGAAGCCTGGAATCATGGCAAGTCTGATAAGAAATATTACTCATTGAGTATGAATCCGTTGGTCATAAGATACGTCCTTGAGAGAAGGTTAACGGACGTTATTACAATACATATACTATGGCAAAGGAAGGGATCCTTAGACACTTGAATAAGAGGACTATATTGTTAGAGAATCTTCATCCCTTGAAAAGTGATGATCAACATTGTGATGTATGACCTTTTTGCACCTGTAACTATGACTGTCTTGTTCAACGCCGTATATGTCACGTTCAATAAAATCTATGTACATTCATCACAGCCTTGCGTGCTGCCTATCAGTGACCAGTTGATCACTACTTGTTGGAGTGTCGTTTGAAGAACATTGTTGACATTCGTTCATTTCAACCATTCGCGTTTTAAGTTATCTCTTCATATATAAAACTGATAGAACGAAACGCTGTTCTGAGTATGGCGTTTTCCACCCCATAGTTATGGGTTCCTATCTTCCCATACCACCATCCCAATTACTCAGACTTTACCCTCGATGAGAATTAAGTTTAATCCCTCGGGATAAAACTTTCTTTACATTTAAATAGAATAGCTTTCATAGTTACTTTATATTTAAATGAAAAGGTTAAAAATACAGATAGAGTCTGTTTACATATACATCTCCACAGATTGAAAAGTGTTCACAATATAAATTGAATATTTTTTTATTTATGTTTTACACTGATTGAAAAGTTTGAAACTTCCATTACTTTAAAATGAATATTTTCACATAGACATTTACACTGGTTTAAGCTTAAAAACTTACATTAATTTTAAAGTGACTATGTTTATAGGGACATTTACACTGCTTTGATAATGTAAGTATTATACTTAGAATGTACATCATTTCTTTCATCTTTCCGTCCCTGCTCCATAGGGAACCTGGAACTACTTTATGCTTTTAGTTCTCTTTACGAAACTATCAATAAAGCAATCACCAGCCCGTGCAGTGGTGGTTCATGAATCAGCATTCTATATGCTGAGGTTGCCAGCCTCGAATGACTTTGACATCCAATAGCGAGTTTCACACATTAAACTTCACATGGTAATATAAACATATAAATGTTAGTTCACATGTTAGTAATAAAATATGAAATGTAAATCACAACGTACGCTAATCCTGGCTACAGACTTGTTGCTCAGATGAATAAAAGAGACGAGTCGGTCTCTTACACACGTATGGGGTGTTTTATTTTGACAATAGATTCCCTCTCTGACTCCGTGTGTTTCTCCAGTTTCTCAGTCCCGGTGTTCCTTATTAAAATGTAGAGATTAGCTGTGCTGTGTAAGTCTTATTTGGTTCTCCGATAAAAGGTCCGGTTAAAAAAAGGCATTATGAATCTAGTCTTCACTCTGGCGAGGTCTGATGTTGTCTTGGCGAACGTGAAATTCACAGTGAAATAAAACTGCGAAATGGTCAGACTATATTCCTATCTTCCCACGCATTGTTGTTATGAATCTAATCAGAAAGATCCAATCATTTCAAATCATGCGGATAGGGTGTGATGATTTCAAACATATTCCGACATCGGATAATTTTGAACGTAAGGCAGAGGTCAACTCTCCCATATATGGTAATATGATGTCCGGGACCCCAAGATGCAGCAATAGTGAATGCAGTCAGCGACCCATAGCTGTACTGCTTGCATCAGGACCAGCGAACCAGAGCTGGTCAAGACCGCACTCCACCTCCATGTGGTGGTCCTGGAAACAGTCTGCAGCAGTGCAGTCTGGCTGAGCGAGTGCGAATCGCAATGGGAAGGCAAACCCGGTCCCTAAAAAATGCCGTGCTGAAGTCGGATGTGTCGACCGAAAGGTGCAGATATCACAGCTTAGGCGTAAACAGACACAACGCAACCACCGTCCTTTTCAGGGCGAACGAGGAAGAAGAAGAAGATATGATGTCCGATGCCATTGTGTACAAACTTACGGACAGATCGGGGAACTCACATGACAACATGTGTAAGCAGTAATGCTTATTACTTTATTAGAAAGTAATGTTGTCATAATAAGTCGGCCCGGAAGCGATTATGTCACACTTGTCTGCCCACATGTGTCACACAGACAGTAATCTCGTTATATGTTGTATGAGCACGCAAAACTCCGTGTTTGCCCATCTTCTTTACCAAACGAGTCATCTTATCAGCGGTTTAATCTAAATACGCCGGCGACTATCTTATCTCAGTTGCTCACCGCAAGCTAGGATGACCGGGTAAAAACAGGTGACATCCCAGAGAGGAGTGTCGAATGATTTGATACAATCAAATATCTGCTACTTAGCAGAAAAAGAAAGAAAGAAAAGTGCGAGAATTGAGAGCAAATAATAAACTTCAGTACCACAAATGTACCGGTACTGCCGGAGAGAAACCAAGATCGATAGGGGCCGCCCCGTTTTGTCACACAAAGGTTTCCCCCAGGATAAAAAAAAATTATGAAAGGCTGATCTAAATAGCAACTATTTACCAATAGGAAAGTAAGAAAGTACAGTAGCAACACGGCAATGTGATAAACACCAGATCAAATGGCTGTCCTGTTACGTGTCTTCAACATGATCTGTTACCACTTTTGATGTCAGGTATCTAGTTGCCTGGTGTAGTTCCCGGGGGTCTTTGATGAGACAAAGAAAGAAAAGGACTACCACCAAGTCTCACCAACTTTCAGTAACCATTTTTTATAATGGTCTTTCTTTCTTCAAAACTTAGTTGAGAATTCTGTCATTTTTCATATGTCTGACAAATAAAACAAAACATCTCTATCTCTTTAGCTTCAAAATATGGACAAGAAAATTACAATTGTTTATGTTATTATTATAATGAAATGTACATGTTCAAAGTTTGTGTATATAATTTTGAAATACCCTGTAAATATCTATTGATGTTTTTCCGGTGTGCACCGGATTCTTTATCATTAGGTGGTAATTATTTATTATGTTAATGATTATTTTGAATCGGTTTGATTTGATTTCATTTTTCTGCCATTTTCAGTCAGAGAATCTCGAATCTCTTAGAACTGTGCAACCTAAATCCAGGGTCGCGAAGGTCTTCTGGGGGGGGGGTTGGGGGGGGGGGGGGGGGGGGGGGGGGGGGGGGGTGTAAGCAGAGAGATCTTGGAAAAGTATGGTAAAAGTAAGAAATTATATTTGATAAAGGTTGCCAAAAGTGAACAAAATGAAGACCTAGGTTAGCCAACAACAAAAGTTTGGGAACCACTGGCTTAGACTATAAAAGTATATATCGTTTGCTGTAATTGCAACAACAAAAAAATATTATCGGGTTTAGATTTTTCCGATTAAAAAAAGTATATACGTGTTCTCAGTTAATGTATGTAAGTTCTTTTAATTTTTACACGTACTTCTTAAAAAATTAATATTTTACAGATTTATTCTTACTCATTAAAAATTTGGGCACTCCTCCGAATAGCGGTCCCAAATGAATCGATACGTTTTGTGTTAGAAAATATCCCTTACAGGGCCTCATTTGGTAATGCCGGTTCAGGGGCGACATGAAATGGAAAAAAAAAAAAGGTAAAGGATCCCGTTACACGCCCATTGAGGCATAGGCCTATTGGGAATATGGTGTTAGATCATATTTTTTTGACCATCGGCACACTAGGGGTGATGTGGTCAACATCACGCCGGCCGCCTTAACCTTCCCAGAGTTGCTCTGGTACCCAATTGGGGCTGGGTCGACCTAGGAGCCGTTTACTAAAAATTCATATTTATGCTGCTGTGAATATTTTCATAAATAATGAACATTGAAAGTTCAGCCCAGGTTATAAACACCTGTCATTGTGTAGCCACGTGAATGTAGTAGACCTAAAAAGGGGAGAAAAAATAAATCTAAAATTACAAGTTTTTTTTTTCCCGCTGTAACATTATCATTTCGATATTCCGATACAGTAAGTGAAGTCGACCATTTCTTTTCTTCCAAAGTTGTGAATAAATTGATATGATGATAGGAAACTCTTTACAGAGCGATACAACAGGAGGCAATCTGATCATCAGAAGTAGTCCCCCCATCCGACAAGTGTTTCTGCCCAGTTTACTCCTTTACACTCTAAGGAAGGCGGGCCCACTTGGCTCATGACTCCCAAGCGTCTCAGCCTCCTGTTGTCTTGTATCGAAAATGAACCCATTTCACTTATGGTAGCAACTTTAATCCACAACTCTGCCAGCCGTGGAGGCAATTGTGAAAGTAACAAAAAGAAGACAAATTATTCCGTTCGTTCCGTCGCACACACTGAGACATCCACAATTTTTACTTTCGAATTTGTGCATTTAAGATAAAAATATTAATAATGCCAGGTAGACCATCAGCTCCGACACAGATCAGCAACAATGTTCTACCAGTTCAACAACTAACAGCTGTAGATGTCAGACCTAGTTACTTGTATACGTTAATGAACAACAAACTCCAATGGTTACAGTGGCTTGCTACACACCGATTAATAAGAAACTCCGATTCAGTCTACCCAGCTGTAAATGGGTACCTGACTTCTCACTTGAGTTAGTGAAGGAAAAGGCAGCAAGGAAAGGTACTGGTCACCCCACCTCTGTATGCATGACCTAATATAGTGAGGTCTCTAACACTTCACTCCCCTACGGTAGTATCTGCTATGGGACTACCTTTTTACTCTCCCACTGAAGCAAATGACTATTTATCGATTCAGACATTACCATCTAACCCGTACTGTCAAGTACTAAATACACGTAACTGGCTATGGAACTCTAGACGGCAAAATGTTTTCAACACAAGGGTTACTTTCACAATTGCCTCCAGCTGGCAGAAAATAAATTTAATCTGTCTGCTCAACTATAACTCTATCAATACATTGATCAGATTGGCAATTTCTGTGTTTCAAGAGTAGTTTCCCATTCATTTCTACTCGTATATTTTTTTTTTATTATTATATGTCAAAATGAGGCCCTGTAAGGGAAATTTTCTAACACAAAACGTATCGATTCATTTGGGACCGCTATTCGGAGGAGTGCCACAATTTGCATTTATTAAGAAATTTATTTTTGATCTTTTTGTGCACATGTATTGTGAAGTAAATTGTATGCTGCAAATCTATGGTATTGTATGTTTCTGCTGAATATTGTTCCGTAAATCTAAAGATGTCATTGGTTGTTTATTGAAAACCAGTTTATTTTTATTCCCCGTGCAGTTCCCGGGGGTCTCTGATGAGACCAAAAAAAAAAAGAAAAGAATTTGCGTCCCCCCCCACCCCCCCCCCCCCCCCCCCCCCCAGCCCACCCCCCCCCCCCCCGAGGCATGTCATACAAGGCAAGTGGTGGTATTGGAAACAGGCTGCATCACTGCAGTCTGGCTGAGAAGTAGGGGTCGAAGAGGGAAGGCAAACCTGGTCCCAAAAAAGTGCCGTGCTGAAGTCGGATGTGTCGGCCGAAAGGCGCAGATATCGCAGCTCCGCTGTAAACAGACACAACGCAACCAACGTCCTTTTCAGGACGAACGAGGAGGAAGAAAAGACTACAAGGCAACTAATATGAGGTTGTGTACGGGTCAGACAACTTCATCATGTCAAACACAAGAAACCACAACTGCAGGATCATGTAAATGTTTGGTATAGGCTTCCTGTAGGGGAACCAGCTGCCATATTGGCCACGTGCTCCATAAAGAAAATAAGAGAGATAAAATGAGTTTATTTTATTAAGCAATGTCAGACGACGAGATAAAAATCAGTACAGACAACGGAATCATGGACAAAAGAAAAACTGAAAGTGTATGTTGTTTTAACTTAAAAGTTTGAAGAAAAAAGTGTTAGTTTATTTGACTAGTTTCTCCCACTGGTTTGTCCTCAATGTAGCTTATGTATATCGCAGTTGGCACTGGGAATATATATACATTTTTCCTGCTGTCTGGTTTACCTTTGTTTGTTTGTTTATTTTATTATTATTTTTTGTTTGTTTGTTTGTTTGTTTGTTTGCCACAAATTATGTTTGAACAAAGCCATTTCTGAGGTTGTCCAGAATCTTCAATCTATTTGTTGTTAGCACCTTAGCAAATGAAAATTGAAAAAAAAAAAAAAGGAAAAGGGGTACTTATTGGTTGGCAGAGCGCTGGCGTTTTGCGGCAAAGGCACCGGGTTCAAAACACGGTGTTGTCACGTTCCAGTCTACTAAGTTGTGAATGGGCACCTGTCTCTGCTGTTGAGTTGGGGAAGACAAAGGCAGCGAAATAGGGAACTGGTCACTCCCACCTCTAGAAGCCGGAACTAGTATAATGAAGTCTCTTAACACTTCACTCCCTTACGGCTCTATCTGCTTTAGGACTACCTTTATCTTAGAGCGCTGGTCTCATGCGGCTAAGGTGCCGGGTCCTAACACTGCCAATCGGGGGCTTGCACAGAAATACACAGCCAGAAAGTGAGGCAGTCAAGTAGTCAGGCAGACAGAAACATAGTTAGTGTGTGGGTAGGCAGGCAGGCCGAGAGAGAGAGAGAGAGAGAGAGAGAGAGAGAGAGAGAGAGAGAGAGAGAGAGAGAGAGAGAGAGAGAGAGAGATTTTTCCTACCTCCTTCAAATTTCATTGCCTTAGATTTAAATTACGCATTACACTTTCTAAAAATGCATGACGTTGACAAGCCCTGGCAGAATCGATAGAAGTGCAACATATTTCAGAAACGGTTAGCCGTGTTGTGAGTTTTAAGTGTTTGAACAGCGTCACTGTTGTAATATTCTGTTGTGTCTCCGTATGAAGAGTCAAATGTTCAAACCGCATTAAGGCAGCTGAAGCTGTTGTGCATTTAGAACATTGCATAACAAAATGTTACAGAGAGAAGTGCGGTGTTACAGAGAGAAGTACGGTGTTACAGAGAGAATTACGGTGTTACAGAGAGATATGGACGGTGTTACAGAGAGAAGTACGGTGTTACAGAGAGAAGTACGGTGTTACAGAGAGATATGGACGGTGTTACAGAGAGAAGTACGGTGTTCGAGAGAGATATGGACGGTGTTACACAGAGAAGTACGGTGTTACCGAGAGAAAGAAGTAAAGAATCACAGAAAAGCCAGCGACGGAGAAGCAAGTCTATGTGACAATATTAAAACAGAAAACAAAGACTGGGAGATTGAAGGCGTGAGAACTGTTTTTTTTTAATTGGGGGGAGGGGGAGAAGGAGTGGCGCTGAGTAAAACTGGCTTCCATTAAAAGTTGATAAATTGCCGAATTTAACAATCGTCACATTGACTTTTAGCCTGGCTTTCGAGAGAAGCGGTGACAAGAGTTTTTCATTCGTCTGTTGGCGAAAGTAGGACATAAACAACACACCATATATGTCGCCATGTCAATACACTAGCAGACAGGGAGATAAGGCATTGACTGATAGACATTCGTTTGTAAATGAAGAATATCAGTACCAGTTCAAAGAAGATAATGGACTTAGGAAACAAGCGAACAGAAGGACAGCAAGCAGAGAGATAGAGAGAGAGAAACGTCCGATGTTCAACATTTCTTCTCCATCGCTCTCTATTTCAGTCCATGTCCGCATCAATACTTCCAATGGACCGTGCATGGGCCGGCCAACTAACAACGTTGCCGGAGCCATTTCTAATGCTAATTTAACCGGCAGTGTAATGAAGTTGGCTGTGCATCAGTCAAATGGTTCGTACAGCCCAATCTTCCACTACCTATTTTTCTGGGGTGTCCCCGCAGTTTCCTTATCAAAGGTGGCTGACTAACCACACTTCTATTTTTATCCAGTTCCTGGTGCTCCGAACAAAATCTTATCGGTATGGGATCCCCTCCCTGTACATTACGGAGAGTCGCCATGGTGGCTGGTTTTCTGGTAGACCTTTTGTAAGATGGTGTTCTCCTATCCACTATGTCTACCTTTTTATTTTTATTTTCAGGCCTACGTCTGCCCCAATGCTTCACTAGGTCCTGTTGGTTTTCCCAACGTGGGGGGTTTACCTTGCTACACTGTGCACAGGCAGTCACATACCGATCCAAGTCTTCAGTGATACCTGGCCAGTAATATTGCACTGCTATCCTTTGACAAGTGGTACCTTTTTTCATATGTCCACCGTCTTATACAACATGTGCTAGTTCCATAGCCTTGGCCCTGTAAAACGATGGCAGTACTAGATGTCCATGCCCATTGGGTCCTGTTCCAGCTTTCATGTTTAGCAATCCATCCTTTATATAAAAATGTCCTTTCTTTGGGAGGTTCTGGCTTTTTGGCAATTTTCCAAAACAAGGCTTCAAAGAGTTATCTTCGGCCTGTGCCTTTTTCATCTGTCTCGGATGAATATTCATTGGTCTTTCCTCCTTCTTAGGGCTAGACCTGGTCTGGAGTGTTGCCATGATCACAGGTTTTATTGGGTCACCCAAGAAGACATATCTGCTTCCTATTACCAGCGGGTATATAGGATCATCACTCACTGTTGCACTTATCACTCCTTCCACGTAGTGAGTCTGCACATTGATCCTTGCTATGGGAAGTGTCATGGTGGCGGTTCCCTTTAATGCCCCTTGTATCTCCACGGTTTCTGTGGTGTATTGATCAGAGTGCTTTAGGGATGCACTCACGACTGAGTCGAATTCCAATCGTGAATCATATAGGCATAATATTTTAGTGCCGTTACATGTTACTTCTTCACAGGTGGGGGGATGATGGAGGTCTATCTGACTAGCTGCCAGTTCCTTCCTTCCCTTGTCCCCTGTTATAAGACATGCAGCGTGATAAGGAGGGATTTTCCTTCTGCAGTCCAAAGTATTGTGGTTGTTCATTTTGCAAATCTTACACCACTTATCTCCCTGTTTGTAGGATTTTATATCCTGTAATTGAGGGTTCCTGTCAAAATTTTGTTTGTATTTGTTTGATTAGTCCTTAGTATCATACCTATTCTGGTTTTGTGGTGGCTTGAAACCTTCCCCTAGTTTCTTCTTAGTTCCCTGAATCAAAGGGTGAGCCATCTTATGACTTTCAGCATAAGTGATTATTTCATCTAGCCTCTCTCTCTTATGTTCAATTAGGAATGTCCTTGTTTCAGGAGTTGCTCTATTAATATCATCTCCTTGATCCATTCAAAGTCCTGATTAAAGTTTCCCAATTGACACCACTTCAGCAGGTAACTCTCCAGCCTTGCTGAAAACTGTTGGTATGTTTCTCCTGACTGAAGCTTCGCAGTTCTAAATCTCCTTCAAGAATCAGCGTTTTGTTCATACCTAACCAGCAATGCTTGCTTTAAAGTTTCATAGTTATTTTGATCTTCTTTGGGAAGTTTCAAGTAGACATTGTAAGCCACTCCTCTCAATCCCTGCAACAACTTCAAGTTCCATTTCTCTTTTTCCAGGCATAAGTGGTGGCAAATCTTTCATACCTATCAAGGCAATCTCCAATTCCGTCTTCCTTTTCCACAAATGGATCCAAGTGAAAGTTCATGGCCCCATTTGAGGTACTCTGGCTGGAGCTACTCTCTGAGTGAGATGGACTACTTCCATTACCCGTTGCCATTCCTTGAAATTCAAGTTCTCTCATCTTCAATTGATGATTTCTTTCTGCTTGTAACTTCCTCTCTTCAGCTTCCAATTGCTTTTTAGCCTCAGCCTCAATTTGCTACTTCTTAGCCTATTTTTCAGCTTCCATCTGCAACTTCTTATTCTCTCTCTCAGCCTCCTGCTGTAGTCTCCTTTCTGTTTCCAATCTCCTGTCTTCTCATTCCAAGAACTTATCACACTCTGTTGTGACATACTGAATGAGAGCATCACCACTTAAACCCAACTCCTTTCTCATCTGCAGAGTGGCTAATCTAAATTTTACTAAATCTGCCATGATCACACACTAATGCACTGGCAGACAACCACCCTTGCTTACTGACCAAACCAAAATACTTAACTAATTACATTACTTAATAAAAGACTACTTTAACTTTACACATACCACACCTGTGGATAGTACTCAATGGTACTTAAAAATGTTTTATTTAATTTACTTTCTACGAAAAATTTCTATTCAAAATTTTTTTTTTCCCCTACAGAACAGCACAAAAGATGAACGTGACTCTAATATACTGTATACTGAAATATATCGTGAGAAGAGACATCAGCATGATGTCTCCCAGAAGATCCCGGACATGAGACACCAGTGTAGCGAGAGGAAGATATAATGATGATGATAATATCCTGGACAAATAGATGTATCAGATGACACCAGGATAGTGCCAGATAAGAGACCCCAAGAAATACCCCATTCTCTGAAAAGAGTAATGGTGTATCGACATCAAAGGTATAGTCAAGCTGTATAGGTTCCTAGATTAGATGGTAATGTACTATCTTAGGTTCCTATGGGGCTCCTCTCCAGACTAACCTTAGACACTGACTCTGCCAGGGGTAATTAAATAAACAACAAGAACTTTGAACCCAATTCAAATAATTCGCTGAAGGCTGTGGGTACAATTTATAATTTATTCACATACAAGATCTTTTTCTTTGGTACTTCAGTTAATTTCAAATAAAATCAAAATGATTTCAAAATAACATCTGTTTCGCTTTCATTATATATCACTTTTACATTTAATTTATAAAGTTCATTTTCAACTGTTCTCTGGATCCTTGATGTAATCTGTCTTCCTTTTGTGCTTTCTTGAATATAATATCAATGTTAATTTATAACGATTCATATGACTGTCATTTGTCGTCTATATAAACCACCAGCTATAATAGATAGCATAATTACAGTTTATTTTTAGGTGTGTATATTGTATTTGAAAGTTGAAGTAGCCCAACAAAGAGCTACTTATCTGTAAAAAGTCCTGCTAGGCCTCGTACAGCAATATGATTGGAGAGAACCCCACCACAGCGGGTCTTCCAAATCGTCAAGATGACACAGTTAACACTGGCAAAAGCTCTGACAAACTTGAACATCTATTAGCTGACTTGGTCACATAGATTTTGTATGACACTCAAGGCCTGAAACATAATATACAACCTACGTAGTATCGCTCATTGTCTCCCTACACAGTCAGGAGGTATAATGAGACAGTTCAGACAAGCTATGGTAAATCATAAGAGACATAGTAAGTCATGGATAACACAATTCGTTCAAGTTCTAGCACAATATTTCAGTAACTCACGTGTTACAGTTCTGTCCATGATTTGCTTCTTTAAAATCATACAGGCATTATGGTAATCATTGTGTCATATATCTAATAATACAGAAAATCAATCTGTTACAGTCATTCCTTCTTCCAGTTTGGATAGTCCTTTCCAGCAAGCATAATATCTTTAAAACGCTTTCTACAACCAGCTAGCTCAATCCATTCGTTCTACTTATTTATTACAGAATTAAACCAAACCAACACACTTCGGGTTTTCCTCTAGAAATAGCATAATGATTCTACATATACCAATATTATCCTAAGCACACATTGATAATATATTTACGTATATATATATATATATATATATATATATATATATATATATATATATATATATATATACACACTTAGTCGTTCCCCTTCTACCGTGAGGTGTAGAGGTTTGGAAGAGAGAGCGCCAGACTATTCTATCAGCTGTCTTCTTCCTGGCCTGGTTCCATTCCAGTCCTTCGTCCTTCAAAGATTGTCTAATGTTGTCCTTTCAGCAGACTCTGGGTCGTCCTGGGAGTCTGGATTCCTGTCTTTTTGTTTCCCATGCTTGTCGTGATAGCCGATCTCCCATTCTGCAGACATGGCCAAACCATCGTAGTTGGGACTATTCTACTTGGGTCTGCAGCGGGTGGCATTTTAGGCCTTGACGTATCGTCTGGTTGCGGACCATGTCTCTTCTTGTTACTTCAACCACCTTCCTCAGATACCTCATTTCTGAGGTTTGGATCTGGCTTTTGTGGGTTGTAGTCATTGCACATGACTCGCATCCATATGTCAAGACTGTGACATAGGTGGAGCGGTATACAGCCATCTTCGTTTTCTTACCAACCTCTCTCTTGCTGAGGAATCCTCGATTTATGGCCTGAAAAAGTCTCCCAGCTGCTGCTTTTCGAGTGGCCAACTCTTCTTTGATGCCTCCCTTTCGGTCTATAATAGCTCCGAAGTATTTAAAGTGGTCGACCTGCTCCAGGACCTGTTCTCCCAGCTTAATCTGATGTCTTCTTTCTTCTCGTGATATCACCATGGATTTTGTTTTAGAGCTGCTTATGACCACCCCTCTCTTCTCCAGCTCTTCCTTCCAGACTTGCAGATTGGATTGGAGATGTGTCTCTGATTTAGCAATCATGACAACATCATCAGCAAATGCTAGCTCTGAAATACAGACCTGTCTCATCTTCCAGTACCCCACTGAATACTTTCTTGTTCTCTCCTTACATGCCTTGATGACATCGTCCATGAGGAGTATGAGAAGATAAGGTGACAGAATATCACCTTGTCTTACACCAGTGGTGGTCCTGAACTCTTCTGACTTATGGTTTGCTGTCCTCACATAATTTTTGCAAGATTTGTAGAAGCTCTGTATAGCATGAATCAGAGGTGCTGGTATGTTTTTCCTTGCCAAACAGTCCCAAAGTTTGCTCCAGGGGACCCTGTCAAACGCCTTTTCCAGATCTATGAAACAAAGATGGATTTCACTCTTGTACTCAAGGGCTTTTTCACTCAGCAGCCTGAGTGTGAAGATTAGGTCTTGAGTACTTCGGTTTGCTCGGAATCCGCACTGGACTTCATCCAACTGTGGCTCAGCTAGGCATCGGAGTCTCTGCTCCAGGATTCTAGAGTAGATTTTACCAGGGACACTGATAAGGGATATGCCTGTGTGGTTTCCACATTGTCGATTGTCACCTACCATCATGCCCTTCTGCTTTGCCCATCTTGATTTTCTCCAGTGCTGCCTTCAGTTCTTTATGTCATCTTCACCACCATTGGTTTTCTCTTCTGTGCTAGTGGTTATCATTTCTGATGCTTGACCTTGCTCACCATCAAGGAGTTCTGAGAAATATTCTTTCCATCTTTCCATTACCTCCTTTGGGGCAGTAAGCAATTTGCCTTGCTTGTCCTGTATAAATTTGAGAGGGCATTGTTTTTCCTTCCTCATGTTCTTTAGGGTCTTATAGAACAATTTCTGGTTTTCTTGCGCATCTTTCTCTAGCTTTTCTCCAAATTCTTCCTAGGACTTTTGTTTTGCTGATAGCACCTTGTTCTTTGCTTCTGTTCTGAGTGTCACATATTCTCTATATTTCTCTTTGTCCTGCTGTGTTTTTAGCTCCTAAGTATTGTTTCCATGCCATTTTCTTGTCTCTTATTTTCTCTTTGACTTCCTCTGTCCACCAAGATGTCCTCTTTCTCTTGTTCCCAAGTCGGACGTCACCACATGCTTCTGCAGCAGCTGTCTCTATGATGTCCTTGAATTTGAGTCTGAGGGTTTCCAAGTCATCAGGTTGTTCTTCTGTGTTTCTCACCGCTGTAGCTATAAGCCCCTGATATCTGGTCTTAATTTCTGGCTTTCTCAGCTTGTAGGTCTTAATGCTCATTTCTCCCTTTCGTTTACTTTGTTTCTTGCATGATGTTGGGCAACTGTACAACTCTTTCAGTTGTTCTTTTGATTGTAAGCAGGTAGTGATCACTTCCAATCTCTGGCCCCCTCCAGACTCTAGCATCCCGGACATATTTGAATGAGCTCCTCCTAACTATGGCATAGTCGATCACTGACTTCTCATTCTTTGTTGGTTCACATCTAGTGTATGCATGTATGCGCTTATGGGGGAACTTTGTGTTTGTAATGATCAGATTCTGCTCACTGCAGAATCTAAAGAGTCGCTTTCCATTGTCATTGAGAGTATCTTCTCCATATCTTCCGATTACTCCACCCCATCTAGCATGGTCATTTCCAACTCTGGCATTGAAATCTCCGAGCATGATAATTTCATCTAGGCAGTCATCCACTGTCTTTTGAAGCAGCTCGAAGAATTCCTCCTTGACCTCTGCTCTCTCATCCTCATTTGGCCCATACACTATGACCAGGTTGACTATGGTTTCTCCTTCTTTTAGTTTAACAACCATAATGCGCTCCGAGACAAATTTCCATCCCTTGATACTATCTTTTTTTATTTTTGGCCACAATGCAACTCACGCCCCCTTTAGCTCTTTCAGATATGGGTACACCACTGTAGAGCAGCGTGTCGCCATCGAGATCCATGACTCCTTGTCCTTTTTTCTTCGTTTCAGTTATAGCCAGGATTTCTAGTTTTGCTTTCCTCATCTCTTCCACCAGCTCCTCTTCCTTCCCATTTATACTTCTTGTGTTTCATAAGTCGTAGTCCGTTCCAGTTCGTCGCCTTTAGAATCCGTCCGGTTTTCTCTCTTATATTTCGGATAATCGTGATTTAAAGCAAACAGGTGATTGGCCTGTTGTGCCTTTGCATGGTGGAGGGGCTGCCTCCTTACGGCCTCCATGCAGGCCGCCCTCCTCCTTTTTCATCCGGGCTTGGGACCGGCATAAGCGGAGTTATATATATTTAATTAACATCTACAACTAGACCAAAGTATTTTTGCATACATCCAAAATCGTGTAGGTAGGGCAAGGTGTGATTAGACGACAAATCTAAAATAATTAAGGAATCCTTATTTCTGTACCGATTTCCACCATCTTAGGCTTATTTTACTCATATAAATGAGCTCTATCACTATGGATATCCACTTTATCCTATAGTTTATCCGACTATTCTCTGGAGCAGCCGAAACAGGGAAAAACACAACATGGTTCATGCTCCACTATCTTCTATTCATAATAACTTCTGCTCTACAACACATCCAGTGAATCTATTGCTATCTGCCTAAGGCTAATGTTTCCTATTATCGAACTGGGTCCTTCTTTAACTAGGTACTCCATGATTATTTGCACACTGCCTTCCGAAATATTATCAACATCTACGCTTTCGTTGTCTCCATGTTGAATAGCCTAGCGTATCCTCCGACACTACGTGTACCAAGCTGGCGTTTCATTGGTCAGTTACATCCATGGGGTTTGCGCGGTTATAAATTTTGAATGAGGCCGAGATATGATTCTTCTTCTTCTTCTTCTTCTTCTTCTTCCTCGTTCGTCCTGAAAAGGACGTTGGTTGCATTGTGTCTGCTTACGCCGGAGCTGTGATATCTGCACCTTTCGGTCGACACATCCGACTTCAGCACGGCATTTTTTGGGACCGGGTGTAGTGAATTTCTAAATACAATATCTAAATTAATATATAACAATATCGGGCATAAAGGAAAAGATAAGAAAGTATAAAAGAATTTTTTTTTTGCTAGAACTGTTGGTATCGCCTACGCCTTCAGATTATTTGCTAACGAATAGCCGAACAAAACGGTACCCAAATTTTTCAAATTCGCCCTTGACATAATCACTTTTCCTAGTTCTAAGAAAATTGTGCCTAAAAATGCATTGTGAAACGAGGAGGGGCACGGCTCGATAACACGCAAAGCACGTCTCAATTGGTTCTAAGTCTACAACCAACTTGCACGCTTTGCCTTAGGGGTTTCCCCAAAATACGAGGAAAAAGTTAGAACATGCAGACAACTCGTGTCACAAAAACAACCTTAGCTCTTATTTCAAAAGACGTAATTATCACGTAAATAGAGAAGACAGCACATGGAAAAGAATTGAACGTGTAGTAGACAAAAAATAAAAACACTAACATAGAAAAAAAAAAAAACTCTGTACTTCTGAACCAAGCCAACTAGTCCCATATAAATTGTATATTCGTGTACCTTAGGACTTGCTGACAAAGAATATGGTAATAGTTACGCAAATAGTCCATTAATTAACTAATTATAGCCATAATACTATAGTGGACCCGACCAGACTGTCAAGTAAAGATCATGCCTGCTTGCAATTTTTTATGGCATGTTTTGAAAAAACGACTTTGGGTAAATGAGGTTAAAAGGTAAGGGATATTTGATTGGTTGGATTTTAAAGGAAGGCGCAGTATGATTGGTTGACCTAAAACTAAAAATATATTTGCCTTGGAACATATTGAGAGTTGTTATTTGAAACGAGAGATTCAAAAATAAAGGTAAACATGGTCCCATTGGACAAAGCAGTAGATATCGGTACGAAACGGGGACTATTCACTGCCATTTCAAGAAAATTTTGTGTAAAGCAAGATCGATGAGAGCAGGCGGAGAATTTTCTAACATAGGAAAAGCCTGGACATAGGGGCAGATCGAAAATGTGCCATATTGCCTAGTCATCGTTTAACTTGTGTTATTTCCTTGCATTTGTGGTAAGATTGATTTTCTTAACATTTTATTTAAAATAAAATTTGAATGTGAAATACTAACATACGACTGTAAGTAAGTGAGTCTATGGCAGACTCAAAACAGAGTCTAGAGATTGATCCAGCATATGAAAGACTATCAGAGAGGTGTAGACCAACTAAATTATATAGGATTATCATCAGGAGCATAATACCTATCCTATTGTATGGACAACAGATTATTGCTGGAATTGCAGAGGCGTTGTAACTATTAGGGGAGAGGAATACTGGTATACCTGGTCACATCAAAAGAAACTGGTGAAAGGGATTGTCGGAAAGAGCTGATCTTGCATGTTTGTTTGTAATGTGCCTGTACTGGTTGTTGAATAGTAGTGTAGGCTGTTGATTACGAAGGAGGCATATCCTTCTAATTTCAGAGGGTTGTGGTTGCTGTCAATAACTGGTGCCAGACTACAGTGGGCCGATAAAGTCATGCCACAGTCTTGCCTTTTTCGGAGATAACAGTAAACCACCATCATTCTTGAAGAAGTGGGAGCTGAAGGTTGTCGTTCAGCGAAGTGCAGGAAGATTCCTACCTCATATTACCAAGTTAGGTGCATGTTTCGGCACCTGATCGCTCAACAAACATTATATCAAAATAAAAGACTGAGAATAGTGATATAAACATTCCATCAGTGTCCATAAAAATGTACAAACAACATGCAGAGATGATGATAGTAAACAATCAACCAGTGTATACTAGAAGTCACCTCAGTTAAACAATACAACTACACCCTTATATAATAATATGTGTATTATGGTCAGAAGATCCATTATGTAAATTGATTGATGTAATTAATTTCTATGATTTCACTTTGATTGTCAGTCCTGATTCCAAATAAATCAGATTCAGGACAATAAATTGAAAAACCTTAACTTTCAACCACTGACTTACTATAGACAGTCTTTTAAAGTGTAGTTTGTATGTGATTGTCGTGGTACTGTTGTGTTGTATTAGATAATAAAATAATTTGTGTAATTGTTTATATGTTTAGTTGGTTAATGCAACCTTACACTAACATTTCATAACCCTAGACACCAAACGTAGTCATCTTACATTCTATCTAGAATAAGTCAGAATGAGATCATAGTGGTGGTAGTAGAAAGGGGCCCTGGAAATTTACTCTAATATTTATTATATTCAGGGACCTTCACAGCTGACCTCATTCAGTACACTAAGATTTCTTAACAACAAACTGTATTAACATCAAACCCACCACACCGGGTTTGCCTTCCCTCTGCGATCCCTACTCTCTCAGCCAGACTGCAGTGATGCAGCCTGTTTCCAGGACCACCACGTGGAGGTGGAGTAGGGTCTTGGTCAGCTCTGGTTCGCTGACCCTGATGCAAGCAGTCAAGCTATGGGTCGCTGACTGCATTCTCTATTGCTGCATCTTTGGGTCCCAGATATGATTCAGACTTCATTACAGTCATGCTCTTTGTGTTTTGGGAGAACTGTGGTGTGTTTCCTACTCTCTTGAATATCTCACCTTTGTCTGTACGTTAATCTGTCGTAAAATAACTGTTGGATAGACTTGGGATAGATGTTTCATATTTAAGACCGTGGGAAAATTTTTTTTCACATTAGATCAGGGTAAAAATGAAGGGCGCTTTAGTTGTGAATCACCGTTTCAATTTCGAGGCGGTATTTTTTTCTTTTCGGAAAGTATTCCTAGTCTTGTATTTTCAAATACGGGTTTACTCAAGTTATTTTAAGAAGTCACGCGATTTCTTGCAACATGGCGGCTCTATCGTATGTTTATCGCGGTTTATGTTCTCGCTAGAACTGCTCATTCCAACACATCTTCTTTATTTGATCCTTAGCTGCCGACTGTCAAAGCAGTCAGTGGCCATCATGCCTGGTGGCGTCTTGTAGGGCAGCAACAAACTGCTTCCACTTTGCTCGGCCGGCAACCATCCTTCGTGCAGTGCCCCATCTCTGGTTCATTCTTTGCATCTCGGCTCCCCTAGTTCTCCGCCAAGTTGTTTTTGGTCGGCCTCTCTTTCGCTTTCCTTCAGGGATCCATAGCATAGATGTTCTTGTGATGGCATCGGGGTCTTTTCTGAGGACGTGACTAACCCTATTGTGTGGAAAGATGGCAATTTCGACATTTCTTTCTGTGTTACTCTCCACCATCCCGCACCATAGAGAAACACAGAAAGTACACAGCTCTCATATAATCTTAATTTGTCCAACACATCATTCTGTGGTATATTCTCACATGTTGAGGTAGAAACTGGTGCGGTTGAGGATTTTTTCTTAGTTATCAGAAGCCATTACTGAATTTATACATACAAACATACTTACTAGAGAATCATTAGAATGTACATAAAGTAAATTTACATAAATTCATACAGCGTTAATGAGGGATGTTACATACATTCATGCATGCATGCATATCAGAATCTTTATTCTCCAGAAAATACATTGATATGTACTGACATGATATAATAAAATACAACATGGCATATAGGAGAATCATTAGAATTTAAATAAAGTAAATTTACATAAATTCATACAGCGTTAAAAAGGGCTGTTACCACATACATACATACATGCATACATACATAAATGCATGCATACACACACGCTTACACACATACATACTACGTACATACACGCAGAGACACATAGTCACTAACACACACACGCACACATGTTAAACAAATAAACATTAATAACAGAAACTCGAAACGCATATATTTTCTATTTTAAAAACTTCTTGCATAAATCGAATAACACACGCTTAGCACATGCTGATCCTAATTTTGTGTTAACAAAAATGTAATTTTTACTTTGATTAAAAGAAGGAGTATGTACACTTACTTAACACAACTCCAGGTTTGTTCGCTTTGCTAATTAGGAACAAACTATTTCATTCTCAGCACGTGGCTTGACAGACCGTATTTACAGTACTTTGCAAAAAAAATGGCAGTCATATTTTCGCAACGCAGCACACTCATAGAAGCAAATAACAATAAAAACTGTATGTCTAGAGGAAGATTGATATCTCCCCTATCTATTAACAGTGGTTTCAGTACAATATAATGTTGCCTTCTCCAGCAAGGCAAGCCTGGATGCGGCGAGGCATACTTCCCACAATTGTTTGTAGGTAATTGTGAGTCAGACTGTCCCAGTATTTTTCAACTACCTTCTTCAATTGTTCAACATCTCTGAGTCCACTCTTTTTTAAATGATTCTTGAGTAGTGCCCACACGTTTTCCATTGGGTTAAGGTCGGGACTGTTGCTGGGCCACTTCAGCACTATCACATTCTTCTCTTGCAGCCATGCTTTGGTGGTATGAGCTGTATGCTTTGGGTAATTGTCATGTTGAAATGTGCACCCATCGGTGTACATGACCTGCATAAATGGCAGAAGGTGTCCCTCTAGTATGTCGATATACCTTTCTTTCGTGAGAATTCCTGTGAAAACACACAGTGGGGTGGCACCTCTTGCTGACACCCCTCCCCAAAGATGGAATTTCTGGGTATGTTTTGGTCGCTGGTACACAGGCGTTACAGAGTCTTTCGTCCAAATATTTATTTGGGCAGGATAAGACCAAACAGAACATTCATCTGAAAAAAAAATCACATTGTCCCATGACAAATTTTGGTGTTCGTGGCACCAATTCAAGCGCATCTGTTTGTGAGTCTCTGTGGGCAATGGTGACGAAATTACCCGCTCTTTTGTGTAATTTATTATGTTTAGCTCCCTGTTGACAGTA
The DNA here is from genome assembly GCA_024509875.1 of Oreohelix idahoensis. NCBI lineage: Eukaryota > Metazoa > Mollusca > Gastropoda > Stylommatophora > Oreohelicidae > Oreohelix > Oreohelix idahoensis. The sequence goes on along the minus strand of JAMPIV010019765.1, from coordinate 11,565 downwards.
GCATTAGATACCTCTGGGGTTCCCAACTCGATCATTTGCTTCCGTATGTTTTCTACACTCTTCATTGGCCCAGCCCGAACGATTTGGGCGAAACGCCGATGGTCCTTTGTGTCCAAAATTCTTGGCCCCCCACTACCTTCTTTTCGCCTGATTTCATTACCTGCTTTTAATTTACTCACAACTCTGTAGACAGTCCGCTCAGGAATGTTCAAGGTTTTAGAAATGGTGTATGTTGGAACTGTGGTTTTTGCCCACTTCATTCCAATCTGTGAAATTTCAACGGGACACAGTGGGCTCACCCTTTATCTGTTTATTTTCCCAGTAGTAGACTGATCGCAAGCCACTCTGCATTAGAAAATTGAGGCGGCGTCTGCTCGTATTATCAATATGGGACTTTACTCTCCACTAATTTTTTTTTTCCTGCCTTTGAGTTAGTGTTTCTTCTTACTTCAGTGGAGTGCACCCCACTTTGGTTCTAAGTTAGAGGCATAGGTGGTTGGTAACACTGTGCATATCAGGGGCTTCCAACTATGCAGATTTGCACAATGCTCTGGTTTGGGCTCACCCAAGGAAATCCTCACGTCCTGCACATAGCCACTTCCAGATACTGCCAACCCCCCATTTTTTTTGCATGCGGCCATCCAAAGTACTGTAAACCCCCCAAGCTCAGGCAGAATTTTGGGTTCTCAGCAATAGACGTTGGCATGCTAATCGTTCAACTCTGCACCGATTTGACATCGGGGGTTGTTGAACGTCTCAGTTAGGCCCCCGTTTAATTACACACACACAAGCCAATTGAATGTGGGCAGTGAAGTTGTGGATTCCTGTCCATGTTCTTGCACATACACTGCGTAAGTAAATATTTGAACTTCTCTGTTTTTTGAGCCATGGGGGCTCCCTGGGCAAATGGGGATCTGTCATACAGCATCATCCTTTTGGAGTCTCTGCCAAGTGTTGTAGAGTTATAAATTCCAACTTTGTCATCTTCTTGTTGTGATGCCTGTGGTGCCTAGAAGCCCAGGGTAGTTCTGTGCCAGTTCTAGATTAGAATTTTTTCTGATTTGTGATACGTAGCCAAGGTTACATTCTCTTTCCCCGCCACCACATTGCGAGACGCCGAGTAAACAGCATTAGTAAGGCAGAGGATCGTAGTCCTAAATGTTGCATGAACGTCATGTGATTTCAGGGAGCAAGTCCAACTAGGACTTGCGTAAACCAGTTGAAAAAAAGGCAGCGGTTTTATTGAGTCTCCTTCTAGATCTGCTTCTACTTCCTAGTTTTCGCCCCTCACCAGACTTCGAGGATTAATGACTCCAACGCAAACGATCTTGGCAGTAGGTTTTGCAGGCTCACACGCAGGTTCCTGTCATCTCAGAATTCACCCTCAGACTTCCCGACACCCACAACACCACTCTAATATATATATTGTAATTTTTTTTAGAAGATGTATTTTTTGATTTCCTTCATTCCAAAGGTAGCACTTTTAATCCATTTTCTGCTGTCAATAATGACGGCTCTAAGTAAATCAAAAAATTTTTTTTTCTGTAACTAGTATTTTGAACAGAACATTTTTAAAAATTTCAATATACTGAGTTTCTGCCATTTTTTTTGAAAGACAAAACATTTTTTTGTGACAAATGCGTGGCACTAATTGGGGGTTTTGAACGTCTTAAACAAGAATGTTGTCCTCTATGATAAAAAGTGTTTTAAGCAAAATCTGTTTACACAAGTTTCCGTCTCAAAGTTGTCATGGTTAGAAAGTGGTAGTTCTAGTTTAGAATTTTGATCCTCTAGCGGAGAATCATAAAAACATTAGAGGGGATGTATCAATCGTCATCATAAACAAGTTGAAAAAAAAAGGAGCGTCTAGTTGCTTCTACTTCCTATCCCACAGACTCCACAACGTAGTCAGCTCAAGGTTCCTGTCTGTTCATTCAGATCTTCCAACGTAATTCTCTAACGTCTTCTGTCTCTCGTCTTGGTGGTGCACTCTGATAGACTCTTTCCTGTCCATCTCTTGATGTTATCTTCCCACTTATAGCGCTGTCTTCCCCTTGCACGTTTGCCTTCAACTCTCCCTTCTGCAAGGTGTTGTGCCTTTTTATGTCGCCAAAGTATTTTAGCTGCCGAACTGTGACCTCCCTCATTAGTTCTCTTTTCATACATAGATTTTCTAGGACCTCCTTATTTGTTTTCATCTCTTTCCATGAGATATGCCCCATTCTTCTATATATCCACATTTCAAGAGCCTCAATTCTTTCTTCCAAATGCTTATTCATCGTCCATGTTTCTGCACCATACAGAAATGCAGAATATATATAACACTTTATGATTCTCAGTTTTAATTTGTGAGATAACTGTTTGGATGTCAGTATATGTTTCATGTTGTTGAATGTAGCTTTGGCCATTCCTATTCTCTTCTTGATTTCTGTTTCACATCTGCCATCTTCTGTTATTATATGACCAAGATATACGTAGCTCTTGACTTGTTCCAGGATTTTCCCATTTACGCTTATCTTTAATGTGGGTTTATCGTCTGTTTTGCTAATTATCATAGTTTTTGTTTTCTCAATATTAATGTCGAGTCCATATTCATGACTTATACTGTTCACTTGCTTCACTAGTTCTTGTAACTCCTGTTCGCTTTCAGCTAACAACATGGTATCATCTGCATATCTAAGGTTGTTTATTGACCTTCCACTGATGTTCAGTCCTGGTATTTCCTGTATCTGTTTGAAAATTTTTTTCGGTGTATAAATTAAATAGGCAGGGGGACAGCACACAACCTTGTCTGACACCTCTTTTTATGTCTACGTATGGTGACATAGAGCTGTCCGTATCCGAAAACAGGTTCAGGAAAGAAAACTCCTACGTGATCAAAAGATTGTCCTTGCGCCTTATTGATCGTCATTGCAAATGCTAAAATCATTGGTAATTGACGACGTCGCACCCTAAATGGCAAACTGCGCTCGCTCGGTTCTAAGTCAGTGCGAGGAATCAAGACTCGTTCTCCCTCATTAATGCCAGTGATAATTTCTGCATCAATCGAATTCCGATGCAAGACAGCTCGTTTTACAGCCATCTTGTCATTTTGATCAAAATTAATAAGTCTGCAATATTTTAAATTAAAATTTTGTCTTAAAGAAACAAGCAAACACTCACATTTTAAGGTTATTTTTAACAAAATAGAGTTAAATCCGTGTCCGGAATGAAACTGGGTTCTACACCGACTTTTCTTCGTTGAGTGTTACAATTTTCGGGAGAGTACATATAAGGGAAACAATACAATTAATGTCTAACTTTCAACCACAGTTGCATCCCTTAGATGTGACTGACGCACAAACGGCGAGAATTATGGATTTTGATGATTTATATATATATATATATATATATATATATATATATATATATATATATATATATATATATATATATATATATATATATATATATATATATATATATATATATATATATGTGTGTGTGTGTGTGTGTGTATGTATCTCCTGTTATTCCTTACATATCGTTGGCTCATGAGAATCGAGCGTCCGATTGACAGTGGCTAGAGCTCTTGCCTCTCGCGGCAAAGTTACCGGTTCCGGGTTCGAAACCTGTTAACGTTACGCTCCAGTTCTACTGTCACGTGAAAGATAATTTATTTTACCATCTTGTCCATAATTTGATTACTCCTTTAAATGTTCTGTTTTCCGAGACATTTTGTATTTTCGTTTCTTTCATATTCTACCTACATTTTTTCACCTTCTCAACCCCACCCGAGGTTGTTTACGCTGGCCAGCTGCGGTCAGCTAACGCTAGACGTAATGTTATCTAAACGCACCTGTTCGACCAGAGAAACATTTCTCGGGTCCGCTTTAAGTGTGTCGTGGAATATTCTAATCCACATATATAAATTATTAGGTAAATATGAAGCCTAACAAATAAAATTAATAAAGAAAAGAGCAATGGTAAAATAACAGTGCTGTCACAAAGAAGGTACTCGAAATCCCCCCTTGTTTTCTGCTTCGTCTGCAAATTGTAACGCTTTACGTTGATAGTAAAAGCTTACTGTATTATACCCGCTTTCTTCAATGAAACGTGTGCTGTATTTCTTGGAAAAACATTGAGAGGCAGACTGCGTAATGACCTAAATTAATCCTAACATTAATTATACTGCGTTACCAAAACGAACGAACAGATGGACTCAAATAGAAAGAGAGAGGGGCGAATAAAATCAGGAACGCATGCAAAATTAAACACGCGTCTCGCTATTAATGCCACCCCCAACAAGCGTAACGCGATACACAATTACTACTATCACGCGTGTTAGGCTACATGCACTAACTTTTTCGGACGAACAGTGATAAAATACACTACCCTTCCCAGAGTTAGGTTTTAAAATCATAAAAAACGCTTATTAGGAAAGATAACAAGAGATGGGTTTACGTTTGAAAACATTACAGTACCCAGACAGCACATCTTCGAAACAGGAGGTAGAAGAAATTGCATATTTTGAACGCAGCCACGTAGCTCTTTTAAATTTGGATATTTGGGTTCCTTAGGGCTTGCTGACAAAGAATATGTAAAACGTTACGCAAATAGTCCAGGAATTAATAAATTATAACCAAAATAAAATAGTGGGGATGCCTGACAACATGAAATCATTTTCTGCTCATAAAATTTTTTTTATAACGTGTTTGAAAAAACCTTACGTTACAGAAATAGCCTACCATGTAAACTCCAAATTGATTGGAGCGCAACAAATGAAAGACTAACCACGATTGGTCGGGCTATAAATACTATCTTTCGTTGTTAGGGGAGACGTGGAAAGGTAACATTTTTTCAAATACTTGTCGAAACGTGGCTCCATTGGCTAGACTCGCTGATATACTCACTTAGGAGCGTTAGTTCGAGACCACTAGTCAAATAAGCTTGATAAAGCAACAGTGCGTTGAAGCCAGCTCATATTTTGCTAAATAAAAGCCTGGAACATAAGCAGATGGGAATTTGTGCCAGTAGTTGTGCCAGAATTCATTGCTAATCAACGTATCTGTGTTTGTTTCCATGAATTGTGGTAAGCTTGAAACATTCAGTATCTTTTTAATGAAAATTGAATGTGAATTGTTAATTTATGCCTGTATATATGTGTAGTTCAGTAGCAAACATGATGTAAAGCCTATAATGCTCCCGCCTGAACAGAAGGTGTCGGAGGAAAGTAAAACTGCATGGAATGGCCAAACAGTACACTGACACCTAGATTATTGATTAGACAGAAATAATGCTGGAAGTGCAGAGGCGTGGTAACCATTAAGGAGGTAAATACTGGTATAAAGTATTTCAGATGAAGCTGACAGTTGGCCTAACGCTCTGAACTCAATGTTTGTGATGTATTGTGATCAGTGTAAAAAGAGAGTATAAGTTAGTTATGAAGTAGAAGGTACATCCTTCTTGTTTTCAGGGACCGTGGTCTTGATGGTATTGAGCAGCACCTGGTCAGAGCTTTGCTGAATCCAGAGTCGGACAGCATACTCCTTGGTCCATTTAGCTATCAGTGAGGTGTCTCCAGAGCCGAGGGGAGAATCGAGCAGAGGAGTCTGTTCCTGCCGCCATCACGCCAGATAAGCTGATGTGGCCAGCTGAGCTCAAAATTATGTACCCCCAGCTTAAAATGACCTTGTAAAAATAAAATTAAGAGGGGAATTAAATTGTGTTAATATCAGGAACTGAGAACATCTCCAATAATAGTTCCCATAAAGACAAACTATTGAAGTCATGATGACAAATACCAACAGAGCTTGAACAAAACAAAACCAGTATTACCTCATTTTACTACTACACAACTGACACACATAGGATATTTGTAATAAGATATGTCACTACAATATTCATATTGATAAAGTCTGTACATATACTTGTAATTAAAATTGATTGTGATTCCTGGTTCCTTTGTATTTGAATCAGGACACACATATTCATTCATGACAGCAATGAATACATATTGTTATTTGAAAAGTTATCAGTGACTTCTTTAAGATATCCTTGTAGAGTGTTTTATGTATGTGAGTGTCACAGTGTTGTCAAGTGTAGTGGAATAAATTAAATTGTTTATCTGTCTGTTGTTGTTTTGACTTACACTTCAACATACACATACCCTAGACATATAACGTAGTCATCACACTATTCCAGAATAATTCTGACTGAGATATATATATATGTGGCAGCAAGTAAGGTTATCTATAATACACTACTCTCATTAGATATAGATACCTTCACAGCTGATCTCAGTCAGTACACTAAGTCCCCCTATAAATATTTATAACATCCCACTTCACCACATATATTGGGGGCTCGCTCTTGGGATTTTGAATCTTTCCCTATTAAAAATATTGGGGGTAATTCACTTCAGGGAATATAAGAATTAAAAGGTATCCTTGGGTGGAATTAAATAAGGTTGAGCTCACGGTGCCTGTGTTGTCCATTAGATATATTTAGAGATTAAATTGTTGGTTAGACATTGTAGAAATTTACCTGATAGACAATGGCGGACCTGGCCAAGTTTCGATCTGCTGCTGTACAGACTGCAAAAGAGTTAGGATTAGATGGGCAAGTTATGGTTGCCTATGTCACTACGGAATGTGACAAATTTATTGAACGCGAAGAAAGAAGATTAGAAAAAGAGGCCGAAAGAAAGTTAGAGGCTGAGACTAAGAGGTTGCAGATTGAGGCTGACAAAGAGGCTAAAGCATTGGAAGCCGAGGAAAGAAGACAGGCTGCAGAAAGGGAAGAGAAGAGATTAGCTGCAGAAAGGGAAGCAGAAAAGGAGGAGAAGAGATTACAAAGGGAACATGAGTTACGAATAAGGGAGTTTGAGTTTCAGGGCCATGCTCCTGAAAATGGTGCCAGTCCCTTTGCCTCTGATGCCACTGCTAGCCAAGGAGCCTCAACCTCAGCTATGAATTTTCATTTAGATCATTTTGTTGAGAAAGACGATGATATAGAGAGCTACCTAAATATGTATGAACTATTAGCTACCACGTATGGGTTAGAGAGAGAAAGGTGGAGCTTAAAGTTATCTCAGGGACTTCGTGGGGCAGCTTATGAAGTTTTTGCAAAAATGAGCAGAGGTGATCAGGAAAATTATGACATGCTAAAGCAGGCTCTTTTGTTAAGGTATGAAAAGAATGCAGAATTTTATAGGAAAAAATTTAGGAATGCTAAACTACTGTCAGGTGAAACCTATCACCAGTTCTCTGCACGAATAGAGACATACTTGGAGAAATGGACTTCTCTGGGGAAAACCCAAGATCTTAAGGAAATGGTCCTTATAGAGCAATTAAGAGAGTCCATGGCTCCAGACCTGAGAAAGTTTCTCATGGAACAAGGTGCAGAGAGGCTGGATGAGTTGCTAAATGTTGCTGAAAGGTATCAAGCAGCTCAAGCAGAGGTAACAGGTAATAAAAAGAAACAAGTGGATAACTTTAGGGCACCACAGAACTTTAATAAATTTGATCCTTAGGATCAAAATAAAGGTAAGCACCAGTTTGATAGGCCACGGTATGAAAATAAAAATAAATTCCCACAATTCGATGAAAGGAAATATGATGAAAGAAAATCTTTCAACCAAGGAAAAAGGTGGTGTAAAAATTGTCAGATGGACAATCATGACACTGACCGTTGCAGAAGGAAACCTGTGTATATGGCAACCCTTCAGGTCAGGTCGACCTCAAGACAGGAGGAGGATATTATGTTGGATACCACTCCAGAAGAGATGAGGAAGGCACAGGCTGGGATAAAACACTCAAGCCTTGTTTCAGAAAATTGTCAACTTGTCATACAACTCCAGGCAAGGGAGATTTTTACATGAAAAACAAGTTGATGTATAGGAAGACTGGAGCTAGATCCAAAGGTCACGGACAGCTGGTTCTTCCAAAAAGATATAGGGCAGACTTAATAAGGAGCCTACATGTGAAACCAGATGGGGACCATGAGAAGATAGGTACCATCATTCAAAAGGTGGCTCACAATTATTATTGGCCCAAAGCAAGATGGGACATTGAGAATTTTGTAGAAAGGTGTAGCATAGCACATGAGGGAACACCCACAAGTGGGAACATGGATCAGGACCTGGACACGCCACGGGGCAAAATTAGGCCTGATAATAAAAAGAAAAATAGATTTGATAAAGTGGACCAAATGGAATGGGAAGCCCCTTTTCACGGACAAGCTTCACTTAACTGTTTTACAATGGCCACTATGCGGAGAGTGCAAAAAGATGTCTTACCCCAGGATAAGCCGACAATCCCTCAATCGGACTTAAACAAACTGGAGGAAGAGGATGTAGAGAGGAAATCTCTCATCAAGAATTTTAAGTGGGGAGAAAGCCCCAAAAGAAAAATTGGTAGCGGTCGTTTTGTGAATGATAATTCTGGGAGGAAAAATCATCACTATAAAGCTTCGAGTGGAAGAGACCATACCGGTGCATGGACAAATAGGTCCACACAATTAAAGGTCCATATGTAGCTTTGTTAAGAACGTGGGACTGATGAAAAGGCAGAGGAAAACATTACATCTTCATACCAATATGTGAATGAGCTGACCACTCGGTTAAAAACTGGCTGGAAACTTGCCAATGAAAATTTGAAACAAGCCAGGAAGAAACATGCTGCCTATTATAACAGGAAGGCGAAAGACAGAAATTTGGCTGTGGGAGAGAAAGTACTGCTTCTTTTGCCTGGGAGTCAGAATAAGTTACAAATTGGATGGCAGGGTCCATATACAGTTTTAGAGAAGGTATCTAGAACAAATTATAAGATAGATAAGAAGGGGAAAGAAAAAATCTATCATGTGAATCTCCTGAAGAAATATTTGGAAAGAGAACATCAGGAAGAGACACACTTGTTGACCTTGTCCATCGCCATGGAGATGAAAAAGGAACCACTTTCATCATTTGAATATCCATTACACCCCTGTGAGACAGCAGCACAGGTGAAAATCAGTACACATTTAACGAAAACTCAGAAAGAGAGAGTGCAACAGGTTCTAAATAATCATGCAGAGGTGTTAACAGACCGACCAGGGCATACAAACCTATTGGAATATGATATGAAACTAATAGACTCCACACCTGTCTGTATGAAACCATATTCGATTCCGTTTGCTAAGGAGAAAGCTTTGAAGGAAGAGATAGACTATCTATTGAAGGAAGGAATTATTTCGCACAGTGAGTCTTCGTATAGTTCCGGTGTTGTACTCTTAAGGAAGCCCTCTGGAGAACATAGACTCTGTATAGATTACAGGAGACTGAATGCTATTACAGAAGGACAGGTGGATCCATTGCCGGATACAAATCAGCTGTTTGCCAGGCTAAATAAAGCTAAATATTTCTCAAAAGTGGATCTGAGTAAAGGATACTATCAGATTCCAGTAAAGCCTGAGGTTAGACCATACCTAGCTTTTAGTACCTCAGAAGGACACTATGAGTTTAATAGATTGCCATTTGGATTGAAGAATGCGCCTAGTGTCTTCTCTAGAATGATGAGAAAATTATTGGATCCTCTGAATAATCCCTGTATAACAAATTTTATGGATGATATCCTTATAGCAACAGAAACATTTGAGGAACACATTGACTCTCTGAACATGCTGTTTGATCGACTTAGGGAGGCAAATTTAACAGCCCGACCAACCAAATGTTGCGTTGGATGTAAAGAATTGGAATTTTTGGGCACACAGTTTATCAGGGAAACATGACCCCTGACCCAAAGAATTTAGAGAAACTACAGAAAGCCCCGAGACCACAAACCAAGAAGGACGTGAGATCCTTTGTCTCATTATGTGGTTTCTACCAGAAGTATATCAAAACTTTAATTCCATATGTGCACCGTTAACTGAATTGACACGTAAAGGACATCCAGATCGCATTACATGGACACCACAATGTGAAATGACTTACCAAGAATTGAAGGAAAAGCTCACAAGTAAACCCATTTTGAAATTACCTGACTTAAGTCAAGAATTCATAGTAAGGACGGATGCAAGTAATATTGGGTTAGGTGCAACTCTACTACAGAAATCAGATGCATTGGATGGGGAATTAAGCCCAGTGGCATATGCTAGCAGAAAGTTGAATAAAGCTGAAATCAACTACTCAACTAGCGAAAAAGAATGTCTTGCAGTAATATGGGCGATAAAGAAATTCAATATTTATCTATATGGGAAGGCATTTAAGTTGCAAACAGACCACAAACCTTTATCGTTTCTAGCACAGGCTAGGCATGAGAACTCCAGGTTACTCCGATGGTCTTTACTTTTGGCTCCATATAATTTTAGCATTGAGTATATATCTGGAAAAAACCAATTTGGGAGCGGATTTTTTAAGCCGCCATCCGTGTGATGAGAATCACCGTAAACCCCAGAAATAATAATAAATTTCTCTATGTGTATATAGAAATAAAGGACTGACATATAATGTCTGTTTTAAGAGGGGAGGTGTCGTGGAATATTCTAATCCACATATATAAATTATTAGGTAAATATGAAGCCTAACAAATAAAATTAATAAAGAAAAGAGCAATGGTAAAATAACAGTGCTGTCACAAAGAAGGTACTCGAAATCCCCCTTGTTTTCTGCTTCGTCTGCAAATTGTAACGCTTTAACGTTGATAGTAAAAGCTTACTGTATTATACCCGCTTTCTTCAATGAAACGTGTGCTGTATTTCTTGGAAAAACATTGAGAGGCAGACTGCGTAATGACCTAAATTAATCCTAACATTAATTATACTGCGTTACCAAAACGAACGAACAGATGGACTCAAATAGAAAGAGAGAGGGGCGAATAAAATCAGGAACGCATGCAAAATTAAACACGCGTCTCGCTATTAATGCCACCCCCAACAAGCGTAACGCGATACACAATTACTACTATCACGCGTGTTAGGCTACATGCACTAACTTTTTCGGACGAACAGTGATAAAATACACTACCCTTCCCAGAGTTAGGTTTTAAAATCATAAAAAACGCTTATTAGGAAAGATAACAATAGATGGGTTTACGTTTGAAAACATTACAGTACCCAGACAGCACATCTTCGAAACAGGAGGTAGAAAGAATTGCATATTTTGAACGCAGCCACGTAGCTCTTTTAAATTTGGATATTTGGGTTCCTTAGGGCTTGCTGACAAAGAATATGTAAAACGTTACGCAAATAGTCCAGGAATTAATAAATTATAACCAAAATAAAATAGTGGGGGATGCCTGACAACATGAAATCATTTCTGCTCATAAAATTTTTTTATAACGTGTTTGAAAAAACCTTACGTTACAGAAATAGCCTACCATGTAAACTCCAAATTGATTGGAGCGCAACAAATGAAAGACTAACCACGATTGGTCGGGCTATAAATACTATCTTTCGTTGTTAGGGAGGAGACGTGGAAAGGTAACATTTTTTCCAGTTTCAAACACTTGTCGAAACGTGGCTCCATTGGCCAGACTCGCTGATATACACTCAACTTCAGGGTAGCGTTAGTTCGAAACACTTAGTTTATTTAAAATAAAGCTTGATAAA